>OX465270.1:1591795-2047043 GCA_949987775.1 Aproaerema taeniolella
CACATAGCGAGGTACAGGTTTGTCTTTTCTTATATTAAAAAGTACACTAACCAATTGATGGCCCAGGAGTTTAATGTGGTTAACGTCTACTTTGCTTACACTGGCATCCGTACAGACAACATCTATCAACGTGGCGCTGGTTTTTGTGAAGTGTGTTGGCTCCTTCACGACTTGGGTCAGTCCAGCAGTTAGAAGAAAAGAGTTCATCTTGCGGCAATTACTACTTGCTGAGTATAACAGATCAATGTTAAAATCGCCGAGAAGTATAATTTTGTCAAGGTAAGAGAAAGAAGTAATTGAATCTGTTAGCGCATCCAGAAATATATCGACTGATTGCCACGGCGGACGATACGCGGTCCCAATTGCCAGCCGATGACCATTCACTGTTACACGAAGCCACCATTGCTCTATAGTAGAATCAGGGTGAGATAGGGCTCTGAAACTGATACCTTGCCGAACGTAAAATGCTAGCCCTCCTCCTCTACCTTTACATACGCCCTTTGGGCGAGGCAGCATTTTAAACTTGTAATTTGGTACTACAGGCGCAAGAGCCTCGCAACCCTCCTTTAACCACGACTCATTAATTGCCAAGATATCTGGATTATTTTCCTGTAGCACAGCTATGAATTCATCCCCACCAGTGTTTAGTGATGTAGGATTATAGAGGCTTACCTTAAATTTGCACTTATTAGAAAGCATTGTTCATGGTTACATTTATATTACAGAAAAAAAAACAAATACACAAATAGGACGCACCGCATCATAACAGTCAATATCAATGAGGTAGAAGTTGAACAGAACAGTCACATGAAATTGCAAAAACAGGAAAAATAATAAAAATAATAAATTCACCAGCACTACGCGTAATAGAGTTATTATTATTAAGTAATGCATATTTATATAAACTGATATATAAAAATATTGATTATTAAATATTAAATATGGATTATTAAAAATATATATAATATAGATCAATAAATATAAAATATATGGAACATTTACGTCTAGGAACCAGAAAACATTAGAATATATTTCATGATGGCTAGGCAAAACCAGCCTTCTCATGTTTTTCTCAGTGACTACAACATGACGCAGACAGTAGTGATCCAGCGACAAAGTAGGCACGGTGCACTCCACTACGATTCGACAACTCGTTTCACAAAACACTGAGTAACTTAATAGATGAAAACAGAATGCGAGACTGACACAGTAGAATTTAGACTTAATTATATCTGTAAATGATAAAGTACAAACACAATAAACAAACAGTTTCAGATTTAGTATCACAAAATAACAGTAAACAAAAATTTTACATACGCCATTCAGTAGGCAAAAACTGGTTTTATAACTAAGCACCATTGTTAATATGAGCCACTGTAAAAACACGCGAAACGTCATCCAGGGTGCGGAGCGCGTGCACGGGAGCGCTAGCGGTGCGCCGCGCATATACCCGGCCGTCCTTGGTCCAGACATACGCCCAGTTTTCATTATTACTACGAGCCTCTCGAGCTTTTCCGAGTATTTTCCTGTTGGTTTGCGTCAAGCGTTCGTTTATGTGAATTCTCTGTGGAGTATGCGGGGGCAAGCCAAGTTCAGAGGTTGATAATCCACGGCGCGCTTTCACCTGCTTAAGGATCTCATCACGGAGCGCTCGCCGCGCCAGCCTGACCACGATGGGGCGCGGGCGGCGCTGGTGATCACCTCCATCAGCCGAGCCGCTGCCGCCGCCGCCGCCGGCTTGCTTCTTCCGTCCCACGCGATACGCGCTCACAACGTCGGATTCCTGAAGCGTTAACCCCAGCTTAGTGCCGATAATAGACACAATATGCAACGTGGATTCTACTTCGTACTCCGGCACACCCAGTACCTCTAGATCGTTGAGAAGTGTAGCCTGCTCCCGTTCATTCATTTCCGTACGTAGTTCGTTTAACGTTGTAGTTAAATTATCGGGTATGTTTCGCTCCTTAGTCTTCATACGTCGAATTTCAGCCTGCAGCTTCTCATTCTCAGACTCCAGCTCCTTCATTCTAGTTTGTACAGTGGCTACTTCAGACATCACATCTTTGATTTCCGCGCCGAGAAAGTCAGTCGTCTGAGTAAAATCATACTTAAGTTTGTTGATAGTTTCATTAAAATTCATAGTGATAGTAGCACTAAAGACGGCTAGCTTAGTATCCAGCAGCTTAGAAATCTGGTCCATAGTAACGGACGTAGTGGCGGGTGATAAGTTTCCCGCTATCTTGTCATCATAAGACATGTCACAAACGCTGTCAATCATCGAATCCAGCTGACTTTTAACAGATGTCCCATCACGCCTGGTGTTACGGCCCGTGATATTGCAGCAGTCCGGACACTTCCAGGTGTTTTTCAGCTGACTAACCTTAACCTTGTAGATATCCGCCGGTATGTTCAGACATTGGTAGTGGTACATACCCTTACACAGGCAACATACCAGTGATCCCCCATGTTCCCACTCGCCTCGTATGGGGTTAGAACACCCCAAACATTGCATACTGGACGCCATACGATACTTTACAGTGTTTGTTAAATAAATAAATCGAAACAGTAATTGTATAGATTTTCGAGCCTAAAAAATCACAGGCAACTCTAGGCCGTAAGTCCGCGCCGTACGGGTCACTTTCCCGTCACATCAAAGTTATCTTGTGAAGGTGGTAAGCAAAAACAAAAAGTCCGTTGTGTTGCAGATTCACAAAGAGATATTCACAGCAGTTTTAATTTTGAGATTACACGCCGAAAGCACTGTTTGTTGGAAAACACTTTACGTACAGGCCTTTAACACAAAGTTCTTCATATGAAGATAGTATTTATGTACACAATTGGACTTTATTACGATTATTAACAGATAGAAATCGCAGGAGCTCAACCGATCGCGTCGCCGTCTCGCTCTCACTAATAAATTTATTAACAAATTTAATTTTACAGATGGTACTTCGTACCTACCTTTTAGTCATAGGAGACGTTTAGCTACTCTGGTAGCATATAATATACATAATAACCTGACAAATGTTAGTAATATCATAAATGTGAATACTTTAAACTAACTGCATCGACAATAGGAAGCCCCTTGCCAGACAATCTTAGTTGTGTTGGCGAAGGTCTTTCTAGCCAAGTCATGACGAAGGATGTTCTATCAGTGAACAATAAAAAATGTATTTTCAACTTGGTACATCAAAATTTGCAAGGAATGGAGCACAAAGAATTATTGGTAGAACTATTCATTAACTGTAATAAGATTGACATTTTATGCATTACCGAGCACTGGCTACGTAGTCATCAGTTAATGTTTGGTTTCAATAATCACCAAGTTGCTAGTGCATTCAGCAGAAAAAAAGCCATACGCGGAGGTTCAGCTATATTTGCTCGTAACAATTTAAAGTTTAAAGAACGTAATGACATAGTAAGCTTGTCTGTTGAGCGCATTACTGAAATAGCCTGTATAGAGCTTGAGCAGCTTATTGTATTGTGTGTGTACAGACCGCCCAAGTCCTCATATGAATCTTTTGAAAAAATAATGGAGGAAGCATTATTCAAAATCAGTAATAATAATAAAAACATTGTTGTTTGTGGAGACTTTAATGTTGACTTATTAGTAGAGACTTCTCAAACTAGTAGAATCAGATCTTTTTTTAAGTGCTATAATTTGGTTAATCTTTTTCTGGAGCCTACACGAATTACCCCTACTTCCAAAACGTGTCTGGATAATATATATACTAATTTTAATCCTTTCGAAAAATCCGTTATCCACAAGCTACCCTCTGATCACTCTGGACAATTAGTTTCTTTTAGTGCGCTTCGTGGAAAGGCTGTAGAAAGAGGTATCAAATATGTGCCGATTAGTGACACAAGGCTTGAGAACTTCAGAAATAATATGATCACCAAACTACCGGGTCTAAGATTTGATAATAGTGATCCTAATGTACTTTTCAACTCTGTACTTAGATTGTCTAAGCAAGAATTTGACACTGTGTTTAAGGCCAAGACGCTAAAAGTTAATGACTCCTTGAAGTTTAGTGATTGGGCAACATTGGGAATTCATAAAAGCAGAGAAAGGTTATATGATCTCTATGGTGAGAAAGCATATAACCATTCTGAAACTTTTGTTGAGTATGTTAGAGCTTATTCTAAAACTTTTAAGCGTGTATGTAGAGCAGCAAAAGCTATGTTTGTTAGAAATAAAATTAAAAATAGTAATAATATCATTAAGACTTCATGGAAAATTATTAATAGTGAGACGGGAAGGGTTAAGTCTCGCAATTTTGATTTTAAGCTCATTATAAATGACAAAATTTTAACTACCGATGTTGCTGTTGCTGCAGAGTTTGAAAGATTTTTTGCTGACATTCCCGTCTCTACTACTCAGTCACTAGACTCATCTCCCGCTCTCGCTGAATCATTGCTTAAACAGAATGTAGACGAAAGCAAGGTTCCTTTCAGTTTTTCACATGTGAGAAGTGTCGACATTCTTAAAACTTTTAAGATGTTAAATATAAAAAAGACTGCGGACCTTGATGGTCTTTCAGTAAAGGTGATTAATTCCATAATAGATTGTATTGCTCCACACCTAGCGTTTATTTTTAATAATTGTGTTGATGATGGTGTGTTTCCTGATCTGATGAAACATAGTAAAGTAATTCCTCTATTTAAAGCTGGTAGTACATCAGACCCCACCAACTTTAGACCAATTTCAATACTACCAACCCTTAGCAAGATATTTGAAAAAATTATCCTTAATCAAATAACCACTCATTTCTACGCTAACAACCTTATGAATATAAATCAATTTGGATTCACACGGGGTCGCTCTACAACCGATGCTGGTGTTGAGCTCATTCGTCATATTTTTGCGGCCTGGGAGGACTCGCAGGATGCTCTTGGAGTCTTCTGTGATTTGTCCAAGGCTTTCGATTGTGTTCATTATGAAACTCTGATCAGAAAATTACATCATTATGGCATAAGAGGATTCGCACTTAGGCTTCTGGAATCTTACCTGAGTAATAGGATCCAGAAGGTTGAGGTTAACGGCACTAGGTCACCTGGGTCCACAGTCTGTATGGGCGTCCCACAGGGTTCAATCCTAGGACCATTCCTGTTTCTCGTTTATATTAATGACTTACCTTCTCTTGTTAAAGACGCCCATGAGATCGTATTATTTGCAGATGACACATCACTCATATTTAAAGTGAAGAGGTACGACTCTGATTATGACGATGTGAATACTGCGATCTCAAAGGTAGTTGAATGGTTTACTGTAAATAACCTTCTTTTGAACGAGAAAAAAACCAAATGTGTTAAATTTACCTTGCCCAATGTTAAACAGGTTAATACCAATGTGCAGGTTAGGAATGAAAAACTGGACATTGTGGAATCTACTGTATTCTTAGGAATAACTCTTGATGCAAAGCTTCAATGGGGTCCTCATATTGATAAGTTAGCGAGCAGACTCAGTTCAGCAGCCTACGCAGTTAAAAAAATCCGTCAATTATCGGACGTTGAAACCGCGAGAACCGTATATTTCAGTTACTTCCACAGCCTAATGTCATATGGCATTTTACTGTGGGGTAATGCTGCGGATATCAATAAGATCTTTGTCCTGCAGAAAAGGGCTGTTCGCGCGATTTATCAAATGAGACCTAGAATTTCTCTTAGAGAAATATTCAAAGAAATAGATATTCTGACTTTTGCATCCCAATATATATGTGACAATCTTTTATATGTGAAGAAAAATGAACATTTGTTTAAGAAAAATAGCGATAGGCACAATATAAATACTAGGACCAAGCATAAACTGGATGTACTAGACAGTCGTCTCCACAAGGTCACGAACTCTTTTATGGGTCAATGTATACGTTTCTACAATAAGATTCCCATGTGTATTCAAAATTTACCTTTGGATAAATTTAAGACAGTAATTAAACAAAAACTTTGCAAAAAGGGCTATTACAAAATTTCTGATTACATAACTGACAAGCAGCCATGGGAATGAACTGCTCAGCTCTAGAGTTATTTCAGACTTAGTTAAAATTAGAAAATAAGAAAATTTGTAATGCGTTTAAAAAGAGCACCCTCAGAGTTTCTTGCCTGTTCTTCTCTGGGGAAGACTGCACCTTTGCGAATAGGCGTAGAGTCAGTAGGGTCAATAGCACGAATGCGTATGTATGTATTTAAATCCTTTAATGTTTGTTTGTATGTATTTCATGTAATCTTGACTTGTTTTAAGTGGCATCCTGAATGTCCTATAAAATAAAGATTTTTTTCTATTCTATTCTATTCTTCATCCCGGATGCTGTGGTCAACTTCGTCAGGTGGCTTCTCCCGAGTGACTGGATGAACACTTTCGACCCCCGGTTTTGCTCAATTGCTTTTTCAACCAAGAGCGTATTGAAAGCTCGGAGGTCACGTCGTACCAGTTTCGTGATTTGTTTGTTGAGCGCCCGGTGTTATGACAAAGTTGATGGGGGATTTTCTCGTCTTTTACTCATTAGCTCTAAAGTCCCTCTCGAAAGTTTTGACTTCTTGCCTGTAAGCCTCATTTGGCAGAGCTTTGAGCCTTCCTCTCGAAGAGTGCTCAGAACTTGATTGAGCTTCTGGTCAACATCACTTGTGGTTTCAAAGGGAGCGAATCGGTTTTCCAGTTTTAACCGGAACAGTTTGGAGCCCATCACGGTTTGGAGCGTATTTGGTCGGAGCCTAGACTTCATCAAGCGGGTTCTTTCGCGTTTGAAATCGATATTCAGAGTGGCCCGGACAAGTCAGTGATCGCTTACGGTTTTAAACCTAGCAGTCACTGAGACATCTCTGAATATGCGCCGTTTATCCGTCATGATTACTAATATTAGTAAAATGTTCTTATTAATCCCAACTAAGTTTGGCACATGGTCGACTATTACTCGCAAACTTGAAGAGCCATCTTATGTGTGATAGTTTTCCTTTTAGTTTCGTTGTATATACTACCACTGTGAATTTTTTAACATTTTTAGAAACAACCATTTAGCTGGTAGAGGGGGGGACACTTGTGTTTGACAAAAAGTTTCACTTTAAAAATTAATTTTTCGCAAACGGAGTGCTGAATCGAAAAACGTTCTTAGTAAACCCCTTTTGTCTTTTAAAAAGCTTTCCTATTGTTGAAGCACCGTTCACTTCATATTTAGATTTAAGATAAGTAGGTTACATTTTATTGGCGTTGCAACATTTTAGCGACAGTTTTCGTAGGTTTTTTTTTATTTTTTATTATAAGATGGGTTAACTCTTGACCTCAATCTTGACCATAAGGTCAAAGATGAGGTCGACGATGGAGCGAGTTAACCCAGAAAATGCCTATGAAGGGACTGGTACTCCTACGCACCGACGGAACACAGCAAGCTGTTTGGCGCCGGACTTCGGTAGGAGGGTGGTCGCGAACCAGACGGCCCTTTACAGAGCCTACCACACCGCATGAGACCACAGGACGACACCTCAGATCCAGAAAAAAAATGAAGTGTCGTTGCCTGGGATGGATTACTAGGAGGCAGGTCTCATTTATGTTTCCTTAGTCGCCTCTTACGACACCCACGGTAGTTGGATAAAGTTTTATTTTTTTTTATGTCAACCAGTGAAGGTAGATTGATTTGTTGTCAATGGCCGCTTGTCAGATGGCGTCTCGCGAGTGAACATGCCTACGCGGCAAGCGCCGTATTTTTCATCGTAAAACACTAATAATAATAATAATAATAGCCTTTATTCAGACATTATGAAAAACAAACATTACAATTCATGCATTATTGATTTTTATACATTGCATGCATTATTAATAATTTTGAACATTTGATTCATTTATTTACTTATGATATTATACATTAAATTATTTTTAAATCATAATTTTTTTTTTTTAATTATAAAATAATTTTACTTTCAATTTGATTTTGTTTTATTTTATTTATTTTTTTCCCTCTCCTTTAGTCTGTTTGCCCTTTATCCTTCGCCTTTCTTGTCCATAAGCCTCCCGCAATTCTGCCGTGTTACGCACAACTCATGTATCTTTTTATAGGTCGATTTGAGAAAATCGAGTTCAAAGTTTTAAACATATCTTGCTATTTTAAAGTTACAATTTACATGAATATGGATATATTTCTATATATGTGAGGCCAGAAATAACAGAAGTAATTAACAAGCATAATTTTTTTTTCGGATCTATTGTAGTTTTCAAATTATTCACAAAAACTGAGTTGGGCATAACCACCGTTCCATACAATCGTGGTTTTGCGTCTGCCTGTAACTAGAGTTACACGAGTTGTGCATGACCACGAGACATTTTGAAAAACGAAACCTATCTCATGCAGGTATACTTACCGGAGATGACCATTACCTGTAGCTATTGTATTTTATTGTAATTGTTATAAATGGCACCAAACCAGAAAAGAAGTAACACTTTTTCTTCATTATTTCTTTAATTAAGATTATTAAAAAAGTAAAACTGGTTCTCAAACTTTGATTTTTTATGAGGTATGGACATATTATTTATGTTGGATTGGATATGCGCATAGTTAGAGAAATGAAAAATATATATATTTTTTTGGTTTATTATAAGTTAAGCAAACATTAAGGCCCGTGTTCACCAAAAATATAACCAACAGTTAAACAGCGGTTAGAAGCTAATCAGACAAAATGTCAAAAAAAATGTATGAAAATGACATTGTCAAATCTCTGGTTAGCTGCTAATCGTCGGTTAAATATTTGGTGAACACTGGCCTTAATCGACAAAATATTAGATGAGATTCTAAAAAATATTTCAATAAGATGATAAAAGGCACATTCTCCGAATTGTGGGCAAATGGTGGTCACAGTAGGAGAACACCTCAATTTTCCTTGATTTAGTACCGTACGATATTTTTAAATCATGTTTGATGGTCGGATCTATAGAGTCATCGATTGATTGTTGGTTAAATTTAATTTTAATGTACCGAAAAAAAATCACAAAGGCGCAAATCCACATTTTCCTAAGTGTCACAATTCCCGATTTAGTATTAAACAGCTGAATTGTGTCAAAACAGAACAAGATACAAACTTAATACTTTCTGACATAAATATTAACAAATCATTCTGTTTAAAAAGCCAAACCTTAATTTGAATTAATATTAAAAAGACTTTGTAATTCGTCTTCAAAGTTAAGGTCACCATTTTCTTCTAATTAGCCTAAGCACACTTTGTGACCCTAGTAATTCGGTAAGTAGGTACATTCTGGAACTCCCCGCGACTCCCGCGCACGCCTTCAGTAGTGCTCTATCTGTGGTGCAGGAGAGACGCGTGCGCGCCGCTTCGTTCGGAAATTACGAGGTAATTAAACTTGATTCTCCTACTTTGTCAAAAAATATCGTAGATTTTCAAAGGGCGATATTTTCCAAAATATGAATTAATTATTTTCAAAGTTTTAGTCAACTTATAGATATCGGTAGTGACTTTTTTTAAAACCATACCTACAATTTATAGCAATTCAAGGTCAGAAGCAATTCCACTTAAACTGTAAATTTCACATTTGCATAATTCACATTAGCATAATTTTTCATAATCAACTAATTAGGCCAATGTGAAATCCTAACTTGTAACCGTTTTTTATATGTTAAAAATAGCTTCCAAGTCCCTAAATATGTTCCAAACTTGTTCCTGATTATAGTTTTCACGTTCAGATCATGATACAGTCTCTGCCAACTTGTGATCCTGTTCTTAGCATCTCTGCTATGGACCTGATCTTGCTTCATTCTCCGCTCACTCCCGATCTCGTTCTTTCCTATAGGTATTGGTATGTGATCATGCCTACATCCTGCTCCAGTCTCCGCTCTACCCCGATTTTGTACCTATCTGGATCTGGTAAAATTGTCATGTCTCTATTTGCTCCCGATCCAGTTTTTCTATCTTCACGTGATCACGTTCACATCTGGTTCCTATCTCTTTTTGCATAATGTTGTTATTTATACTTACCTTTGTTCATGACCCGATTTCATTCTTCTCTGTAGTCGAACCTCCGGTCATGTATAACCTCCGATCATGATTATTTCTAGGATATACCTATATTATTACACTATGCTAGTCTTAGTTTATAGACAGTCTGTCTAACTTTGAATTTTGTTTGTATTTTTTGTAGATGGCTAAGCAAAAAAAAAAAGTTTCATCAGAAAGAGCCAAAAAAAAATGCTTTGAATCAAAGAAACTGGTATGCCAGAAAAAAAAATGACCCCGTCGAATATGCTTTATTGAAAGAAAAAAAAAGACAACGATACCTGAAACGTAAAGAAAATAAAAAAGTTGTGAGTATTAATGAAAAGTCGAATCGGGAAAAAAACATTCAACGAGCCCAATGGAGAAAAAATTGCAAAAACTACTATGAAAAGCAAAAAAAAAAGAGGATAGAAGAAGCTAAAAAACAAAAAGAGCAACTGGAAGAAGACAATATCCCTAGAGCTGTAAGCCCTGAGATAATCATTGTACAAGAAAATAATCCTTTGTCTCCTGCTTCTGTAGAGGCCCTAGATACTATTTCAAATTCATCAACACCAAAATCAAGAAGTGTTTTGATTCCGGAAAAAAATGCTAGTGATATTGAAGTTTTGTCTCATGAGTCTTTATCTGCAAACTCTAATCAACAGCGACGTGTTACCAGAAGTAGTTTTTCAAGTCGGGTGACTACTCCAATCCGTCAAATTGTTATGGATAATAATACCAGAAGCCAAACAAAACAGCGGATTGACTGCGAACAACGACCATTTAGCCCAACTTCAAATAGCTCTATTTCAAGTGCAGCCAGCTCCATTTCGACTGCAAGAAGTACACCAAATCTGAACCGAAAACAACGCTACAGAAGTAGCAAAGTCATTAATCATCTCAAACAAAGCATTCACCACCTCCAATCTTTAAATGACATGTATAGAAAACGAATGTCACGTTTAGAAAAAAAACTAAAACAAGATAAAGTTGCAGATGACAGCGATGAAGAAATAAAAGAACTTCTCTACAATATTCCAGAAACCGCAAAAAAAAATATGATTATGAAACAGCTTAAAGAATTAAAATCACTGAAACGAGGATTAGCTGCCAGCTATATTGGTCTGGATTACAAAAGAAAGGAAGACATCAGAAATAACTTAGAACCCTTGAAGCACAACTTACAAAATAATAACCTAGCTCACCTTATGAGACCATTGACAAGACAATCTAGAAAACAGTTACAAAAAGTTAACAGCAAGAATGAAGATGTGAAAGCATTTTTTCTAGACGAAGAGACCTCTCAATTCGGAGCAGGAAAAAAAGAATTTTTAACAAAAAACGGAGTCAGAATGCAAAAAAGATATCTTAACGACACACTAAAAAATTTACACAAAAAATTCAACAAGACGAGTTCTGGCCCAGTGAGCTATTCATTTTTCTGCAAAAGAAGGCCGTTTTGGGTGATAGCACCTGAAGAAAAAAAGCGCGACACGTGTGCTTGCAAAATACACCAAAATCTTGAGCTGATCATTACACCGTTGAAAAAACGCGGAATAATAATTGAAAAAAATACCACTGAAATTTTGGAAAGCACATGCTGTGATGTTGATAGCGTTAAATGCCTACAACGGATTTGCCATGATTGCAAGACAAAAGTTTTAAATATCTATGAATTTGACAACTCTGAGGTGATTCAATATTTTAATTGGCAAACAAAAATAAAAGAGATCAAAACTAACACAAATACATTGAAAAAAGTACGTGCAATGGAAAAAGTTAAAATCACTACTTTTCCAAAGGAGGTCATTGCAACACTGGACCACATTTTAAAAGAGTTTTATCCACACGCAGCGAATATAAAAAACCAGTTTCAATTTATAAGAGATATGAAGGACAATTTACTTGACTTTGAATGCCTGATCCACGTTGATTTCAGTGAAAATTTTGCGACAAAACACGCAGTAGAACCGCAAAGTTGTCACTTCCAATATCGTTTGCAAATCTCAATCCACACAGTTGTCCTTTATTTCCGAGACTATACCTGCGAAGAGTCTTTGAGGACAAAATCCATCTGTACTGTGTCTGAATGTTTGCGTCATGATGTTGCTGCTGTATGGGCGCATTTAGTCCCAGTACTGAAGTTTATAAAAACCAATCTGCCGAATGTCAACACTTTGCACGTATTATCCGACTCCCCCAGCAGCCAGTATAGAAATAAAGGCATATTACACGTTATAAGTAAGCTGCATTACGATCTACCAGAGTTACAAATAGTCAGTTGGAACTTCCAAGAAACTGGCCACGGCAAAGGAGCCCCTGACGGTCTTGGGGCGACCTTAAAAAGAACGGCGGACAGGGCGGTGTTGCATAGCAAAGACATAAGTAACATGGACCAGTTTTTAGATGCGATTAATGAAACTAACATACAAATAGAAACAATTTTTGAATCAGATATACAAGAAAAGAGTCAGCTGATACCCAAAGATCTCAAAACGTTCAAAGGCATGATGAAGGTGCATCAAGCTGTTTGGAACCGTAATTCAAACAAAATCGCTCTTCGCAGCTTAAGTTGTGGATATCCACTCTGCAAATATGAACCTTTGACGTGTGACCATGGACATCATCTCGGATTTTATTCAGTAGAAGAAGAAGATCACTGCACTAAAGTAGACAAAAACCCAAACACTTTATTAATTCAGAAAGGAAACGCATCAGAAATTATGTTGACTAAAAGAAAAATTCATCCGCAACGTGTTTCATTATCATCCGCAACAGATATAAGTTTTCCATCTGGGTTAATTGAAGAACAAGAAGATTTACCGTTGTCCTTAACAGATTTGTGTAGGAATCTCTCGTTTAGCAAAGATATAGAAGATTGTAATGATGACGATAATTTGATAGACCCAGTAACTGGTTCTATCGGGACAGAACGAGAGGTCAAAGAGAACACGAAATCTGATGCAGCCATACTTTTAATTAATCCAGTGACTGGTATATTGGAAGGATTCAATCATCCTGTGAAAAATGCTGAAGAAGAAAAAGGTAACTGGGACGATTTATATCCAGATGAAGACATATTTTGAGCAGCTTCAATAACACAGTAGCTTCAGTAAAATTATTTATTTTTTTCTTTATAACTAAATCGAAACACCACCTATATTAGACTTTTAAGGATCAAAATAATATGTTAACGGGCGCTTATCCAAAAAAATATGTTAAGATTAACTTTTTTCTCACTCTGTGATTTAATGATTAAGACTATAAGTGTTTAAGTTCATTTATAAAGAGTATTTTGTTTCTATTAGTTAAAGTAAGCACCATTTCTGCCAAAAAAGAAATGATAAGTTTTCCAACCTTTTGGTTTTAAGAATTTCAACTACCTAATTGGTGTCAAGCCTGATGCTAAGACTCACTCTGTGATTTAATAATTAAGACTAGAAGTGTTTTAGTTCATTTATAAGGAGAGTTATGTTTCTATTATTTAAAGTAAGAAGTATTTCTGCCAAAAAATAAATGTGAAGTTTTTCGAAGTTTTGGTATTAAACATTTCAACTACCTAATTAGTCTCAAGCCTGATGCTAAGACTCACTCTGTGATTTAATAATTAAGACTAAAACTGTTTAAGTTCATTTATAAGGAGAATTATGTTTCTATTATATAAAGTAAGAAGTATTTCTGCCAAAAAAGAAATGATAAGTTTTCCAACCTTTTGGTTTTAAGAATTTCAACTACCTAATTGGTGTCAAGCCTGATGCTAAGACTCACTCTGTGATTTAATAATTAAGACTAAAAGTGTTTAAGTTCATTTATAAGGAGAATTGTGTTTCTATTATTTAAAGTAAGAAGTATTTCTGTCAAAAAAGAAATGTGAAGTTTTTCGAAGTTTTGGTATCAAACATTTCAACTACCTAATTAGTCTCAAGCCTGATGCTAAGACTCACTCTGTGATTTAATAATTAAGACTAAAAGTGTTTAAGTTCATTTATAAGGAGAGTTATGTTTCTATTATTTAAAGTAAGAAGTATATCTGTCAAAAAAGAAATGTGAAGTTTTTCGAAGTTTTGGTATTAAAAATTTCAACTACCTAATTAGTCTCAAGCCTGATGCTAAGACTCACTCTGTGATATAATAATTAAGACTAAAGTGTTTAAGTTCATTTATAAGGAGAATTATGTTTCTATTATTTAAATTAAAAAGTATTTCTGCCAAAAAAAAATGTGAAGTTTTCCAAAGTTTTGGTTTTAAGAATTTCAACTACCTAATTGATCTCAAGCTTGATCTAAAACTCTGTGATTTAAGACTCTGTTTAAGTTCATTTATAAGGAGAGTTATGTTTCTATTATTTAAAGTAAGAAGTATATCTGTCAAAAAAGAAATGTGAAGTTTTTTCGAAGTTTTGGTATTAAAAATTTCAACTACCTAATTAGTCTCAAGCCTGATGCTAAGACTCACTCTGTGATTTAATAATTAAGACTAGAAGTGTTTTAGTTCATTTATAAGGAGAATTATGTTTCTATTATTTAAATTAAAAAGTATTTCTGCCAAAAAAAAATGTGAAGTTTTCCAAAGTTTTGGTTTTAAGAATTTCAACTACCTAATTGATCTCAAGCTTGATCTAAAACTCTGTGATTTAAGACTCTGTTTAAGTTCATTTATAAGGAGTACATAATTAACACGTAATAAATGTTTAATTAATACAAAAGCATGTGTTTTGTATGAACTTAATAATTATCCTAGTACGTTTTCACATTAGACCATACACACACATTTCACACTCAAAAGCTCACAGTAAGGTTTTGCCTTGTGTCGTGGGTCCCTTGGAACTAACACATGACATATTGACAGACACAAACACCCACGACACGAGCACATCTGCTTTTTACACAAATGGCTGCCCCAGCTGGGAATCGAACCCAGGTTTTCACATTAACACAATACGTTTTCACATTAGCATAATACGTTTTCACATTAGCATAAGCATCACATTAGCATAAGCATTAATTATAGCTTAATTAATTGAGATATTTAAGTGCCTCCCAAAAAGTCATTATACTTACGAGTACCTTAATTCAGATTCATGCTCAAAATATGTAATATCTAAATTTCGTAAAATGTTTAGGCTAATGTGAAATTTGCCCAAAATACGGAGAATGTGCCAAAAGACGATTTTAAATTATTACGAGTTATAGAATTTCAAAAACAAAAAGGTCTTAGGTTTTACTTTGATCAAAATTACGTAAAAATAGTATTAAGTTTAAAAAACCACTGGCTGAACATATATTTCTGCCGTAATAAAATTAACGAATTAAAATATCATCAAATCAGTATAATCATGCGATATACTATCCAGATCGGAGTAATCTTCATTTACGTGAAGATCTTCAAAAAAATATGTTTTTCTAAGAAGAGGTTGACTTGACCACAATCTAGCTCAGGGGCGAAGATGTAGTCGAGGACGTATGAGCTTACCCAGAAGATGCCTATTCACTTGAACTTTATTAAAGAGAGTCGGGTTGTATGAGCCCAGAAATTCAGATGCAGGCAGAGAATTCCATTCCTTAGCGGTACGCAATATAAAAGATCAACAGAAGCGCTCAGTACGGATTCGAGGAATCTCGACAAGGTAAATGGTACCCCACGGTGCGTCTGAACTTCTGAAAGAAGAAAGGGGCAGGTATGGAATGAGCTCGTGCAGCTCATGAGCACATTCACCGAAGTAAATCTTGTAGAAAACACATAGGCAAGCTACTTTGTGTCTATGAGCTAGGCTTCGGAGTAAGTTTTTTACTAGCTTTCTGTCACCAATGGGCCTCCTGGCTCTGTGGTCCACCGAATCCAGAGCGGCTAGTTGATGTTTAGCCCAACCATCCTAAAGGTGGCTGCAATATTCCATGCACAATCGGACCTGTCCCTTATAAGGGGTATCGCTGATCAGGCGTGAAGTATCGCTTGACCTTACTAAGGATGCTCAGCTTTTTGGCCGCAGTTTTGAGCTTTTTGGCTGAAATTTGATGGAGGTGGCGAAGTTAAGGTTGCGGATAACTCCATGCCGAGGAGTTCAAGCTCATCGGTGACCGGTACAGATGTACTCCGCAAAGTTGGAGTCAGGTTAGAAGGACTTACCTTTTTACTTACCTTGATTCGTACACTTTTACATTAATATTTTTTTTTTTTTTTTACAGTATTATTATTGTTATACATTAATATGGGACGCGTTCCGAAGCACTTTGGGTGTTGGCAGAATTAACAGCGTTGTGGCACTGTCGCAACATTAAGCTGAGCCAAAACCCATTCACCGATGCGGTGCATGTACGTACCTCCATGTTTACTTAACTTTATTCGTTAATTGTTTTTTTGTGTTGTGTTGTAGATATGTTGCATGTGCCGTGTCATGAATAAATGTATTTCTCTCTCTCTCTCTCTCTCTCTCTCTCTCCCGTTTTACGGATAATAGACACGCTTGTGTTTTGGTGGCGTTAAAACTAACCAGATTAATGTCTTCTCATTGGAAGGCGAGACCTAAACCTAAGGTTGAATTTACTCGCTCTACCATTGTTCCTCTCATTTCGAATTACATTCCCACCGGCTCTTGCACTAGTCAGATATCTCTCCATGACTGTACCTGTCATCTGCGTACGCAACAACTCCAGGAACAAGCATGTCGTTAATGTACTGCAGGAAAGAGCCGCAGTCCTTTCTCGAACCTCTGAGGAACTCCGGCATCAATAACCGTGAGGTTATTGGTCAAATGAGCAGCCATCTATGACCACTCGGATCAACCGTTCGCTCAGGTAGTCAGCTATCCAACTACAAAAGTTGGCAGGGACGCCATACGCAGGAAGTTGCTTACCAGTTTTGCGTGCCAAACCCTGTCAAATGCCTTCGAGATGTTGAGTGACACTGCGAGAGCTTCGCCGTGTTTCTCGATAGTTTTAACTTGAGGTTTTAAAAACGACTAATTAGTATTTGGTAAAAAATACTCAAATTTAATTCAAATATGGCTCAAAGGACGTTGACACTCAAGAAACTGCCATCGAACAAAATCTGAAATGATTTATGTTTGGGTATTGCAGCCTTTGAAAGAGTTATATCAAGGCTCTTGAGGTGGAATTGACAGTAGTTGGTATTGCTTAAATTAAACAATAGTTTCGTGGATTAATATTACTGTTAGTTCCAAAACGTGCACTTAATATTTTGAATCTGAATCTAAGATCTAAAGTTCTGAAATTGCCGCTGGGCTTACAGTTTTCCAAAAAAGAAATTTTAAGTGTGTGCGTGTGTGTATTAACTAATAGTTCATCCTAACCTAAAATGAATGGGGTCTCGGGTATCTTGAAAGTTTGAGAACCAGTTAGATAAAAATAATAATATGAAAAATATAAATATTCGTTTCGGAACGCACCTCGCGCGAGCCGGTCAACTTTTAAATCGTCTGTGTTTTTATTTTTGATATTTACAGTTAAAGTGTGTTTTAATGCATGATTCGTATATTAAAATAAAGCTTTAGCCATAAACTAAACAACTATAGTGACAGTTTGGTGAAACTATAAAAAGTGAACCCATAATTTCAAAAATAAATAATTTTGTCTCATACGTTTAACCGTCAAGTGATTCATTGTAGTTAACTGTGCTGCGTATCGCTTCTCCCGCATAGCTGCATCCCGCTCGCTCTGTCGTTCAACTACCGCTCAGCTGACTCATTCATAGATTGCCCTATTAAAACCTAGGCAATATGATGCAATGTAGGGCTTGCACGAAGGCGATCGCCTACGATTCGGAGCTACTGGTATGCTGCGCCTGCCGTGATGCATATCACTATATGTGTGTGCAAATGAGTTCGGCATATTACAATGCGAACAATTATGATTTGAAGCGGAAATGGCGCTGTGAACCTTGTTCCAATGTCACAGGTCGTAGGAAGACTGAAGATAGGTCTCAACATCAACTCAGCCCCTCTCCACCTGCAGATATCAACATGAGTTGTGACTTAAATCTCACGCCTATCGCACAACGGATTGAAGGTAATGACTCACCTACTCCTACTAATAGCCTCGTGCCACAGAACCGAAAGCAGCGTGATGACATGGAGTATTTATTGGGACGGCTTGAGACAATGTTTGATGCTCGTTTTAATAAACTAGATGCCGATCTTCAAAGCCTTAAATCATCCATATCGAAACAGTTTAAAATTGAATTGAGCAGGTCAATTGAACAGTTAAAAAATGAATTTAATCATACTACCGAGTTTTTGAGTGGGCAGATTGGTGATATGAGGGCAGAGATGGACTCGGTGGGTGGTCGCATTAAAAACCTTGAGATCGAAAATTGTAGGCTGCAGGCTGAGCTAGTCAGCCTTAAAGCAAATTCAATCGGTATCAACGAGGGTCGTGTTCTGAAGGAAACGATCGGAAAACTGCAGCTTGACTTAAATGATAGGGAGCAAGATGCCTGCCTCAAAGATCTCGAGATTGCCGGCGTGCCCGAGTTCCCCGGGGAGTCCACTATTCACATTGTTACCGTGGCTGCCTCTAAGTTAGGAGTTACCCTGGACCCCCGTGACGTGGTTAGTGCGGCCCGCCTCGAAGCTCCGCCTCGGCCCGGTACCGACGGCGATAGCAATCGCCCCCGCCGCATAGTAGTCAGCCTGACGCGCCGCGCCCCCCGAGACGAGCTCCTGCGAGCGGCCCGCGTCCGCCGTAATGTCACCACGGCGGAGTTAGGTGTCCCACCTCATCAGGCCAAACCATTTTATCTAAATGAAAGGTTAACGAAGATGAATAGGGTACTCTTCGCCAAGGCTCGCGAAACCGGTCTAGCGTCAGGGTGGAAATTCATTTGGACAAAGGACGGTAGAATATATGCAAGAAAGTCAGACTTACCTACCTCACGTTTCTTCCGTATCCGTACTGAAGACGATCTAGACCGGGTTTTCGGTCCCCAGCCTGCTCCCAATAGCCAATAAGCACCACGTTCTTTTTGTCTTTTTTAATTTTTTATTACTTGCAAATTATTTAAAACTTAAAAGTAGTTTTTTATTATTATGCATTTTATTAACCCTATATTGTTCTAAAAACAAAAATAAACTGAAATCACTATTAGTACACACTTTGTTTATCATTGTTGTTGTTTGGCACTTTTTCCTATGGCACTACTATGTTTATAAGTTTATAAGCTCACTACAATTTTATCAAAGTCACTTACTACTATTTTTTATTAATTTATCGTCTAAATACTGTGTTACAGACGTTTTTGTCGAGCTAAATGATACGCCAGCTTATAAAATCGTAACTTCTTTTAATTATTGTTATGCACGAGTCGGGTTGCCCGACTTTAACTACCCGCTATGCCAATTATTCATATACGAGTCTTGTAAATTTGCATGTTTTTTACTTGTTTTTTATAAAATCCAAAGAGAGTTTTATCCAGTAACGTACACTGTTAATTTTACATGTTTACAACACATGATGGATTTCGTTTGTCTTGTCAGATATTATTGTATAAAAACAGTTTTTTATGGTTCAGTTATTTTTTGCCCAGTTTTAGATGCAAGCGAATTTAGCGCAGAGTTGTTTTCAATAAAAGGTTATGACTATAATATAATAAGCTATACTTATGAATGTTTCGATTAAATTACTGACAACCACGCCCTGAGGCTACTTTCACTTGTATTTTTCTACGATATATTTATGACCCATTTCCAGCCGACCGCCTCAAGTTTACTACCACGTAACATTACTTTTAACAGACAGTGTTACACGTATAAGGTTGAACTTTTCGACCGCAGTTATAACGTTGTAAATTCGATTTATTTCCTTGAGTTGTTTGTTATGTTTTGTGAAGTATGGTATCCGTGGCATGGACGGTTGGAAATGAGACATATCTCGCTGCCTACGCTTCTAATTAGTTTCTTTTGGATTATATTTTCAATGGTGGCGGGCAATTTTGAACGTCAATCAGTTTATATGTTTTCTGGGCTATCTTCTTATGTTCTTATTGTTTTTACTATGCTTTTTCTTTCTGTGCTTTATTTTAGATGTCGTTTCGTGTACTATGCTGGTGGCTGATTTAGTAGTAATTTGGTTTATATGCTATGTATACAGCGCTTTGACTTGCAACTTGTGCTTCATAATTGTATTAGTATTTATTATTATTTACATCAATAACTACATTTTAATGTATATAAGAGTAATATTTTTGTATTTGGATTTTCTCACGTTTTATGACTATATTTATATTAACAATAATTATTTAAAAACTCACAAACGTTACTGCCATATTCATATGCCTTTTTATTTTTCTTCTTGCTTTGTTTTTTCCTGCGTGATGGGCCATGAGAGCTCAATATCATTTTTAATCATGGTTTTTTTGGATTTACTGCTGCTTCTATTCTAGTAAAATGGTAAAAAATAAATATTTTAAGTTTGGTATTTTTAATGCTGGTTCCTTGGCTACCAAACATGAAGAATTTATAGTGGCTATTCAAAGTCATGGTCCGGACATCTTGGCAGTTAATGAGACTTGGCTGAAGAAGGGTGAAGAAGGGCGCGCTCCCATAGTCCCTGGATATCGGTTGCGCCACACTCCGCGACCTCCCGGTACCGGGGGAAAACGCTGGGGTGGGGGTGTTGGCTTCTATGTGAAGCGCGGAGTAACGGTACGTGTATGTCCGCATCCTGTAGGACGGGCTGGTGGGGTTGTATTTGATCAAATGTGGATATCCCTGTCAATAAACTCAACTCGTATCATCGTGGGTACAGCTTACCGCCCCCCTTGGCTTAAGAATATTGACTACTTTCTTGATTGCCTGACTGAGTCCATTATGTTATTTTCGCAGTTTGACCGAGTAATTCTTCTTGGTGACTTCAATATCAATTTGTTACATGAGAATGATAGCTACACTACCCGATTCATGCATTTCCTAGAGCACTGTGGTCTTTCGAACTATGTTACTGAACCAACACATTTCACAGAGACTAGTGAGACTCTAATTGATCTTGTTTGCTCCGATGACGTAGTTTCTAATATTTTGGTTGACCATAGAGCGGACCTGGGTAAGCATGCTATGATCATAGTCATAGCTGAATTGAAAATTAAAAAACCGAAAATTCCTCTTCGCAGCATAACTTTCAGACCATTGAAGGACATTGACTTTGACTCCTTTAATAGAGACCTCTCCCAGATTAGCTGGAGCGATATTATCGGGTTGGACGCAGTAAATGAGATTGTTGAAGTGTACAATACTTGCATGCTGCAGTTGTTGGATTTTCATGCTCCACTAAAATCCCTTCGCATCCGGGACCGTCAGACGCCGTGGATCACTGGCAATCTTCGTCATATTATGCATTTGCGTGATGAAGCATATACAAAATACCGCCAATCTACGGATGAGGTCATTAAATTACAACTCAAATCTCAATATAAATCACTGAAAAACTTGGTCACTATTAGTTTACATTCTGAAAAGGCAGCGTACTTCAAATCAAATATCAATAATAATATTAAACACCCGAAGAGATTATGGACTAATCTTAAACGCACTATTATCCCCAGTACAGGTACTAGCGATTTTCCCTCTAACTTTGATGATCCTAATGCCATTAATGCTCATTTTCTTGATGTTCCTGGCAATAATCAAGTGCAGGCCTTAGATTTATTATTTTTCCGGACAAATCGATACGGTTCGGGCTCCTTCCGAATCTCATCAGTCAGTGAGTTTGAGGTGGGCAGGATTATTCTTTCCATTAAGACCAATGCTACTGGTGTGGACAAATTAAGCAGAGACATGGTGTTATTATCGCTACCGAACTCTCTCCCTGTTATAACTGCCATGGTGAATAAGTCAATCCAATCTTCAATATTTCCTTCAACGTGGAAAACGGCGATAGTGCGACCCATCCCTAAGATAAGTAACCCTTCGGAAGTAAAGGACTTGCGCCCGATAAGTATTTTACCCTATCTTTCCAAAATTTTGGAAAAGGTCGTTTGTAACCAGCTTGTTAAGTATTGCGAAAAAAATGGCATTTTTCCTGAATACCAGTCGGGTTTCAGAAAGGGTCGTAGTACTGCTACTGCCTTACTTGACGTGATTGACAATGTGCTTACTGCTAGGGATAGGGGGCGAGCCTCGTTCCTTGTTTTGCTTGATTATTCTCGTGCATTTGACTCTATCAATCATACTCTTTTGTTAGCTAAGATGGTTTACTATGGTTTCGATGAGTTGACAGTTGATTGGTTTCGTAGTTACTTGAGCGGGCGTTCGCAGCAAGTGGCTTTCTCTTCCTCAAACGGATCCGAATGTAGATCTAGCCTAAATCCTGTAAATAGGGGCGTGCCTCAGGGCTCTATCCTTGGCCCTGTATTATTTATATTGTATACTTCTGATCTCGTCAAATGTATTAGGAATAGTAGGTACCATTTATACGCAGATGACTTACAGATATATATTGATTTCTCTACGGAGGCTTCTTGTATCGCGGATGCAGTTGATAAGATAAATGATGATTTAAATAGAATTTCTCGGTGGTCACAAGCGAATGCGCTCGTTTTGAATCCTGCTAAAACTAAATACATCGTACTGGGTTCCCAAAACATGATTCGACGTGTTTCTGATTCTTGCCCAAAAATACAGCTGATGGGTGCAGACGTTGAATGTGTTGTTAAGTCACGTAACCTAGGCGTTGTTATGGATGGTGAGCTGCGCTTTGAGGAGCACGTACTCGACATTGTACGGAATTGCTTCTACCGGTTAAAAGTACTGTACAGATGTCGTGACTATTTAAGTGTTGACCTTAGGGTACAGCTCTGCGAATCTCTGGTTCTCTCAAGGGTAAACTACTGTCTGTCTGTCTATGGGCCATGTTTGCTGGAAAGATCGCAACGCTTGATTCAGCGTGTGCAGAACGCATGCGCGCGTTATTGTTTCAAAATCCCACCTAGATCGCATGTAACACCGTACCTTAATAATTCCAGTCTTTTGAAGATGAAGCAACGCCAAAAGCTTTACCTTGCATGCATGTTGTTTGGCATAATAAAAACTAAAAAGCCTGATTATTTGTTTAGAAAGCTCTCATGGCGTGAACACATGCGCAGCTGTGCTGTACGTGTCTGCTCTATCCCTTTGGTTGTGCCCCAGCATAAAACGGCAGCATTTCGCGGAAGTTTCCGGTACAGTGCTACTAAATGCTGGAATAACATCCCCCCACCGCTCCGTACTCTTAATTCACTCGTGACATTTAAGTGCAAACTTAAAGAAAATTTGATTTCAAAACAAAAACTTATATAAAAAAACTACTATCCGGAAAAAAATTGGCCTTCTATTTTAAAATACACTGATTTATATAATTATTGTTTTAATTTATCATACCACAATCCAATTATATATTTATGTATCTGAGGTAATTTCTTGTATGTACCCCTTTTATTCTTTTTCTTTTTTTTTTTTCTCTGTTAATATTTTATATTTTACATTACATAATTTATCTCTAATAAAGCATATGTATATTCGTCGTATCTATTCATTTATGAGTGGATACGATGAATAGGTGCGTTTCGAATGCTCTGGGTATTGGCAGAATTATCAGCGTTGCAGCTCTGCTGTAACATTAAGCTGAGCCAAAGCCCATTCACCGGCACGGTACACGACTCTCTCTCTCTAACCTGTCTGATTACCTAATTTTGTACTTGTTTGTGTTGTGTTCCATGTTCAATTTATTTTTGTGAGTTGTAATGCTTTATGTTGATTGTTCGTGTGCTGTGATTATGTGAATAAATGTTTTTATCTATCTTTATATATCTATCTAATATGTGTACATCCCGGTGCCTGAAAGGGATCGATTAATTTGATAAACAATGGATTAAAAAAATTAACTGGTTGTGCCCACTTTGCGACGTTAGTGTGACCACGATGGGTTTCTGGCTTCTTTGTTTTATTTTTCCTTTGATTGGTCGATCTGCACAACTCAGTTAACTCGTGTTAGCGGAGATAGGCTGGCGCAAAGAATAATTGTTTGGCCACAACTCGAACAAATACATCTCATGTAACTTGAGTTGCGTGAGTTTGCTGCGACTGGCGCTAAAATTTTTCGAGTTACATGAGTTTGACCATTTCATTTTCTTAGCAAAACCACCGTTTTTTTCGAAGTTTTTGATATTACCATATAGAAAATGTAAAAAAAATGCTATTTGCAATGGTTAAGCCGCTTAAGCGTAACTCATGTAACTCGAGATAACTGAGATACGCGTAACACGGCAGAATTGTCCTAATCTCATCACCCCATCTTCTAACAGGTCTGCCTCTTTTTCTTTTCTTGTCTCCTGTGAACCAGTTCATAATTGTTTTACTCCAATTTTTCTTTTCCCCTAATTGTATGCCCCGTCTTTACATCTTTTGTCTTAGTGTGTCTCTTTATTGATGTCATTCTTATTCTGTCTGAAAGCTTTTTCCCTGCCATACTTCTCTCCATAGCGTTTTCGCATGTTTCAAATTTTTTATAGTGGGTTTTGGTTAGAGCCCAGGTTTGACATCCATATGTAAGGACTGGTAAGATACAGGTATTGAATATTTTCCTTTTAGTGGTCATACTTAGTTCTTTGTTTTTCATTACTTCCTTTAGGCTCCAATAGCGTTTCCAAGCGTTACCTGTTCGTCTCTCTATCTCTTTTGTTGTCAAGTCTTCTGGTGAGATTATTTGTCCAAGGTAGATATATTCGTTTACATATTCAATTAATCTGTTCCCGATGTATATAGGCTCCTTGGTACCATTTGTCATGATTTTAGTTTTTTCTGTGTTCATAGTAAGTCCTACTCTTCTGCTCTCTCTCTCTAGATCATTGAGCATTGTTTGGAAGTCTTCCATTGTTGGTGATATTATTATGAGATCGTCCGCGAATCGCAAGTGTGACAGCTTTTCTCCATTTATTAGTAGCCCTTTTTCTTCCCAGCAAAGGTTACGGAATACCTCTTCCAACACCGCAGTGAAGAGCCTGGGTGACATGGGATCGCCCTGCCGAACGCCTCTTTCTATTTTTATTTCTTTTCCTTCGGTCTCTAATTTAATCCTTGCTGTGCTATGTTTGTATATATTTTTGATTATTCGTATGTATTTACTTTCAACACCCTGGAACTTAAGTGCTTCCCAGATCATCTCGTGCTCGAGTGAGTCAAAGGCTTTGCTGTAGTCTACAAAACAACAGTAAAATGTGTAGTTGTATTCTTTGCTTTTCTCAAACAATTGTTTGACAACGTAGATGTGGTCCAAGGTTGAGTAACCGCTTCTGAATCCTGCTTGTTCCGTAGGTTGATTCTCTTCTAATGTTTTGGTGATGCGACTAAGGATTATTTTTGCGAAGACTTTGTATACGTTGGATATTAGGCTGATAGGCCTGTTAGTTGTTAATGTTGTTCTTGTCGCCTTTTTTGTGCAGTAATATAATGGATGATGTCGTCCACTGCTTGGGTATGGACTCACTTTTCAGTACGTCATTGAAGGTATATGTTAATATGGGTATAAGGGTATCTTTGTTTTCAATGAGGAGTTCGTTACTAATCTTATCCGCACCGGGAGCTTTTTCTTTCTTCTGTGATCTTATAGCTTTTTCTACTTCTGATGGCATGATTTCTGGTACCATTTCTGCATTTCTTAATTCTGTCGGCGCTGACGTATTTTTGCTTGAGTACAGTTCTTTAAAGAACTGTACTTAAAGCTATGTTGATAATCTCTGGTCTTTTTGTTGCTATCTTCTCATTCTCATCTTTCATGTTTGGTATCCAGTCCTTCTTCACTAATAACCGTTTATCAGCTCTCTTTGTGCCTCTTGTCTTCTGGATGCACTCTTCTAGTATCCTCATCCTGTACCTATGTCGGTCTCGTCTCATATTCTTCTTGATCTCTTTGCTTGTCTTTGATATTTCGTTTCTTATAGCCTTCGTTTTACTGGTTCTTGCTACTAATTCTGCTCTGATTTTCAATAATTCCTTTGTCTTGTCTGTTAGCCATGGTATCCTGTTCTTCCTATTCCCACTAACGTTCGCGGTGCTTGTACAGTAGCGTTCTTTAATGGAGTCATAGTTAAACTACTAAGCGCGTTGCAATAGGGACTATGTTCCTATGAACATAGTTCAAACGATTTCTCACGCACACAAGCTTGTAGCCTCCTCTAAGAACATAATTTTGCTAAGCGACATCTCTTGGCTCCTCGGTGAAGTTTTTGTAGGACGCATTCACCCGATATTGCACTGTCCTCCACTCACCGCTGCTGTTGAGTCATATCAAACAATCGGTAATGTAAACATGACGTAGTGTATCTTTATTTTGTCGATCTTACTAGCGTTATGTATGGTCCAGCGGATAAGCACTGTCCTAGCAGGGAGAAAGGTTCACGGGTTCTTATCCCAGCCGAGTAATTTCTTTTAGTTCATTAAAGCATTAACAACTATTTTCACACATAATATTACATTAATAATAATAATGTTACATTATTGTATCAGTGATAAAGTATTTGAATAAAACAAATATGAAATTCGACTAGGTAATTTTATTTCCTACTAACAAAATCTCATTTTTTTTCTGCAACTTGATCACTTACAGTTTTATTAAGGTTATAGCTTAAGAATTCGTTTTCGTGAAGAAAAGAGTATTGAAGCTAAACCTCAACAAAAATTAATATTCAACTTGCACTACAAGGCAGTAGATATATAGTTTGTAATAACAAAAGAATAAGTTATAGATAAATATCACAATTTTACACATAACAATATTTAATTAAACTTGTTAAGCCTTAGAATCGATGAACTCCATTTATCTTCCGTATGAATTCATTATTTTCATACATTTGCACCACACGCTGATTAATTGATAACTCGCAATCGTCCACTGCGCGGCCGAGATTATACGTTACCCTCATTCCGTAATGATTCACCCATCCTTCACTAAAACCAAAATAACAAGATTAATATAATAAGGAACAAAAACTATGCACCACTAACAAAATGCATTACAATAGTTAAGCTTATCATTTAGATGATATGTTTACGTTCTCAAAATAAATTATAAATTTAAAAACAGTGTTAATATTAAGTAAACATTAGAATACTCACTGTGAGACCTGTCTCATTAGCAATTTGGGATATATTATATCCTATATTGTGCAGCGCAACAATACACTGCCTCTCCTGCAAACTTATTATGTATTTGTATGCATGTCGAAAAAAGAAATCACAGTAAACTGCCGATACGGTAAGAACACACGAGCACCTTCGCTTATGATCTAGCAATGACAAACAGATTGCTCATGAACACCGAACTGAATGAATCTAAACTAACTTCATTGCATTCAATTTTTGTATGGTATGGTCTATGACTATAAAAATGTTTGAAAACCAAAACATATCTAACAAAACTTCGTAGCTATTAGGCGACAGTTGGGCTCGAACCCGCGCCTTGCTACAGCAGGCAGACAGTGTTTCCGCTGCGCCACCAAGGCTTATGCTTTGGCTCGTGAAATTATGCTTGTTATCAGAGCAACAATCGTAGTGGGGTATGCGGTATACGTCATTTGTATCCATGTGTGAGTACACGAGCGGCCGCAAGCGACTTGTTTTCTGCGTTTTGTATTGACTATGCCTCCATATATGAACGTGAAAGTACATAATAGTATTTCTTCTAGCTTGTTGTATTTTTCCTGTGTATTTAATTCGTTAGAGCTGGCTATGAAATTTTTCAGTTTCACTTTCAGTTCTTCTGTAAGCGCTGTTGTTAATCTTGAGCTACTTAGCTTTGCTTTGAATGGTCTAGTTCTTTTAGTTATTGATATTTTTAATTTGGCTCTCATCATTCTGTGGTTACTGTTGAAATTTATATTTTTTACCACTCTGCAATCCTGGAAGGCTCCGGCTCTGTTTGTTAGGATATAGTCAATCTCGTTCCTGTGGTGGCCATCAGGAGATATCCATGTCCATCTATTGTTTTCGCGATTTTTATAGTAACTGTTAAGTATCTTCATTTGGTGTTCACTCCATTTCTTGTTCTTTTCCCTGAGCAATATGGACCTAAAATCGTGTTTTCTCCATCTCTTCTTTCACCAATTCTAGCATTAAAATCTCCCATGATTACTAAGTTATTGTGTGTATGCTCTTTTATTGTTTTTGATAGTAGCGAGTAGAAGCAGTCTATTTCTGTGTTACTAGCTTTTTCAGTTGGGGAGTATACCTGGACTATTGACCACAACGTATTGTTTAGTAGTTTTAATATTGCAATGCGGTCTAATATGCCAGCAAATTCTTCAATGTTATTTTTCAGTTCCTTTTTAACAAGAAATCCTACTCCATATTGTCCTGGTGTGGTACCTTTATGGTACAGGATGAAGTGGTTATGGTCTTCTACGTTTTTTCTTAAGCGTCTGACTTCACTTAATCCTATAATTATCCGTTTCACCCTTTCTAATGTCATTATCAGCTCCGACAGGCTTTCGTTACTTCTCAATGACAGTGTGTTGTAAGTAGCCACGTATATATCCATGCTTTGTATTGGTTGGGGTTTTTCCGTTATCACTAATATCGCCCGTTAATTAAGGATTATTTATCTCATTTGTGGACAATTTGTTATGGTGTAAGTGATCTGATCACCCCCTCATCGAAGACTGTGGATTATGTCGGGCCCGACCTCGCTGCTCGCTCAATTTGTACGCTACTGGTGAGTTGGTTTTTTGGTGGCTTTTCTTTGCTATTTTCACTGGATTTTGTTAATTTTTCTTTCGTTTAGCCCTTGTTTTTTTTTATTAAAACATTGTTGGGATTAATAAGAATATATTTACTTATATTAGATCCTTGGTCCTACAGAGCTGCAATTTGGCATGTTCATATATATTAATTGCGCCGACAAATAGAAAAAATAAAATTTTGTAAAAACAATTTTTTCGGGTGTTTCCCATACATGTGAAAGGGCGATGGATTTTTTTTCCCGCCGATATCTTCGAGTGGGATGTCATTGGATAGTTTTTTAAAAGATAGAAGGGGTTTACTACGAACGTTTTTCGATTCAGCAGTCCGTCTGCGAAAAATTAATTTTTAAAATGAAAAAAAAAATGTTAAATATTTCACGAGCATTTAGCATTTACGACGAAGTTCAACCTAATCCAAAACAACTGCCATACAAAGTTCCACGCTAAAAGTGAGGCAAGGTCGAAAGCCAAGCTGTACCATATTGACATTTCATGTGTCGTTATAGGTTTTTGGGGGTGTTAATTACGAAAATGACATCAAAATTATACACAATCGCCACGCGACCTGCTTTTTAGCACCAGCTCGAAATTATTCCTAACAATACTTTTGTTGCTAAAAAAATTTAAAAAAACAATTTTTTTTAAAGTAAAAAAAAAAATTCTCGTTGGTAGAATATACAACGAAATTTAAAGAAAAACAACCACACATAAGTTGGCCTTTCAAGTTTGCGAGTGATAGTCGACCAAGTGCCAAACGTTTTTGGAATTAATAAGAATATGTTTACGGTTCAATATTAAAAGTGAGGCGAGATTATTTTATCAGCAGGTCTATATTATTTCTAATAATATTGTCGCAAAAAATAAAAAAATAAAAAAAAAAATTTATAATTTCATTATGTTGTGTTTAGACCAAAACTAAAGTTATTTCTGAAACTACAAACTCTTTAATACATTTCTTTTTTATACTATATCATTTGGAGATTTTAACATCGACTATGACTAGTGATGGAAGATACTCAGTCTTTTAAGGCTTTTAATAAAGACTCACCTTATTTTTGACGCCTCGCGACTGATTCAGTCTTTTAGTTCCCAACCTTTAGTCATAAGACTAGCTTTTGTAGTTGAAGTCTTTTAACGTAAAAAACTGAGCTGTTACTTAAACAGCTTAAAGGACTTAAAAGACTGGCGACTCATTATTTGGGAAGTCGACAGTCGTAAGGTATGTGTTGATAGAATGTAAATATCTTATTTTATGGTTTAGGCGTGAATTATTCATTTTGGTTGATAGGTTACAAAAGAAATATTTAATATCACACACAAACTGCGGTGCGATCCCTTTTACATAAAAGAACTTGAGTCGTTTAAGTCTTTTAGTATTTTGAAAACAACTCGAGTCGTTTCAGTTTTTAATCTTTTAATAAACTACTAAGTCTTATTAATAAAAACTCAAACTTTCAGTCTTAATTTTAGAGTCAAGTCCTGTAAGATGGAGGCGAGTCTTTTTAATAAGCCTTAAAAGACAGTCTTTTTCATCTCTAACTACGACCGTAACGATAGTACACCCGTTTTAAATGAATACGTGATTTAAACAATTTTTTTACAACCATTTGCATCCACGCGAGGTGGTTATTAAACAGATGATTTTTTTTTCATTTTCCTTGTGGCGCTGGAATCTACATTTCTCCTTTAGTTACCTTCTTTCTTTGTGACCTCGTTTTTATTAGACATTATTAGCGATTTAACCGTCCATATGCTCGTAGAATTAAGAAGCCAGCTGCATATTTGAACCATGCTGCTACGGAACCCTACAATGCGCGTGTCCCGACACGCTCTTGGCCGGTTTTTTCCCTTTGGGAACGGAACCCTAAAAACAACTGAATACCTTTGTTTTTAAAATAAATTAACTAGCTAGATACTTACTGACTGTGTATGTGTAATTACTTAGATCCGCAACTTAATTATGAGTGGACATATAAAAATGGCATTTATATTAATAATTTGTAAATAATATTTAAGTTTAAATTGTAGAGTTGAAATAAGAAAAAAAGCATTGTAATAAATAGTAAGAGGTTTTTTGAAAAAAAACCCTGCACGTTATCACAGTACTATTTAGTAAATTGTCGACAGAAGACTAGAATGCGTAACATAAAACTCTTGTACAAAGTGCGTTACATAAAATGCTGTGTTGACTATGAAATAAAATTGTTTGAACGCAGTCCGTTTTTTACTTTTTTTAAATATAATTTTACAATAACGGATTCTTATTTTACGGGAAATAAATTGAATTAATTAACTAACAGAATTATGACCTATGGACACGGAAAGTGACTGGTCTATTTATAGTAATGCACTATTTTTCTGACCAGTGGTGACTACACTTCAACTGACAGTTGTACTGTATCATTAAGTATACTGTAATTATTAAGGATCAATCCATAAAACTGAACAACTTTACTAAAAGAAAATAGGTCACATGATGAAAAAAGAGTTTGCTTCAACTTGTGTGATTTATTAGCTAAGTATGAAAAATACTTGAGAAAAGTTGTTCAGTTTCCAGTGTATAATCACTTTAATAGCCAATTTAAAGTCAACTGATACAGGGTGTGAGGGACAGTTTTGCAAATACTAAAACCCAGAATAAATTCAGACCATAAATTTTAAATCATTTGTCAGGAATACGCGTTTTCTAATAATTTTAGCTTTAAGATTATTATTATTTTTTAAATTATATACACCATCCCTACTAATATTAATATTATAAATGCGAAAGTAACTCTGTCTGTCTGTCTGTCTGTCTGTCTGTTACCTTTTCACGCCTAAACCGCTGAACCGATTTTGATGAATTTTGGTACAGAGATAGATTAGAGCCTGGGAAAGGACATAGGCTACATTTTATCCCACAGTTGGGCACGATATAACCTGTAGTCCACGCGGGCGGAGCCGCGAGCGGAAAGCTAGTTTACAATAAATAACAAAATCATAACAGCGTGAACCAATAAATCCAGCACAGTACAGAACATTCTGATAGCGCACAACGCACGGGACCCGCGCGTCACTCGGGCGCCGTTTGAAGTTACAGTCAACGGCACATCAGATTACCACAAACTGTCAAATTTCCCCAATAGATAGTCAACTCTAATGCTTGGAGATAAAACTGCAAATCGATTGAAGAAAGACAGTTTTGAATAGCATGATGTGCTGTTGTCCCTGTACATAGCGCCAAAGTAGGTAGGTATACAGCTAAGTACCTAGTAGTCATAGTGCATGCTATGTTTACTTATAATGCTACACTTTTAGCATAAGAGCTCCTGTACGTAGTTAAATAAATAAATAAACGCCACATATTCAATTTATTAGGTGACTATATAAGTCGACTGTTAGTAAACCCATACCTAAACCCATAAAATAAATAACGAAACCCATACCTCAAAGCCTGAAAATGAAAGTTTTCAATCAGTGCGTCCTACCCGTGATAACATACGGAGCCGAGACGTGACCACTCACAGTGAGACTAGTCCACCAATTTAAGGTCGCTCAGCGAGCTATGGAAAGGGCTATGCTCGGTATTTCTTTGAGGGATCGGATTTGAAACGAAATAATCCGTCAGAAAACCAAAGTTACCGACATAGCCCGGCGAATTAGCAAGCTTAAGTGGCAGTGGGCTGGTCATATCTGTCGTAGAACCGATGGCCGTTAGGGCAGACAACTTCTAGAATGGAGACCACGAATCAGCACGAATCGGCGAATATCGTGGGGTGACGATATTCGTAAGGTAGCGGGCAGTGGTTGGAGTAGGAGAGCTGAAGACCGAGCTCAGTGGCGTGCCAAAGGAGAGGTCTATGTCCAGCAGTGAACTGACACAGGCTGATGATGAAATAACGAAAACTCCTTAACTTGATGTTTATGGCGAAAAAAAATGCTTGTACCGGATCATAGTTCATCATAGTTATGGGGGTAGATTTAAGTATTTGTTAAGCTGTCTTTTACACCCTGTATAAGAACCCGCTCAAAATTCGGTATCATTGCTCACTTTTTCTCTTTGTCTTCGTTGGTAGGTGGGTCGTTACCCCCCTGCCCCCCCGCGGCGGCCCGCAGCGCCTCCCCCGTCAGTCGGTAGTGGCACAACTGCTCGGTGTCCGTCAAGTTGATCGCCCCCTTGCTCTCGTAGAAGGCGCGCGCGTCGTTCCACTCTAGCACGTGGAAATCCAGACGGGAGGAACCACTCTTGTGAGCTTCCTGGAAGTAAATACGATATGCAATAAGAAATTAGGAATGATTTCTTACCTGCAAGGAGGGGGGCAACTATCAGGCAGAATATCTAGACGAATCCAGATCCATGACAAAAGTGGTAGGAAATCTCAAGGAACTGGGGTGCCTAGACAGCCATTCCTAGCAAAATAGTCCCACCACTCAAATTATTTAGGACATAAAATAGGTAGTCTTTATGTCACTAATTAGTGTCATGATGTGATAGTTGATTAACGCTTTAGGTAGTTGAGAGGTTTTACATTCTGTCAATGGAATACCTTCAATAAGGTAAACCATTTGAAGTCATAGGGGAAAGTTATAATTTAGCTATACTAATATTATTTTAAAAAAATGCTATACTAATTACAATGTAGCCTAGTAACTAATGGGTAAATTAAATTATTCAACTTAAATTGCTAAGAAAAGTAAAAGTAATAATAATGGTATCTTAAGGAGGCCTCTGCATGTTGGATGTGTATCCCCATGCATACCTTTCAAAAAGATTGGTCTCTGAGCTTTGATTTCCTATAGGACAGATACAAATAATATCACAACTAGAAAAAAAATGTCTATTGAACGGGCCTATACGTATTGGTTTCGGCCCTATGCATGCTTTCCAAAAGTTTGGGACTTTATTGCTTGAGATTATGGGTCATATTATAAGACAAAAATAATGATAAAACTCTTCATTTTCAGGCAACTCCAATATTTTGTTTCACAAGTTAGGTGATAAAGGAAAAATGTTGGAAAAATGTGAACTACTTCACACTAATATTTAGCCATGTCGTCCATAAAGGAAATCAGCTAAGCATTTTACTTGAAAGTAAACAATACAAAGCTGAATACCTCGGCCACAGCATCAAACAAGCGATGTCCGACTCCCCGCTTGCGCATGCTGGGCCGCACATAAAGGTCCTCCAGCATCATGCTGCGTCCCTCCCACGTGGAGTACGTCGAGAAGTAGAGTGCGTACCCCACCAGCTGCGGGCCCGCGCCCCCCACCGGCTGCGGGCCCGCGCCCTTCGGATGGAGCTCTGCCACCTTGCAGCGGAACGCAGGTGACGACCCGCTGAACCCGTCGCGCTGCAAGTCTGCGACAACCAATTCGCAACTAACTACATTGGCAGGCATTGGGATCTAATATAGGTAACACAAGTTTAGGGTCTTCTGTCTAAACTCCATTGTTGCTTTTGTGATCAGTCCCTATCTGTTGCCTAAAATGTTTTTCCTACACTAAACTCAATTGGATTGTTTACTGCGCTACGAGGTCAATTAATTGAACTAGCAATTTAATTCTGAATGAGGAATCCTATTGTGGACCTACATGCCTCTGGGAATTTTTAATAACAGAAAGAACTGTTCTGTTCTTACCTTTTATTGACAACTTGGGGCCTTTTGGCATCTTCTCAAAATCAGCCAATTCCTAAAACATAAATTCTGGTTTATTTCATGCATCACTGGCGCAGTAAAGATGTGAGCGGAATTTATTATATCAACAAGAGCTCGTAGCGTTGTTGTTTAGCTTACCTGGATCATTTCTACTACCGCTCCCATGTCCTCTTTCTCAGCCTGTCGCACTTTAATTTCATCATCACTAAACTTATGGGCACTCATGCTGATTTGACGCAAAATCACCGCTTTCTTTTTTATCGCAGAATCAATTTTAATCAATGAATCAATTTGTTAGATCAATTTTAAATAAAATTAAATTTAGAAACTTTTGAGTTGAGGTTATGTATGATGAAAACAAAAATCATATGACTTTGACGTTGTTTTTTTTTCATGATGAACCAAGAGTCCTAAGACTCGTGCTACCATTATTTCCTGCATTCATAGAAATTAGTTTAAAATGTATATTTAACAGGGCCGCTCTAAAATAGGAATATTAGGTCCATGGGGCCAATAAGTGGCTAGAATGCATGGCAGGGCCGTCGTTAGTTAGATTATAATAGGGTATTTGGGGCCACATGTATGAAACCCTTTTAGAATAGTTTAGGTAGGTACCAAGGTACATTACAATTAACCTGTGATCAATAGCCTAGATGTTAGTGCATTCTTAGCAAAATACCTAAAACAAAAGTTTAAGGCCGTGTTGTACACTTTTGCCCGCTCCAATCCTATTTCTCTCTCACTTAAGAGGTTAGCTGGAAGAGAACTCACTTTGAGTTAAGCTCGCCATTGTGTATCCTGTTCTCTGTAAAAAAAAATTTGTAAAATGTTTGTGTACAATAAAGTATAAATAAATAAATAAGGCTGATGTGATGACGCATGCTGATTGGCACTTTTACTTTCAAAAAGGTTCCTAAGATGACCCTCTGACCAACTTATGGAGGGCACACCAAGGATACTCCACTACCTACTTACCTCTTGATCCAATCAACGAAAACCAAAAACTGCCATATAGCGTTTACAAGTTGTTTAAGAAAACCACAAGAAAACCTAAAGAAGGGACCTTTAAACCGCCCCCTACACATTAGATCCACCCCCATCCATCAGTACCTACTTTCAGTACCTATGTTGCTTCATACACCATTCCCTACAACTATGACAGAAATACTGAGGAACGGAACGGTGTTCCGACGAGTAACACTGTTCTATAGACTAATTTAACTAAAAAGTGATAAAACTAGGCAAATACTTGCGGTTCTGGTGTAGAACTAAAGTGGACGTCGGGCGCTACTACATATACTGAAGACTCAGCCAGAAACCACTAGGCCGCTTCAATATCATCCGAGAAATATTCGAGGTAGAACATCTTTTTTACAGTTGGCCTCATATTTTAAATTATTAAGTCCAGTAAACCAGATCAACACAACGAATCACAACATAACCTCTTTTTTGTGATCAGCTGATTGGGCACTCCAAAAATTTTGGCAGATGAGAGTGTTGCCATTTCAGTACGCCAAACAGGTGCGTTCACGTCAATAACGCTAGTAACTAACGTTATTCTAGCCTTGATCCGTTTCACGCATAATACGAACGACAGTTCCACTACTCGCCACAGGAGGGCGCTATATAGAATAACAGAAGCCATAAGAAAAAAGGTTTGATTTTTGTACTCACCCGGTTCGTATACAAAAATACGAGTGCCTGAAGCAAATTATTGAGCAATAATTCGGTTAGGGAACTGCCTCAGAATGCCATCAGATAGTAAAAAAAGGAAATAATACATACTACAGAGGTGGGCGAAATGCAACAGTAATATGCGGAAAATGCAAATGTAAGAGAATTAAGAGAGATACAGTGCAATGCTCAAAATGTGTCAAGCACTACGACTTTGACTGCATTGGCTTTTCAGAAAAGTTGTACAATAATATGACACTAGAAAGGAAAATGTCGTGGAAATGTAAATTCTGCTTGCAGAAACCTAACTCGACAAAATCCATGAACAGGTCGACGAATCAAGTTAAAACGGACTTGATAGAAAATGTACCTGCAAATAGTACACCTACACAACACTGTGCACCATCAGAACGGCCAACTACATCTACACCAATTTGCGAAATCTCAAAACGGCATGAAATCCCTACTGAGCAAGATTCCCGGACTCTCAACACATCAGTATCACACTACGAACTCTCAAAACATATCTCAAGCCCGAATGAAGAATCAATCCATATAACGAGTAAAAGTCCTGCTGAGGTCGACAACATTACGCACAGACGGAGAGTTGTAGTCAACATACCTACCGCAAATTCCTACGAATCACTATCGGTTGACGACGACGAAGGTCACCAGGAGGCATTACTCACAGAACAAACCAATATTGTCAATAGTCATAAGAATATAAATATATATTATCAAAATGTAAGAGGTCTTTGTACAAAACTGTCGACGTTTTATCAAGGTATGTCGTTATCCTCCGCTGATCTATGGGCAATCACGGAGAGTGGACTCAACGAATCTGTACATGACGGTGAGCTGGCTCCAAGGGGCTACAGCGTCGTGCGTTGCGACCGTGCAGATGGCCGTAAGCTTGGAGGAGCGTTATTAATCGCTTCACAGCGCTTGCGCCTTCGTCAATTGCCGCTGCCTGATCTTAGTGACGCAGCATTTGAGATGGTGTGCGCTGATGTTATCAGGGGGTCGAAGCGTATTTTTACTTGCTGTGTAGTGTACATACCTCCGTCGAGCGCTGACAGGGAGTATCTGCGAATGTTTCAGATACTAGAGCAAAGCTACACAAACTATAATAATCTAGTAGTAATTGGTGACTTTAATATGTACTCTACCACGTTACAGACTCAATGTGACTTCGAATATTTTTTATCATTCTGTAATCTGCGTCAATGTAATAATATCCCAAATTGTAAAAATCGTATTTTAGATCTAGTTTTAACGAATCTGAATAACTACAAGTTGTTGGTTAGTGAAAGTAGGGACAGTATTGTTTCCCCCGATCTGCAGCACCCGCCACTTTGTGCAACTCTTGTGGCGACACGTGTTGGTGATCGTCGTCAGGTAGTACCACGGGAAAAAAAGCGCACATATACTTACAATAGACCTAGACCAAGTACTAAAAACTACATACAATGGAATTTCTATAAATGTAATTTCAATGTACTGTATTCTGCTCTATGTAATGCCGATTGGAGTTCTTTGTATGATACCTGTACAGTGGAAGATGCGACCAAGGTTTTTTACGACACCTTGAATAAACTGATCGATAGTTGCACTCCTAGGAAAATGAGAAGACAAATAGACCTGAAACAAAGATATCCAAAATCGTACACTCCAGAGATCGTTAGATGTATTAGGAAGAAGACTGAACATCACAAGGCCTATAAAGCAAGTGGTTCTCAGAATGAGTATAACCTTTTTGCGTTTTATCGTCGTCTGGTAAAGCGGCTCACAAATAGTGCGTACGCCAATTACATGGCAAAAATGGGGCACCAGTTTACTCGGGATCCTAAGTCATTCTGGGGCTTCGAACGCGACCAGAGAGCAAATCGAAGCAATGCGCACATTACCAAGGATGGGAAAATATTGGAGGGTGCGGCGTGTGCTGAGGCATTTGCTGAGTACTTCAGTTCGGTATATGGTCAGGTGCCACCGCAACTAGACGTAGTCGCAGCGGTGCGTGCAGCGCCAGTCTCAGCTGCGCACGTGCAAGTATCAATTTTTTCACCTGAGGAATTAAAGCGCGCTATCGCCAAGCTCAAGCCCAAAAAATCCGTTGGGCCGGACGGATTGCCCCCCTTTCTGGTTAGGGATTGCTCTAGTGTTCTAACTCTCCCACTTCTACATCTGTTTAATATTTGTGTGGCCACCGGCACTTATCCCGACTGTTGGAAAGTCACACGTGTCACGCCGGTCCCAAAGAGTCGATCTGGTACGGAGGTTTCAGGATATCGACCCATAGCGGTACTATCGACTTTCGCGAAGGTTTTTGAGTCTCTCTTGCATGCGGCTATATACCCCCAAATAGAAGGTGTATTGTCAGATGCGCAACATGGGTTTAGGCCAGGTAGAGGGACCCATAGTAACTTAATATGTTTCGTCCAACACGCGGCTTCAGTTCTGGATGGTAGAGTTGGAGGCCAGGTAGATATCGCCTACTTTGACTTTCAGAAGGCATTTGATGTAGTAAACAACGACATTCTTTTGGAAAAATTCGCAAGAGTAGGGTTTTCTCCTTCATTATTGAACTTCTTTGCCAGCTACCTTAAAGACCGTAGGCAATACGTGGATTATAAGGGATGTACGTCAGAAAGCTTTAAAACATATACAGGAGTCAATCAGGGTAGCAATTTGGGTCCGTTAAATTTTGTTATTATGATTAATGACCTCCTTGAGGTCATAAAAGACTCAAAATGTTTACTATTCGCAGACGACCTTAAATTATTTAGGGAAATAAAAAGCCCCTCGGACTGTGAGCAGCTACAGTATGACATAAATCGCGTTTTTGAGTGGAGTCGTAAAAATAAACTTCCGTTCAATACAACAAAATGCAGCGTCATGTCATGCACCAGGGCAGCAAATACTATTAAACACGACTACGAAATCGACGGAGTGAGACTGTCACGTGTAAATTCGGTTCGTGATCTCGGTTTACATGTCTCACAGGGGTTGAATTTCCGAGAACATATCACAAATATATGTAAAAAAGCCTATAGAAATTTAGGTTTTGTATTGCGGCAAGCGAAGGAAATACAAAGCCCAGCGGCACTAAGGGCGCTCTACAGTGCACTAGTCAGAAGCCAACTTGAGTGTAACGCAATTGTATGGAATCCCTTTGAGAAAAAGTATGTTGAAATGATAGAGAAAATACAAAACAAGTTTGTGAGGTACATGTACTGGAAGCTGTACGGTGTTTATCCCTACTATCCGCTCATGTACCCCACCTTGTTTGTCCTCGGCATGGTAGGATTCACCAAATTGGAGGCTAGGAGAAAATTAGCTTTAGCTATGTATGTGTTGAGAGTGTTTCGTGGTGAGTTGTGTAATTCACAGATACTCGACTGTATGATGCTGCAGGTGCCGAATCCGCGATTACGTGTAGCACCGCGTGCTCGCGTTTTTAGGGTCCCTCCGAGTAGGACCAACATATTAATGCATGCTCCCGTTACGGAGGCGCTGTACGTATTGAATGAAGTCTCTAAATATGACGAAATAGATTTGTTCTTTACCCCTCTAACCAAAATTTCTAGTTTTATTTTAAGTTATCTGACTAAGTGATTTTAAATGAGTAATAATATATTTTTTGACATTTTATGTAAATTTTTTGACAAATTTTTATTTTTTTGACATTTATTAGACATTCCTTTTTATTTATTAGACATTCTTTTTTATTTATTAGATATTATTAAACATTCTTATTTGAAAATTGTGACAACTTAAAATATGTTTTATATGCTGTGTTAAAAACCTGTGAAATTAATTAAGTATAAAACTATGTAAGAATATTATAATGCTATCGATTTGGGCCCCGAGCCTGTCATGATATCATTTTGTCTGTATTAACTTGAATAAATGAATTGAATTGAATTTCCCCTATTTTTCCTTCGTTAAATGGGATGTCTAACATTACTAAAATATTGCAACTTCGATAGGATTTAAAAGAAAAAAACAGTTTAAATTTAAAATTTTATACTAAACAATTTGTTACGGTATCAGTCAACATCAGTTTTGTTGATTATTGTAGTTTATAATAAAATAAATGAAATTTATTCTAAAATGGATAGGTATTAAAAATATCCACAAGTTAAAAACAATTTATCTATGTATTTTATGATCAGCTTACGTTAAGGGTGTAAAAGACAGCTTAGCAAAAACTGAAACCCTGGACTCAGACAATCATTTTGAATGAATTTTCAGTGGAATTTTTCTCCGGATTTTTTTTTTCATGTTTTTTTAATATTTTCTGCTTACATTTGTTATTATTTAATCGAATACACTCCATTTTGCAATAAAAAACAATCATAACAACCGCAGACTAATTAGAGCGTGAAACACGAAAACCAGCAATGTACATCGCACTCCGATAGCAGGGCAGCGCGGGGGGAGCGAGCGCGGGGCGCAGTTACGCGGTACGTTGCGTAGCGCCAAAGTAGGTAAATAATGAAAACTCCTTAACGTGACGTTTCCAGGAAAAAAAAAACTTATAGCTGATGATAGTTATGGGTAGATTCCACCATTTAAGTATTTGCTAAGCTGTCCTTTACACCCTGTATATCTATTTCTGTACAATTTACTTTGCTCATACCATTTCAGTAAATAAAAATGTCAACAAAAATGATTGTAATTCTAACAATGATTAAAACAGTACTTAACTAGTTAAACATATTAAAATTGAAAAATAATTCATACAAGGGGTTGTCTTAAAATTAGCAAAACTTCAGAGGGCAATATTCCCCATAAATATAAATAATTTTCCACAAGAAACAGAAATAAACACATTTTTTTTCTTTCAAACTTATTATGTATGTTCCTTAGGGAAAGTTAGGTGGGTTAATTCACAGCGACAGTGATTCAATATGCATGAGATTTTTACTATTTTAAAGACAACAAAGACTTACAATAAAATGATCGAACCTGTATGATATTAGCGAAAAAATGCTTTTTCGAAAAATCTGACCTGAATACTGATAGACCCTCTGGTGGAACCACGCAGAGGGACCACCGGTCCGTAAAGGACAATGGGCTATGTGCAAGATTTTAAAAATATTTTTTTAAGCAGGTTTCAGGTAAATAAAAATATATCAAATAATTTTGATCATAGATAAAAAAATATTAATTTTTAAAATTTTGGTTACGATTTGTTGCTTACTACAGGAGTCTTGTTTGGCAAGTGGTCGAGGGCGGACGTCCCTGCACGTGTTCTCCTGTTATCCCAAACGTTGACGAAGTTTACGACACCCGCGCCCGCGCCTCTGTTCCCAAGTTCGGTCGGCTATTGTTATACTGCGTACCGTTTGCATTTTAATACTGTGACTTAAGCTCTTAGTTTTATCTAGCCTCTATAGAATAACTCGTGACTCACTAAACTATATCGCGACTAGTGCCTTTTGTACCCCATATAATAATATCAGTGCATTCCGGTTCCATTCGGTAATACCTACGTCGCGCATCGCGTGCGTCATCCACACATCTAGTGTAGTTGACAGTGGAACTTATTAACGACGACCAAGACACAGAAACTTGAGCTAAAAATAGTGCGTTAAACGCGCAACATCTTGAGAAAGGCGGAGAACCTGGTGAGATCGTTCCATTGTAAAACATTTCTAACCAAAAGGCCAAAAGGTATAAAAAAAAATTCCAGCATCAACTCACAAGGCGATCCGTTCCAGCAGCCTTTTGGATACAATATTTTTTTTCCAGCATCAACTCACACGGCGCCGATCTAACCGACATAATTATTATTGCAACTTGTAGGACCCGCAGCATACCGTTTAGTGTTCCTGACCGGCGCACCATATTCTTAAACCTAGCTTAACAATCCGGAGAGGTGGTTACCTCTTAACTTACCCTATCTACACATTACTCCAGCTTGAAAATCTAGGATATTAGGGAAGTACGTAGAACGGCAGCTAGTGATTCACTCAATTAACGCCTAAATAAAGGAGCTCGCCATAGAGAACTTAAGAATAAAATTTGAATACACTTTCATTTGCAATTTCACGCGCGTTGGACAGCACGACACCTAAATTAATTGAATATACACAGTAACACAAAATCACCCGTTGCGTCTCGCGATACAAGTTTAGGTCTCTTACGGAACGCTAAAACCAGGAATCCATTAGCAGTATTGTGTGCTTCAAAGACATTACTACAATAAGCCACCTGACACACTTATAATATATTATTCGCATAATAAATTTATCATATCTTACTGATATACTTACCATATGAATTACTAATCACTTAGCCAATCTTAAAACACATCGCATAGGAATCGCTCAACTTGGGAACAATACCGACCTTATTTTACTAAGTGCGTTTTTTTATTTAAAATAATACCGACTAAAAGCAAGCAAACGACCGAAGAACCATTAGTTTGCCTAAGTTTTACAATAGGGTATAGAGAAAAGGATAATAAAACAATAATACTATATCGGAGCCTGGGAAACGAAAGCTCATAAAGTTATATCCTGCTGCCTTTCAACTTAATGCGCCCGACAATTTTTTAATTTTTAAAACTACTAAACAAAAGACTCCACAGTCATTCGATCAACATCTGGTTGACAGCAACCACCCGAAAACTATGGCAAGCCAGAACAATACAACTTTTTTTTAAACGCATCGAAAAAGACGACAACTGCTTATACAGATCCATATGTAACCAAATAAATATTACGTTTGACCTAACGTTACCACGCAATGATTAGGAAGGATCTATCAACCTACGTATCTGAAAACCGGCATGACCCACAAATAGAACTAGCACTACTTAATATCCTCACGGGCACAACGCTTTGCATGGAACAATATATTAACCAACGATTCCAGGATGGAATCTGGGGAGGGGAAGATATATTAATAGCAGCTTCGGAATATTATAGGGCTAACGTCCATGTTTAAAACGAAAATCTATTGGAGCAACTCATTTATAAGCCCCGTGATGCACCAGTACCCGGAAACATATATTTACACTTCGGAAACAACCATTACAGTAGCTTGATACCCACCGATCAAGGAGCTTCATCCAACTACGAAGATGAAAATGTTTATGATAGATGTAGTCCTGCAACAAACTCACACTTCCAAAAAGAAAACGATGGAAAACTCTTTTTGCAATCCAATGAAACAATACCCGCCACGTCTGATAATCAATGTCACATTTCTACAGATTGCACCGGCCAGTGTCTAATTAGGTCATCACCGCAAACACAACACGATGTACCGGCACATGGAATGTAAGAAGCTGTTCTAAGCTAAAAGAAAGACACCATATCGATCAAGAACTGTCTAATCGACAGATAATAATAGCGGGACTTCAAGAGACACACATGGCATCAGGAACTTTTGAATCAAATAACTACCACTGGATTCTTGGGGGCGGTAAACGCCCAAGGGAAAAAAATAGGAATCGCCATTCTCATATCAAAAACGACTCAATATAAAATAATTTCAACCCATTGTAAAGGATGTAACACTCTAGCAGTGCACTTAAAGATTAAAATCGCTACAACCGACAGTCCAGTAGAACTTTCCATTATTACCACCTACGTCTCTTCATCATCAAGCTCGTGTTTGTCTCAGATTGGAATTTTGATTCACCAAAAATCTAAAAAAGCGTATCCGGTTATAATGGGTGACTTCAACGCACATATAGGCACAAACGACTCTAAACAATGCACCTCTAAAAGAACCGGAGAAAACTTATACCACAAGCATAGCAACTTTAACGGCAACTTACTTTTAAGTTTTGTTGAACAACACGAGTTGAAACTTAGCAAGTTTGGATATAACACCTTTAGCAGTTCACCTAAAAAATACAAAATGCTACAAGTAACAATCCAATAAAACTTTTATCGTCACTTCTCACGTCCCAACATCATCAAGCACATGTCTATTCCAGATTGCTACTTTACTACACCGGAGACCTAAAACAGCCTATCCAAAGATAATAAGAGACTTTAACGCACACATAGGCATTAACTTTACAAAAAAAACCCGACTGCAAAAACATCAACAGATAAGTAACGCACTAAAAAGAACGAAACAAGATTGAGAAAACAAACTAATAAAACTAAAACCCAATAAACTCTACTATGGTTTAACAGACTGAATTATGAGTTGAAAGCCTAAGTTACCTAAATAATTTACATTATGTTTGGCACCAGGCGGGACCCATTATTTTTCTTTCGGTTTATAATTAGCGAATGGGTCCCGCCTGCTACCAAACATAATGTAAATTATTTAGGTAACTTAGGCTTTCAACTCATAATTCAGTCTGTTAAACCATAGTAGAGTTTATTGGGTTTTAGTTTTATTAGTTTGTTTTCTCAATCTTGTTTCGTTCTTTTTAGTGCGTTACTTATCTGTTGATGTTTTTGCAGTCGGGTTTTTTGTTTTTTAAATAATTTATTTCATTTTAGACTTTTTAGTGTTCCGGCACACTTTTCTGAACGAAAACGTGTACCTACTTTTATGACCTATGTAAATCGGACAAGATGTAGAATTATTGATAGTGATAGTGAATCAAACAAAACAAAAACCGGCCAAGACCGTGTCGGGCTACGCGCATTATAGGGTTCCGTAGCAGCATGGTTCAAATATGAGCATATTGAGTTCACAGTAAACCGCTAATAACGTCTAATAAAAACGAGCCTTACATGAACCACCTCGTATAGTTTAAGAACCACCTCGCGTGGATACAAACGTTTCTATAAAAATCGTTAACATTACGTATTAATTTAAAAGTGTTATATTATCGTTATGGTTATAGTCGTCGTCAAAATCTCCAAATACCTATAAAGAAATATTTGAAGAACAGAACGAATGATTAGAATGCGCGAGCGAAGCGAGCGCGAATTTTTTATTTTTTTAGGAGGTTTCTTTTAAGAGCTTCACATTACTTAGTTCCAGCGACGTCAACTGAAGCTCGAGCACAATATTTATGCGCGCATGCGCCGCGGTCCTATGTCAAAATGTACATAACCCTTTCACATGTATGGGAGACGCCCGAAAAAAAAACTTTTTCCAAGTTTTTATTTTACGCATCTGTGGGATGAATATGAGCATTGAGCATGCCAAATATCAGTTCTGTAGTACCAAGGATCTACTATTAGTAAATACATAATAATCTTAATATCCAATCAATGTTTGGCACTAAATCGACTTTTACTCGTTAAATTGAAGAGCCAACTTATCTGTGATAGTTTTCCTTTTAATTTCGTCGCATATTCTACCGCCGTGAATTTATCCACATTTTAACAACAACAGTTTAGCTGGTAGAGGGGGGGGGGACACACTTGTGTTTGACAAAAATTTTCACTTTAAAAATTAATGTTTTGAAAAAGGAGTGCTGAATCGAAAAAACGTTATTAGTAAGCCCCCACTATCTTTAAAAAACCGACCAAGAGCGTGTCGGGCCACGCGCATTGTAGGGTTCCGTGGCAGCATGGTTCAAATATGCAGCTGGCTTCTTAATTCTAAGAGCATTTTGTCATAGTCGATGTTAAAATCACCAAATACTTTAGTATCAAAAAGAAATGTATTAAAAAGTTTGTAGTTTAAGAAATAACTGTAGTTTGGCCTAATTATAACAGAATGAAAGTATTGAATGCGCGAGCGAAGCGAGCGCGAATTTTTTTTTTTTATATAATATTATTGTTAGGAATAATATAATAATATCGAGCTGCTGCTAAAGCAGGTCGCGTGGTGATTGTGTATAATTTTGATGTCATTTTCGTAATTAGCACCACCAAAAACCTATTAAACGACTTCTGACATGTCAATATGTTACAGCTTCGCTTTTGGCTCGCCTCACTGTTAGCGTGAAACGTTTTAAAAGCTATCCTATGATATCTCACTCGATGATATCGGCGAGAAAAAAAAATCATTGCCCTTTCACGTGTATGGGAAACATTCGAAAACTTTTTTTTTTTACAAAATCTTATTTTTTCAATCTGTTGGCACAATCAGTATGTATGACCATGCCAAATTTCAGGTTTCTAGTACCAAGGATCTAATATTAGTAAGTATATTCTTATTAATCCCAACTAAGTTTGGCACTCGGTCGACTATTATTCGCAAACATGAAGAGCCATCTTATGTGTAATAGTTTTTCTTTTAATTTCGCTGTATATAGTACTACTTTGAATTTTTTTTAAATTAACTTTAACCGTTTTTTTAAAATTAAATTAACTGTTTTTTAATTATTTTTTTTAATTAACCGTTTAGCTGTTAGAAGGGGGGAGGACCCCTGTGTTTGACAAAAATTTTCACTTTAAAAATTTATGTTTCGCAAACGGAGTGCTGAATCGAAAAATGTTCTTAGTAAACCCCTTCTGTCTTTTAAAAAGCTGTCCTATGACACCCTATTTGATGATATTGGCAAGAAAAAAAAATCATCGCCCTTTCACGTCTATGGGAGACACCCGAAATTTTTTTTTCTAAGATTTTATCCTACAGTTCTGACGGCGTAGTTTATTGGCGAGAAAAAAAAAGTCCGTCGCCCTTTCATGTGTATGGGAGACACCCGAAAAACAATTTTTCCCAACATTTTATGTTAGATCTGTTGGCGCAATTGATATGTATAACCATGCCAAATTTCAGCTCTGTAGTACCAAGGATCATCAAATATTAATAAATATATTATTCTTATTAATCCCTACAATGTTTGGCACTTGGTCGACCATTATTCGTTAACTTGAAGGGTTAACTTATCTGTGATAGTTTTACTTTTAATTTCGTCGTATATTCTACCATCGTGAATTTTTCCACATTTTTAGAAACAACAGTTTGGCTGGTAGAGAGGGGGGACTCGAGTTTGACAAAAATGTTCACTTTAAAAATTAATGTTTCGCAAACGGAGTGCTGAATTGAAAAACGTTATAAGTAAACCCCTTCTATCTTTTAAAAAGCTGTCCTATGACACCCCATTAGATGATATTGGCGAGAAAAAATAAATTAAGAACTTACAATTTGGTACCAAAACTCCGCCATATTGTTTTTTTTTTAATCACCCACTTAAGAACATTGGGGTGTTTGAGACGAATCAAACAAAATCTTAATTGTCGAAATCCATTCAGCCGTTTGGAAGATACGAGGTAATAAAGAAATTTACAAACGAACATACATACATACAAGATACGCGCGAAAAACATAACCCTTCCTTGGCAGTCGGGTAATAATGTAAAAGGACCGGGAACAACCTCTATCGCAAAACAGCAATTTAAACGGTTATTTGCTTCTAAGCTTCTTACAACAGCACGATTTTAAACTACTTGGTGATTTCCACGAAACCAGTAGTCCAGCGCAAGGGCCTCCTCCAAGTAATACTTGGAGAAGGCCCTCGTGTTGGACTGCTTGGTTTCATGGAAACCAACATTCGCAAATTGATCATATTCTAACAAGTGTTAAGAAACCCGTATTTTTCAACTACGTTGTAGGAGAAAAAGGAAAACTAATAAACACAGATTACAAATTACTTTGGGGATCGATAGAAACCCCAGCTTTCTTACTTCGAACACCAAGATACTGCAATTAATATGACATTTAACTATAAAAATGCTACTAGGTATATAAACATTTACAAAGGGAATTTGTACAACACAAATTCCAAGGACTGATAGCCAATAAGATGAAAGTCTTACTAGAATCAAATACTTCCGCTCACACCCATTCAGACAAATTAGAATTTTCCAATTGGAATGCTAGCTGGACTGATATCTACAACATACTCAAAGAAACAGCTCAAGAACTACTGATGAAACCAACTCTGAGATCCCGCGAAAATTGCAAGTCTTATTTATAAGATGCCTACAATGACTTATGGGCTCAATGTGGCAACATTAACCAAGTGTAACCGATAGAGATTAAGAAAATACGAAAGACAATTTTTAAGGACATGCTCAATGTATCAAAATACGCTCCACCTAAAAATTTCCACGAAATACTACAAAGCATAACAATAACGAAAATCATAAAAGTACGTAGCATTTTATACTACGACCACATAAGCAGACGCCGGAAACCACATCTTCTACGCTTATAATTATAAGGAATATAGGAGAAAAGTTGGACGTCCGATCTTCAATTGTAGGGACTCCCTAAACCGAAATCGTATTGGAAAACGATTGCTGCAGATCGACAAAAAATAAAATAAGAAGCCGAGAATATATACAATGTTACAGAAACGGACATAGAAACGAAACCCGAAGACTTAGGTATTCTACTTCCAACCACATAATCAAGAATGAAAATAGTAAAATAGAAGATAAAACGAAGACACGTCGGTCGGAAGAAGAAACAATCCAGGACCATCGGTTACAGCAGCTCTATTCTCGTACATTTATATATCACACACCAAGTATAGAATCTATCCTTCTTACGTTGGCTCGATGCTGGTATTCCACATCCTGCTGCAACAGCCCCATACAGTCACAGACTCTATCTTATGGTGCCCCGTCGACCATTGACCGCGGCAATAGACAGATCGACTGTACTAGTTGGTACAAATGTCGGATCACTCAATCCATTATATTTTTGAAATGTAGCATGAATAGTGGGATTTGTGCATTCGTGCCACAGTGGCCAGACCGAGGTGATTGTCGTCGTTGAGTCTTTGTGGCAGAACTGCTGGGCGGAGTGGCCATTGTAACGGTAACGGTAACGATTTGTTGCGTACTACATACAGCATTCTACGGTTTAATTCTTTGCTAAAGTAAAAAAAAAACAACGGGTTTCACTCCGGGAGTGCCGGCAGAAGTGAAAACTTGAACATTAACGTCGTGCATTAATATGGAAATAAAACAAAATACACAAAAAGAGTCCGTTATTCTCTCAGGATTCGAACCCTCGACCTGTTGCTTACAATATGGCAACTTTTCCACTCGATCAAACTGTCTACTTTTGACATCTGTCACAGAGATAATTTTAGGTCCGGGTTTCCACCCATACTTCAAAGTACACAACGCCGCTAAAGAAGTTTTCACTTCAAAAAAGGTGGCAACCCTATCCGTCGCATTTTCGATCACGGTCACGTGACATCTGACGATCTGACGCGAGTTCATTGAGAGTTTAAAATTTTTTCCCAGTACTGAAAGTGCTCAACGCCGCTAAATAAGTTTTCACTTCAAAAACCTTTGACAGTTGGTTGACACATAACCTAACCGTTGTGTTTTTGAGTTGTTGGTTGTTGAGTTTGTTTTTGTTTCGTGGTTTTGATTATTTGGATATTTACTGACGACTTGGCTTTGCTACCTGGACGGTACCGTTACCTTCTGTTTCGTTGTTTTGATTATTTGGATTGATATTATTGATGACTTGGCTTTGCTTCCTGGACTTTCAAACTTTCGCAATTAGAGATGAAACGGATATCCGGCAACTATCCGGTATCCAGCCCATCCGGCGGCTTTAACACTATCCGGCCGGATACCGGATAGCTGCTGTTACGCCGGATAGTATCCGGCGTAATAAAAAAAATAAAAGTGGACAATTTCTTTAATTGCTTTTATTTAAAAAAATAAAATTAAAGCTTTATTTAGTTAGACTTAGTATCACTTAACAAATATAATATAATAAGTGTACATTTTTTAAAATGTAATCAACACAATCGTGCCCCTTGGTGGGCACCTATGGATGGGCTGATAAAGAAGAATCAACACAATAGTTAATGAATTAACGAACGTAATGAATATAGAAAATGAATTATTTAATACTCAAAATGCACTAAGGGCAAATTATGATGAATAAACACTAATTTCTCTGCATTGAGAGGTAGCAAGCGGTTTCGCTTCTCTTCATAAACTAGGCCAGCTTCAGAAAAAAGTCTTTCGCTGTATACACTGCTGCAAGGTGCTGAAAGATATATCTTGGCTAACTTTGTTAGATTTGGATATTGTTTAGCATTAGCTGCCCACCAAGAATAAGGGTCCCGATTGCGATCAATTCGCACTGACTTGATATAAAAATCCAGCTCACAGGTTATCGCGTTTCTTTCGTCACGTTCAATCTGGCCAGTATTTTTTTCATCTGCTGACTCATCAAAGCAATCCCAAAATGTGTTATGAGCTTCGCGAGATATAGGTAGAGGTAGGTAAAATTTGCAAGATACTTTACTCGATAAAAAGAATTGCAATTAGATTATTATTATAAGATACATACATACCTGCTTTTTTACCTTCACCGCCACGAGAAATTGTAACATTACACAATAAACAAACAGCAAACTTATTATTTTCATTGTTGATATCAAAATATTCCCATAGAGGCGATCTTTTCTTCACCGATGCCATTTCTCGTTGTTCAATCTTTTTCGAATTGTCTAAACTTCAAGTTCAAATAACAAGAGCACAGTAAATAATAACCTCAAACGATAATTCACTTCACGTGCCTGCTCTGCACTGCAATCAACACAATACGACAATGAATGAATGAAACAATTAGGTACTTAACTTCGCTCATCAACGAAAAGACCCGAATCGTTCGCGCGCTCTAACGCAGGTGAGTGTGTGCTCGATGCACCAAACGGCTAAGTCCCGCCGGATATCCGGCTATCCGGCCACATGACTGGCCGGATATCCGGTATCCGGCCATACTACTATCCGTTTCATCTCTATTCGCAATACACTGGATTCTGACACTATGGATTCCGCTCAGTTCGTGAGAGCTGATTCTACCAACTTGCCTGCAGTAACAACCAACCAAACTCGGAACTAAACAACCAAATACAAAATGAAATACTTAGGTTATGTTTTTTCTTAATTGACATGACAGCTTGGTAAAGAAATACGATTGCATAATGCCGTACTCAGGATTAGTTTACCGTACTGAGAATATTTTAATTATTATATTTTTATTTCAAAAGATACATATTTTTTTTTAAGAAACGGGACCTTATTCCTTTACTTTAAATAAAAAATTAAACTTTAATAAGAGATATAAGTAGGTACATTTATTATTTTCATGTTTAGCCAATAGTTTTGTATCCTTATTTAATTAGATACTCATCTATAAAATTATAATTAACTTCTTTTATACACCACCTGCATCTGGAGCACGTATTATACGTCAAGTATTCTATATTTAAAAGTAAGCCATTAAAGCTTAAGGGAAATAAAATTGTATGGAACTTCCCTTGGGCATTAATGACATTTAAATATGGAACGCCAAAATTTCAACAAAAATTTATATCAAAAATAATTTCGAAAATAAAATAAATTATTTAAAAAACAAAAAACCCGACTGCAAAAACATCAACAGATAAGTAACGCACTAAAAAGAACGAAACAAGATTGAGAAAACAAACTAATAAAACTAAAACCCAATAAACTCTACTATGGTTTAACAGACTGAATTATGAGTTGAAAGCCTAAGTTACCTAAATAATTTACATTATGTTTGGCACCAGGCGGGACTCATTATTTTTCTTTCGGTTTATAGTTAGCGAATGGGTCCCGCCTGCTACCAAACATAATGTAAATTATTTAGGTAACTTAGGCTTTCAACTCATAATTCAGTCTGTTAATTTTAAAAAAACGGTTAAAGTTAATTTAAAAAAAATTCAAAGTAGTACTATATACAGCGAAATTAAAAGAAAAACTATTACACATAAGATGGCTCTTCATGTTTGCGAATAATAGTCGACCGAGTGCCAAACTTAGTTGGGATTAATAAAAATATATTTACTAATATTAGATCCTTGGTACTAGAAACCTGAAATTTGGCATGGTCATACATACTGATTGTGCCAACAGATTGAAAAAATAAGATTTTGTAAAAAAAAAAGTTTTCGAATGTTTCCCATACACGTGAAAGGGCAATGAATTTTTTTTCTCGCCGATATCATCGAGTGAGATATCATAGGATAGCTTTTTAAACGTTTCACGCTAACAGTGAGGCGAGCCAAAAGCGAAGCTGTAACATATTGACATGTCAGAAGTCGTTTAATAGGTTTTTGGTGGTGCTAATTACGAAAATGACATCAAAATTATACACAATCACCACGCGACCTGCTTTAGCAGCAGCTCGATATTATTATATTATTCCTAACAATAATATTATATAAAAAAAAAATTCGCGCTCGCTTCGCTCGCGCATTCAATACTTTCATTCTGTTATAATTAGGCCAAACTACAGTTAAATTAACCGTTTAGCTGTTAGAAGGGGGCGGGACCCCTGTGTTTGACAAAAATTTTCACTTTAAAAATTTATGTTTCGCAAACGGAGTGCTGAATCGAAAAATGTTCTTAGTAAACCCCTTCTGTCTTTTAAAAAGCTGTCCTATGACACCCTATTTGATGATATTGGCGAGAAAAAAAAATCATCACCCTTTCACGTCTATGGGAGACACCCGAAATTTTTTTTTCTAAGATTTTATCCTACAGTTCTGACGGCGTAGTTTATTGGCGAGAAAAAAAAAGTCCGTCGCCCTTTCATGTGTATGGGAGACACCCGAAAAACAATTTTTCCTAACATTTTATGTTAGATCTGTTGGCGCAATTGATATGTATAACCATGCCAAATTTCAGCTCTGTAGTACCAAGGATCATCAAATATTAATAAATATATTATTCTTATTAATCCCAACAATGTTTGGCACTTGGTCGACCATTATTCGTTAACTTGAAGGGTTAACTTATCTGTGATAGTTTTACTTTTAATTTCGTCGTTTATTCTACCATAGTGAATTTTTCCACATTTTTAGAAACAACAGTTTGGCTGGTAGAGAGGGGGGACTCGAGTTTGACAAAAATGTTCACTTTAAAAATTAATGTTTCGCAAACGGAGTGCTGAATTGAAAAACGTTATAAGTAAACCCCTTCTATCTTTTAAAAAGCTGTCCTATGACACCCCATTAGATGATATTGGCGAGAAAAAATAAATTAAGAACTTATAATTTGGTACCACAACTCCGCCATATTGTTTTTTTTTTTTGAAATCACCCACTTAAGAACATTGGGTTGTTTGAGACGAATCAAACGAAACCTTAATTGTCGAAATCCATTCAGCCGTTTGGAAGATACGAGGTAATAAAGAAATTTACAAACGAACATACATACATACAAGATACGCGCGAAAAACATAACCCTTCCTTGGCAGTCGGGTAAAAAACAAGGCTGTTGAAGGCTTAACTTCCTTGGTCCAAGTAGATTTTAACTATAAAATTTGCCACATCAAAGAGATTTTACTTTTATTTAAAATATTTACTATAAAAACTTGGCTCTATGTCTTAGCTATTGATTTTCCTTTGCCTACGGAACTAAATATTATAAGAAAACGTCGTCGGTGATTTTGGATCTGTGATTTTTACTGCGAATTACTAAATTGGTAGTTTTTTAAATAAATAAAAAAAGTCCAGTATGTAATTCCAGCGACTCTGACATAGAAATGGAGGCTCAAAACATTATTGATGGTATGAATTTATAATTTCTTTTTTATTTAACCTCACAGTAGGTGTATAAAGTAGAGTAAGCTACTCGGGGATAAAAATGTCTTAGTCTTGGGCAGACTTGAATCCTTCGCTATATTCAGGGAGGCAATTCTCGCGCGGTAGACATCATGTCGAAGTAGAGATTTGTCGAAAAAACATGGCGGATGTCGAACGTAACCAGATTTTCGTATTCTCGATATCTCACGGTAGACATATGTCTATCACCAGCCTTCGACATGCAACGAGTGGGCGGTAGCGTTCGAGATCGAATGTCGCACGTCGCACAGTGTACCTATAGTCGGCTTGTCATCATTTTAGAACAAATTAAATACGTTTGAAAATGTCGGGAGAAGAACTTTTCATGAATTTATTCATGGGGAACATGGTGGAATTGGCGGAAAATGCTGTGGAAATTCCTCGTCGCCGAGCTGTATGGAGAGAGGAGCCTTTCGAAATGAGTGACGCTTTGTTTAAGAAAAACTTTAGACTATCGAAAGATCTCGTCATAAATTTGATTAGCATTTTAGAACCTCATTTACAACAAAAGACGCAATATAGTGTTAAGACGAATGTAAATTATACTTAATTCTGTATTTTCTAACCTTAAAAAAAAATTTTGAGTACCTAAATGAGTTACTTTACCTATTCATAAAATCCATAAGTACCTAGGTACTTAATTATTTCTGTTTGTACATTATTTCTGTTGGTAGCAGGTTAGGAAAGTGTTTACTTATATGTCCTTTATTATTGCAGCTATGCAATTCTCTAAGCAACACTTTAAAGCTGCGCTCATCGCTGTGATCACGGCTGTCGCAGCCGTAACATCGTTCGCTGCGCGCACCGACGTTTTATTAGGTATTCTCTAGCTCTACTTGCTCGTCGTCGATCTCTCGGCTGCGGGAACTCACGGCTGTTGGCAAGGCTGTGCTAGAGCGGTGACGAATCTTATTTTTACAGTCTATAATTTCTCGACTAGTAGATTTTGGCTATTTCCTCGTATTAAAAAATACATTAAGTACACATTTTATAGTAAAAGGTATGTAGTAATTGCTTGAATGTATAATATCAATAATTTACTACTTTAAAATAAAGGCACAACGATACAGATTAAAAAAAAAAAACATAACCTAACTTTGTGCTTGCGTTTGCGGTCGAAGTTACACAGTTGTTGGTAAACAAATACAATAATGATGAAAAAAACTCTCCGTTCCAAGAATGCTTAAGTATGGGACTGTGGTTCAACCCACGCCAGCCACTTGAAATTTTTACGCATTCTACAATCTTCCATCATCATTTTACGTCTATACCCTTTGTGACTATCACACAGTGAACACTTCGCGAAGTGTATTTTGAATCTAATAAGAAGTAAGTATTACCTTCTAATTATTTATGTTTTCGTCAATAAAATCAGTAAGTTTATTCAATTTATCAAGTCAATTACTTAATAGGTTTTTGGGTGGTACTAATTTATAAATATCAACTTTATTTTCAGTGGCTCGTAATGCAGGACCATCCACAGCTCAATAGCTCAAGTCAAAAAATTGATTGGGCTGATGGAGACGAGATCATATCTTGCCACTGGCCATGCCTGTACAGCCAATGCTAGGACCCGGATGCGAAATGGATAGGCATAAGTCGCTCTAGTATTGAATAGTGATGGCAACGGGTGTGTTAAAGATTGGAAGCAGTGGGCAAAGGTATGTAATGCACATATTTAATTTTGTGTTAAGACGTTTGTATCTAGTTCAGTGAAGTAAGATCTTTTTTTCGTTGTGTGTAGTATTGGAAAGATAAAAAGGCTACAGTTAAAAGGAAGGCCAACATGGCAGAGGACAGGTGGTGGGGTCGATGCTGAGGTGGTGGAGCTCACAGAGCTAGAACAACGAATTATAATTATCGCTAGTGGCCTAACCTTTGCTACTGGTGATAGGCACCTTTCTATTAATCCATTCCCAGTAGTTATGTACTTACCTACATGTTAAATTCTTTACTAATGACAAAAAAGATATTACTGTATAAAATAATTAATCCTTACTAATATTATAAATGCGAAAGTAACTCTGTTTATCTGTCTGTCTCTTCGTCTTTCACGCCTAAACTACTAACCCGATTTTGATGAAATTTGGTGCAATTAGAGATTAGAGCCTGGGAAAGGACATAGGCTACATTTTATCCCACAATTGGGCATGATATAACCTGTAGACCACGCAGGCGGAGCTGCGGACGGAAAGCTAGTAGTTAATAATCATATTAATGGTTTTACTAATAGTAATGTTTTACTATAACTAACTGCCGTTGAATTTACAGCTCGCACGGACGAAGCAAGGGGCGGTGGAAGTGCGCGGTGCCCCATATTAGTGGAGACACCGACCCAGCGCGGGCGCCGCTCATTGCCGTCACAGAGCAAGTGGTGGGTCCCCGCAGCGACGCCGCGTGCTTCGAGGCGCGCGTACCCAGGGAGGAATGCGGCTCGGCGACGTCTGCTGCGACCGTCTCCGCCATCGCAACGCCGGCTGCTCCGAAATGGCGAACTTAACAAAACGATTTATCGCCGTTTAAAATGCCGTGCCGATGCGGAGCTTGCCATTGCTCGGTCGCAAGAAACGTATGCGCAGGGCTACCGCATGATGGCGAAAGCGCTAGAGAACTTCACAAACGCAGTAGGCAACGTCGCACAACAGATAGTTGAAGCGATTCTACAATCTGCTGTACGACGTTGACCTGTTTATTAGTACAGTGGTTCCAGATTCAATACTAATGATGACTTTAGTTTAATGTCCTGGTTCTTGTTTGTGTTTATCCATGTCACACAAAGAGCAAAGTTCTCCTAGTATGAGCTTGAGCATACATGAGCTTGAGCATTATAATTATTAATAATTTGCTCGTAAAAATTATAGTATATTGCACTTTTTTCAGACGAGTCCCTATATAATAAAATATTAAGTGACATTGATTCCAATTTTCAATTAATACTTTTAAAAACTCGTAAAATTAAGGTTATTGTATTAACATTTCTCAGAAACTAAGGTTTGTTACTATTTGAGACTGCTCGATTTTGTGGAATTTATACTAATTTTTTTCTGTTAAACTAAGAACCTTCAGGTCTTTTAATATCTATATTTCTTAAAATATTATGTTTGCAATATTACGACTGTAGGTAGGTATATGTCCTAAATTAAATAAATATAATTAATTAAGAGAAAATAATTGTAATTAAGTACTTAATTTTAGAAGGCAAAAAATAAAAGCAATTTAGTTTGATGTTCTTTATTTATTTTCACTGACCCAAAAAAATTTAAATGCTAATCCAGCATTTTTTTTAACGAAAAACACACATTATTAACTAGAACAGAAAAAAACAATCAAATTAAAGCATAATGGGTTTGTTCCAATATGATGGATGGGATTTTCTTTTTCTTGTAAGTTATTGGATAATTCTAAGATTGGTAATCCAGCACGATTACATATATTATGCAACACACAGTAAGCAACGGCTATTTTAGACACCATATCTGGGTCATATTGCAGATCTTTGTGGACTAGAAGGCATCTGCACTGCCCTTCAAAATTCCAATTGTCCTTTCGACACTTTATTGTTGTGGCGTGCAGTGAATTGTAGTAATCCTCTGGTGAACTAGGCTCGAGATTAACACTGTTAAATATTTTCCAAACCAAACAAACATGCTCTCTCCTCTGCTGTTTAAGTAATTGTTCTAGGTAATGTTTTATGGCTGTGTTATTAAAAACAAAACTGTCGTTTGTGGTGTCACTGAACGTAGCATCTCCATGTAATATATTAAGGTCACAATCATCGATCTGAAATATAATAAGTTTTAAATTTAACACATTAATCAAATAAAAATATTAACATAACCTCTGTTTATAGGCCACAACTTTTTAAGTAATTTACCAAGTTTTAGGTTCACAATATAAATAAAAAGGTGTGTACTTACATATTTATAATTTAATCCGATATTAGCACTTCGAATTCCACTAAAATAAATTAAAAAGCCTTGCCAACAGCCACGAAATAGAAGCTTTTGAGTTTGACATTAAAAATCGTAGGCGTACGCCGAGGCTGTGGCTGAAGTGGAGGCTGTTTTGCTTAGAGAATACCGATTTCCTTTAAGAAATGTCAAATAAGTGATTCCATATCACGCCGTCTGCAGCCGTGCGGCGCTAGTGTCGGCAGCGTTGAAAATGTTATGAAGTAGAATACGAAACGTGTATTCACCGCTGTAACAGCCGCTGCGATCAAGGCTGTAACGATGTTTGCGCTTAGAGAATCGCACTGCTGATCATAACTGCTTTAAACTTCTTCGCCCAAGGCTCCTATCAAACACCAGTCGGAGAGATGAAGACATTAAATATGTCACAGCCATCCGTGTCTCGATGTATTGCCGAAGTAGTAGATGAATTAAATAATCCAATAGTGTTCAGTCAGTGGGTGAATTTTCCAGATACATTCCAAAAACTTGATCAAACTGTGACAGAGTAAGAGTCCAATCAGTATTTATTTGGTTACATTAATTGTACCTACTTAAGTACTAACTTGCTTTTTGTTTTATTTTTTAGGTTTTATAGACTCTATGGGTTCCCTGGAATAATAGGTGTCATAGATTGCACTCATGTTGCCATAGTCCCTCCAGCCTCTACAACCTTCGATGAAAGAAGGAAAAATTAACAGGAAAAATTATCACTCCATCAACACACAATTGGTTGGTTTATTAATACTACTTTTCCACCATAAATCTGCCATCGCTTTATGAGTGAAGCAATCATTAATTAAACCAAGCCTTTATTTCAATCTGCAGGGTCAAATTAATTTATTGTACTTATTCTATTAAAATGTAAAGTACCTGTTTAATTGTAAAAAGCATTGATTAATTAAACCAACAGAAGTACCTACTATAGTGCCTACCTACTTATAGTGAAACCTATTGCTTTCTTTCAGATTTGTGATGCAAATTTGAGAATTTTAAATGCCAATGCTCTATTCCCAGGAAGCACTCATGACAGTCATATATGGAATAGTTCCAATGTTTAAGGTACTCTACAACAAATTCATGACGATGGATACAGAAATTATCATGTAATTGGTATGTATTATTTGTGACAAATAATTTGTGAATGTCATTAAAATTAATATATATATATATAGGTACCTAACTACCTATTTAACATTTGTTCAAAATTTTCAGGTGATCGTGGGTATGCTTTAAGGCCATGGTGTTTGACTCCACTGGCAAATACTGAAGAAGGAACACCAGAAGAGAATTATAATAGGGCTTTTAAAAGTGCTAGGAGCACTATAGAAAGGACTATTAAAAGCTCGTTTTCGCTGTCTTCTAAAAGACAGAGTATTACATTACACACCAAATAAGGCAACAAAAATAATTAATGCATGCACTGTTTTGCACAATATGTGCATTGCAGGTAATCTAGAGGAGCCCTCCTTGATTGGTTTGTCTGATGAGATATTAGGTATAATGCCTCACACACCTTTACCTGAGCATGCCACAACTAGTAGGGTTCATCCTCAACTTCTCCTAGGGCGTGCTAAGCAAGCACGTATTGTACAAAACTATTTTAGTTAGTATCTAATTTAATTTACCAAAACTATTTTATAAGATTTTTTGTTTTATAAGACTATTTTATAAGATTTGAAAAGCTGTAAAAAAATACTAAGGAAATGTAAAATATTTAAGCTTTATAAAAAAAATCTTACTTGATCCCTAAAGATACTGCAATTAATATGACATTGACTATAGAATATGACATTTAACTATAAAAATGCTACTAGGTACATAAACATTTACAAAGGGAATTTGTACAACACAAATTCCAAGGACTGATAGCCAATAAGATGAAAGTCTTACTAGAATCAAATACTTCCGCTCACACCCATTCAGACAAATTAGAAGTTTCCAATTGGAATGCTAGCTGGACTGATATCTACAACATACTCAAAGAAGCAGCTCAAGAACTACTGATGAAACCAACTCTGAGATCCCGCAAAAATTGCAAGTCTTATTTATAAGATGCCTACAATGACTTATGGGCTCAATGTGGCAACATTAACCAAGTGTAACCGATAGAGATTAAGAAAATACGAAAGACAATTTTTAAGGACATGCTCAATGTATCAAAAGACGCTCCACCTAAAAATTTCCACGAAATACTACAAAGCATAACAATAACGAAAATCATAAAAGTACGTAGCATTTTATACTACGACCACATAAGCAGACGCCGGAAACCACATTTTCTACGCTTATAATTATAAGGAATATAGGAGAAAAGTTGGACGTCCGATCTTCAATTGTAGGGACTCCCTAAACCGAAATCGTATTGGAAAACGATTGCTGCAGATCGACAAAAAATAAAATAAGAAGCTGAGAATATATACAATGTTACAGAAACGGACATAGAAACGAAACCCGAAGACTTAGGTATTCTACTTCCAACCACATAATCAAGAATGAAAACAGTAAAATAGAAGATAAAACGAAGACACGTCGGTCGGAAGAAGAAACAATCCAGGACCATCGGTTACAGCAGCTCTATTCTCGTACATTTATATATCACACACCAAGTATAGAATCTATCCTTCTTACGTTGGCTCGATGCTGGTATTCCACATCCTGCTGCAACAGCCCCATACAGTCACAGACTCTATCTTATGGTGCCCCGTCGACCATTGACCGCGGCAATAGACAGATCGACTGTACTAGTTGGTACGAATGTCGGATCACTCAATCCATTATATTTTTGAAATGTAGCATGAATAGTGGGATTTGTGCATTCGTGCCACAGTGGCCAGACCGAGGTGATTGTCGTCGTTGAGTCTTTGTGGCAGAACTGCTGGGCGGAGTGGCCATTGTAACGGTAACGGTAACGATTTGTTGCGTACTACATACAGCATTCTACGGTTTAATTCTTTGCTAAAGTAAAAAAAAAACAACGGGTTTCACTCCGGGAGTGCCGGCAGAAGTGAAAACTTGAACATTAACGTCGTGCATTAATATGGAAATAAAACAAAATACACAAAAAGAGTCCGTTATTCTCTCAGGATTCGAACCCTCGACCTGTTGCTTACAATATGGCAACTTTTCCACTCGATCAAACTGTCTACTTTTGACATCTGTCACAGAGATAATTTTAGGTCCGGGTTTCCACCCATACTTCAAAGTACACAACGCCGCTAAAGAAGTTTTCACTTCAAAAAAGGTGGCAACCCTATCCGTCGCATTTTCGATCACGGTCACGTGACATCTGACGATCTGACGCGAGTTCATTGAGAGTTTAAAATTTTTTCCCAGTACTGAAAGTGCTCAACGCCGCTAAATAAGTTTTCACTTCAAAAACCTTTGACAGTTGGTTGACACATAACCTAACCGTTGTGTTTTTGAGTTGTTGGTTGTTGAGTTTGTTTCTGTTTCGTGGTTTTGATTATTTGGATATTTACTGACGACTTGGCTTTGCTACCTGGACGGTACCGTTACCTTCTGTTTCGTTGTTTTGATTATTTGGATTGATATTATTGATGACTTGGCTTTGCTTCCTGGACTTTCAAACTTTCGCAATTAGAGATGAAACGGATATCCGGCAACTATCCGGTATCCAGCCCATCCGGCGGCTTTAACACTATCCGGCCGGATACCGGATAGCTGCTGTTACGCCGGATAGTATCCGGCGTAATAAAAAAAATAAAAGTGGACAATTTCTTTAATTGCTTTTATTTAAAAAAATAAAATTAAAGCTTTATTTAGTTAGACTTAGTATCACTTAACAAATATAATATAATAAGTGTACATTTTTTAAAATGTAATCAACATAATCGTGCCCCTTGGTGGGCACCTATGGATGGGCTGATAAAGAAGAATCAACACAATAGTTAATGAATTAACGAACGTAATGAATATAGAAAATGAATTATTTAATACTCAAAATGCACTAAGGGCAAATTATGATGAATAAACACTAATTTCTCTGCATTGAGAGGTAGCAAGCGGTTTCGCTTCTCTTCATAAACTAGGCCAGCTTCAGAAAAAAGTCTTTCGCTGTATACACTGCTGCAAGGTGCTGAAAGATATATCTTGGCTAACTTTGTTAGATTTGGATATTGTTTAGCATTAGCTGCCCACCAAGAATAAGGGTCCCGATTGCGATCAATTCGCACTGACTTGATATAAAAATCCAGCTCACAGGTTATCGCGTTCCTTTCGTCACGTTCAATCTGGCCAGTATTTTTTTCATCTGCTAACTCATCAAAGCAATCCCAAAATGTGTTATGAGCTTTGCGAGATATAGCTGACTCTGTCTCCTGTCCTCTGCTCTTTTTAGCCGGTGTTGAAGATGAACTGCTACATGAGGACTCTTCGCAAGACATTTTTAAATATTCCAACAGGATCTTCTGGCGTGCTCTTGCAGCATCAATCACCCCCAAGTAGTTTGATTTGAACCTCGGGTCTAGGTAAGTTGCAATCAAGTAGTTAGAGTCTTGATTTATGGAGTTAAAACGAGTTTCTAATTCAGCTTTTAACGAGGCTTGCATATGTGACTAATCAGGAGTTCTTTGTTCAGTTTCAGCTTTATCTAAGTATTTTTGTAAAGCAGTAACATGTGGTATAACTTCCGACACGCAGTGTAGAATACAGATATAATTATATTGGACTATATAAATAATTCTATAATGTTTCCAGCTAAAATGTATTTATTTAACTTATATACTAAATATTCTTATAGCCTATAAATAATATAATAGTAATGTAGTTCTTAAAATAGCTAAATGATTAGTGTAGTGAGGGAGCGCTCCGGCCGCCCCGCCATGTGGAACTACCTGTACTTATACCCGTTGCATGCAGGGTAGGGGCTCAGTCGTACACCAGCCGGCACCGGAGTTAGTTCTTAGTCGGATCGTCTCGTTCACATATGGTAGTAGTAGGTTGACCCTGGTCCCTTCTACCATACACGTGCTCGAGTCCACGCCGCGACACCGTTGGCCCCTCGCTTGGTGCTCAAGTGAGCGCGGCCAACTACTGCGGGTAGTCTCTTCCTACCCGCAGCGGGATTTTATTCTGTGTAATTGTGTCGTTTCAGCCAGGGGGTAGTTCGGATTTTTGTTATTCGGATCTACCCACCTTTGGACTGCGTTTGTGTTTGACCTAGTTTTAGTGTTCTTTAATTGTAATTGTATGTGCTGTCCCAACATTAGTGTATAACCCCCGCGAGTGCCATGGACGGAAGTGGGCGGGCGCGCTTGAGCGCGCCGCCCCCACCGCCGGCCCCCGCCACACCGCGATCCTCTCCCGAGTTTGCAACTCCGGAGGGGCCCGCCTCACCATTGACTTCGAGCCCGTACGAGGAGATCCGGGCGAGTGCGGCGAGCACATCACCCCGCGTCCGACTTGAGTCGGACATCGTGATGGTCTCGCGGCTGTGCGCCTCGGGGCTTCTGTCCCGGGAAATGCAGCTGTGGCTCGCCGCATACGTCCGGATTAAGGACATCGAGCTGTCTGGAGCCCCCGAGGAGCCGCTCCACCCCGCCGACGAAGCGTCACTGAGGGCGCTGAAGGCGCTCACCGGCCTGGAGGTCACCCTCCCCCCCGTCCGCCAGAAGCGGAAGGAGCGCGAGGAGGGAACCTCACCGCCCGCCGCAGCCGCCAAGCGCCCACAGCGAGACCCCGTCCCCCTGCACCCGAGGGACCCCCGTAGAAGCAGGTCAGTAAGTTCATTTCATTTCATTTCATTTCATTTATTTCATTTAACAATATACATTGTGTCTGAAAAAAGTACATTAATTTAATTAGAAGAATATAATAAAATAAATTAAAAACTAATATCTAATTAAGTTCAATATTATGTGTAAAATTTAAATAATTATAGGTAATGTCTTAAATAATATATAGATAATGTCATGCAATTTTATAGAAGTCACACAATAAAATTAACAAAATGTCAAATAATTACAAATTTTCAAAGAATAATTGTATAAATATCGTCAATTTAAAAATTCATAAATTCATTTAATTTCTTTGTTTAATATAAATGATTATTTACCTACACGAAACTCTACCAATTTTGCATAAACTCTTCAACGCTATAAAAACATTTTTCCAGTAAAAGAGCCTTGAGCTTACCCTTGAACTGTACCGTTTGATATATAAGGTTATTTAACTCTACAGGAAGACGATTAAATAACTTTATGGCTTGATAATTAGTATTATGCTTTGCCACATTGAGTCTGGGTACAACATGACTTTTCAAATCCATTCTCCTAGTGTGTTCTCTTACTTTTCTTTCAGCATTAGTTTCAAACTCATGAACATGTTTAGAAAGACTACTCAAAACTACTAATACGTAGAGACTAGGCACAGTAAGCAAACCTAAATTTAAAAAATGAGGTCTACACGACTCCTGCTGAGGGATGCGAACTATAGTTCTTATAGCTCGTTTTTGTAATGTAAAAGCTCTTCGTACATTGTATTCGTAACTATTTCCCCAGAACTGAATACTATATCGAAGTTTTGATTCCACTAAGGCGAAGTACACCATTTTGAGCTGCTCAATGTTAACCTCATCACGCAAGGACTTTAAGGCATAGCAAGCAGAACTCAGAGTGCCTTCAATGTTTTGTAGTTCTCTCTTCCAGTTCAACTGATCATCTATATACACCCCTAGAAACTTTGTCACCCTAACAATGTCTATTATTTTACCCTGAATGTTAATGTCTATAGAGTCATCATTTCTGGCAGTTGACCTGAACAGCATGACACTAGTTTTATCCATGTTAATGCTTAGTTTATTCATGGTGAACCAAGAATAAAAGTTACTAATAGTGTCATTGACCCTTGCCGTGAGCTTTTCAATATTGCTGTCGGAAATTATAGCGTTAGTGTCATCCGCAAATGTAACCAATTTCACGTCACCGCCTTTGTCAGGTTGGGATATAAAGTCAATCAGGTTATTTGTAAATACAATAAACAATAGGGGACCTAAAACAGAACCTTGAGGTACACCAACAGCAACCTTTGATCGTTTGGATTTATGGACTCTCTCGTGCCCAAGTTCGTCTATTGCTTTGATCTCAACATACATATGTCGGTTCTGCAGATATGATTTAAATAAGTTAAGTGCTTTACCCCTAACTCCATAGTGGTCTAATTTATATAATAATAAGTCGTGATTTACCGTGTCAAATGCAGAACTTAAGTCAAGGGAAATTCCCGCAACCTTCAACTTGGCGTTCATTTTTATTAATATGTCGTCGACCAAAGCACTAATTGCATCACTAGTACCTAAATTACTTCGATATCCAAATTGTCGTTTACTTAAAATTTGATTCATGTTAAAATGACACATTAAGCGCGATTTTAGGATTTTTTCAAAAATTTTTGACAATGTCGGTAACAATGATATGGGTCCGTAATTTTTGGGATCCGCCTTAGAACCTTTTTTAAAAACAGGGACAATTTTGGCTAATTTGAACTGATCAGGAAAGACTTCATTTTCCATACACTCATTGAAAAAGTATGAAAGAGGCCCTGCTAAGATATCCAAATTAACTGCGATCACTTTAGTTGGTACTTCATCATATCCACTCGACAATTTAATTTTCATATCTCTTACTATCTTAACAATTTCCTGTGGAGACGTGCAACGAAGATGAATTTCACTTGATACTCTACGCGTGTTCTTATGTAAATATTCAATCGCTTTATCAATATTTCTTGTGGTTGTGTCAGTGTTATGAACAAAGCGGTTTACAAAGATATTGCATATTTCTTCTGGACTGTCAACAATCTTATCATTAGCTTTGATAAGAAACTTTTGCCCTAATTCTATAGCTGGTTTTATGCTCCTGTGTTGATTAACTATTTTCCAAATTTCTTTTGAATTATTCCTAGCTTGAATCAGCCTTGATTGCACTGCTAATCTTTTGGCGTGTCGCATTACTCGTCTGTATATTCTGATGTAATTCTGTTTGTAATTTAGAATATTATTGCTACTACTAATACTTCCAGTACATAGAAATCTTTTTGTCTTACTTGAAATTTTTAAACCTTTTGTCAACCAATAAAGTTTCTTGATGCTGTTATGTTTGACTCTTTTCTTTTTTGTTGTAAAGGACGTCCTAAAAATTTCTATGAATTTTGATATAAAACTATTTATTCCCATAGCTGTCCAGTCTACATTAACAAATTTGCTTCTATACAGCATGTTATTCTTTTCTGAGTAAGGTCTCTGTTCCTTAACAACAGAAAGCTGTTGAGCTTTTTTAGCATTTACACTTTGAACGTACACACTACAATAGAGACCACCATGACCATCACCCAAACCATTATGGTCCACATCAAAATCAACAACATCGTCAATAGGTATATTTGTGAGAAAGTTGTCAATACAAGAAGACGAATTATTTCTAACGAAAGTAGGTGCGTTTATTAAATGCCTGAAATTGTAACACTTCAACAGATTCAAAAACTCAGTTTTTTTGTTACTGTCGGTTATTAAATCGATGTTAAAGTCACCACAGAGCATACATTTCTTATCAAACAACATCTCAAGCACCTTTTCAAGTCTTTCCATGAAGCAAGAAAAATTGATATCCTTCGGATTCCGGTAAATACAAACTATTACTAAGTTAGATTGTACATCTTTGATAGAACATATCTCAAAACTTTCCATTTTGTAAAGTTTATTGATGTTCGGTAGTTCTTCCGTAAGGGTACCGGGCGAAAGCCCGTTACTTCACAACTGGTACCTCAACCCGCCCCCCGCCCGCCCGGTCCCCCGGCGCCGAGGCAGGGGCCTCAAGAGCCTATGCCCCCACCACCCCAACCTCCAAAACCGCAACGCGAGAAACGGGAGTCGCGCATCCCGACCCCTGCGGCTAAGCCCAACGCGCCCGCGGGCGGCGCGCCGCCGGCGCCGGAACGCCGCGGCGGCGTGAAGTCGCCCGTGCTCCGCCCGCCGTCAGCCCCGCCGCTTCCCGGGTTGCAGAGGACTGAGGCCCCGGGCCCCTCCTACACCATCCCACCTAACTGGCCCAAGTGGCCCGAGCTACACCCAGGGCCAGCTCCCAGAGTCTTAGCGCCCCCTGCGCCTAAACAGGCGCGACCGCCAGCGATGCCGAAACCCGCCGCCTCAACGAGGGCGCCCGGGCCTGCCCCACGGCCAGTGAGACCAGCCGCGACTTACGCGGGCGCCCTCACTGGCCCACCGCCCCCTCCGCCCCCGCCGCCGCCTGCAGGTGGCACCGCCGCGGCGACCACTACTGCCGCCGCCGCCGCCGCCACCGCCACCACCACCACTACCGCCGCCGCAGCCGCCACCACCACCGCCGCCGCCGCCGCCGCTAGCACCGCTGCCGCTCCGAAAGGGCACTATCCACCACTCGTGGTGGAAAAGTTGCCCAATTGGACGACACACTTTGCGGCGCTGGCCAAACAGCTGGGACACCCGCCGAACGCCCGCCCCTACGGCGAGGGCGTTCGCTTCACCCCGACAGGAGGCGACGAGTACCGGCTCATCCAGGCCTACCTCTCCAAACTGGAGAGGGAGGGGGGGGTGAGCTGGTTCACCTACACGCCGCCAAAGGAAAGGGGCCTCAAGGTGGCCATACGAGGCCTCCCCGCAACCACAGAGCCGGAGGACATCCGACGGGCCCTCGAAGATAAGGGCTTCGCGGTGCTGCATGTGCGGCACATCCGGGCCCGCGCGGGGCGCCCCGGATGTCTATTCCATGCAGCCCTCGCGAAGACTCCCAACCTGATACCCGGCATATACTCCATTACGGAGCTTCTCTATATGCCGGGGATCAAGATCGAGGCATGGAGGGGGAAGAAGGGCCCAGCGCAGTGCCACCGCTGCCAGGCCTTCCGACACTCCTCCCAGCAGTGCCATCGCCCCATCGCGTGCGTGCGTTGCGGAGGCCCGCACGCCGCCGCCGACTGCCCGCGCCCCCGCGAGGACCCGTCGACCTGCGCGAACTGCGGAGGCCAGCACCCCGCCAACCACACCTCCTGCCCGGTCTTCAAGCGCGAGTCGCGCTACAAGAAGGCCGGGACTGTGGCCCGCCTAGGCCCTACTACCTGCGCTGCGGTGAGCCGCCCTCAAGTCGAGGAGGCGGCGCCGTCATCGCTGATGGCGCCGGCAAATGGCCCGACGAGGCGCAACGCAACAGCCGTCCCGCAGCCCACCGCCCCCCGCAGGAAGAGGAAGCGTGGGGGCAGAAGCAGAGTCCAGCCCGCCCAGGCGCAGTCCGCCCGGGCGCAGCCCGCCCAGGCACAGTCCGCCCAGGCGCAGCCGGCCCGGGCGCAGCCCGCCCAGGCGCAGCCCGCCCAGGCGCAGCCCGCCCATGCAAAGCCGACACGAGCCCAGCCCACACGGGCTCCTGCCCGAGCACCGCCCGCCCAGGCACAGCCCGCCCAGGCGCCGCCCACCCACTCCACCGCAACACCTATAGAGGTCAGCCCGGACCTAACGGTCGATGCAAAAATTGAGTTAGCGCTAAGGCTACTCAATGAGTGCATCGACAGTAGGTCCGCCTCCAAGACAGCCACGCAGACCGGCAGAACCGATGGACAGTAAGCTCAGGTTGGTCTACTGGAACGCCCAATCCTTGTCGACAAAGCGGCGCCTGCTCGCGAACTTACTTCGCGAGCAGGATATCGACATAGCGCTAATTAGCGAGACCCACCTGAGCTCACGGGAGCTGTTCAAGGTTCCAAACTACCTGGCCTACCGCAAGGTCGAAGTGTCTCCCCTCGGCAAGGCCTATCGAGGGTTGATGATACTCGTCCACCGCCGGGTAGTTCACCAGCCGGTCCCCCACTCCCAGTTGGCGTCCCTCTACGCGTTGGGGGTCGACGTCCACACCGGCAGCGGCGACCTCCGGCTTTACGCCGCGTACAAGGCGCCACAAGTCCTCCTACTGCCTGGGGAAGTGCGCAGCTTGCTGCCGCCCTCTCACTCTACTCTGCTGGCGGGCGATTTGAATTCCAAGCACCTTGCTTGGAATTCAACCACCACCTGCCCCAACGGACGCCGCCTCATGCAGGACGCCGTGGACCACCAATATGATTGCCTGGGACCCGACGAGCCGACCCGCTACGACCCAGCTAGCGGGAAAGGTGAGGTCCTGGACATCGTGGTCTACCGCGGCCTGCATGCACCACCCACACTGGAGGTAATGCCGGACCTCCCGTCCGACCATCGACCCGTCCTGTGCATCATAGACCTCCGCCCGGTATGTGTTGCCCCTCCTGCTCCGCGCATGCGCACGGACTGGGAGAAGTACGCCGACGCAGTCTCAACCTCCATTACACCCAGACCGATCTCCACCCCTGCGGACGTCGAGGCAGCAGTAGAGGAGCTGACCACGGCGATCCAGGGCACGCTCCAAACATCTTCCCAGCCCACTCGTTTGGGAGAGAGGTACTCCCCCCTCCCACAGCGAATCAAAGCCCTCCTTGCTGAAAAGCGCGCCCTGAGACGAGACTGGCAGCGAACCCGTTGCCCTGCTCTCAAAGCCAAGCTCAATGCTTTGGTAGAGAGAGTAAAGGCCGAACTCGTAGACGACGCCGCAACCCGTTGGGACCAGCACCTCCTGGAAGTGGAGGATGGAGGTGTCCCATCTGTCCATCGTTTGTGCAAGCAGCTGTCCTCAGAACCGGAACCGGTAAGGCCGCTGCTTGACAGGAGCAACCAGCCGAGGTACAAAGCAGCCGACAGAGCGGAACTGTTCGCCGACTCGTTGGAAGAACAGTTTTCGCCGAACCCCTGCACCGACTCTACACACGAACAGGACGTTCTCGAGCACCTAAGGGAGTATCTTGCAGCACCAGTGGGCCCACGTGAGGATCCGGTCGTTTTCTCGCCCGGCCAGGTGCAGCGAGCCCTCCTACGGACGAAGCCTAGGAAAGCCCCCGGCCCCGACCGCATCACAAACGCTGCGCTCCGCCACTTGCCTCCCAAGGCAGTGGCGGCAGTCGCGCGATTGTACACCGGCATCATGCGAACCGGGTGCTTTCCGTCGACGTGGAAGCTGGGCCGCGTCATCATGCTGCCTAAGCCGGGTAAGGACCCCAAACGTCCACAAAACCACAGGCCCATCACCCTCCTTACGACGCTCTCCAAGGTGTTCGAGAGACTCCTGCTCCGTCACCTGGAACCTCACATCATCCCGCGGCCCGAACAGTTCGGATTCCGGCCGGCCCATTCGACCACCCTCCAGCTCACCCGAGTGCTCCACTTGTTGGCCACCAACCAAAACAAGCGTGAGTACTCAGTAGTAGTGATGCTGGACATGGAGAAGGCGTTCGACAGAGTATGGCATGAGGGGCTGCTGTACAAGCTGTCCCTGTCGAGCGCCCCCCGCCGCCTCATCGATGTGGTCGCCTCCTTCCTGCGCGACAGGAGGTTCCAGGTTGCGGTAGAGGACGCCATCTCCACCGAGCGCCCCGTCCGCGCCGGTGTCCCGCAGGGCAGCTGCCTGTCCCCCGCACTCTACTCCCTTTACACCAATGACATCCCAGTGGTAGGTGACGTCACGCTTGCACTCTTCGCGGACGACACGGCGTACATCGCGTCGTCGTATCGCCGGGCCCACGCCGCAGCGAAGATGCAGCCTACCCTAGACTCCCTACCACAATGGCTCGAAAAATGGAGGATGGCGGTCAACGTCGCAAAAACACAGGCCATGGTAACTGGCCTGTGGTTAATCGCGCCTCCCCAGCTTACTTTGAAAGGGGTAGCAGTTCCGTGGGCTGAGCGGGTGAAGTACCTGGGGGTCACAGTAGACCGCCGGCTCACCATGCGCGCCCACGTCGACGAAACCATCATCAAGGCGAAGGTAGCACGCGCAAAGCTGCGCCCAATCTTCGCCTCCAAGCTACCCCTTCGAACCAAATTAGCCGTCTATAAGACCTACATAAGGTCACGTCTTACGTATGCAGCCCCGGCATGGTACGCGCTCGTAAGCGAATCTCATCGTCGCCGCCTTAGAGCCCAAGAAAACCAAACACTCCGCACAATTGTGAATGCTGGTCGCTACGTGCGTAATGACGTGATCAAACGCGACCTCCACTTCGAGCCACTAGACGACTTCATCACCAGGCTGGCGCGGGGCATGTTCGATCGGGCGGATAACTCCGCGCACGAACATCTGCGCGGAATCGCGCCTCTCCACGCCAGGCCCCCCGATCGACGAAGCAGAGCTCTCCCCCGAGAGCTAATTCCGCCACCCGCTGATGAAGCCCACCCCAACACAGACGCCACGCTGCCCCGCTCGACCTCCCCTAGGGTTGAGGGCGCGGGGCAGCGTCACCACCGGACATGACCCACTCCCAAACTGGACTCCAAGTTGCCTCGCCCGACCTCCCCTAGGGTTGAGGGCGCGAGGCAGCCTCCGACCAGATTCGACGCACCCCCGGAATGACATCGTTCTGCCTCGCCCGACCCCCCCCGGGTCGAGTGCGCGAGGCAGAAACACCACCAAGACGACGAAGATACCACCCCGCTCGACCTCCCTTAGGGTTGAGGCCGCGGGGGGGGCACCATTTCTATTTACCCGTAGATCCCTCCACTCAAGATCAAGGTGGGCGAGGTGGAGCTGGGCAGTTTGTCTCTAGCCCTGTGGCAAGACGGCTGCAAGGCTCCACCAGGCTTCCACCCGTCCCATATTGCTTCCCATGGCGGCGACCCAACCGCGAACGCGGGGGTGGGCCATGGGAAGCAGAATAAGCTCGCAATTTTAGCATTGTGTCCCTCCCTCCCTTGATGGGAAAAAAACAACAGGGAGGCTTGACTTCACAGCGGGCAAAAAAACTCCTTGCCCGCACCACCATTTGCATCTCCTTCTCATTTCTCGTTTCACTACCATCTGGTACCCTTTTCAAACGTGAAATCGATCCCCCTTAGTTCCCCCTCGACATTCCAACTCGGTCATGTAACTGTAGCGGGCCGACGGCCGCTGATAGTTGCATGACTGAGGAATGGGTCACTCTCACACGTTACGCGTTGTGTTCCAACCACAGGGCCGTGTGAGAGGGCCCAGTGACAGACCTACTCGACAGACAGAGGATGGGCGGGAACTGTCGGCGTAGCCATTGTATGGTAGCGTCGCCTCTTCCCGCCCGACCGCGTCTCCCCAAAATGCTCCCTACGACAGCCGAAGGCGCGCTCTCGCCTTCCCTGCCGGGGGGAGCAGCATAGTCCCCTCACCCTACACGCATGTAGGGTCAGAGGCAGTCCCAAGGACCGCCCTATTTTTATAGGCCGCGACAGATTTTCGCCGCCATGGGGTTCGCCCCGATGCGGCTTCCCCGAGCGCCCCTCAGGCGCTCGAGAAGACTTCCACGACGACGAGTTCTTAGTCTAAGGAGTAGATAAAAGTGCACTCTGTGACTAGCATACTTGGTGATTGGAAATACATATTGGAATACACGGAGAAGTGTTTGATTTCTACAAGTGGCGACGAGGATAAAACCGTAAGTACTATTGTATTATTTGAAGAAAAAATCGGAAACAGTAAATTTATAAAAAACGGGGATGCCTTTTACGTTGTCTGGAAAACGATCAGATAAGCAAAGCCTTGATTGGGATAGAAAGACAGCAGTGTTGACTTAACTAGCGTGATTAAAATGCGAGAAGGTCTACATTCAGAATAAAAATTCATAAGGGAAGGTCTGAAAAGCAATTGACACTCGAAAACCGAGATGGTCAAATTGCAAACGGACACCCCTTGTGTTGCCGGAAAAGAACACTCGTAAGAGAAGGTCTAGAAAGCAAACGGACACTCGTAAATCGAGACGGTCTGAATCGCAAATGGACACTCTTCGAGACGGTAGTTAAAAGGGACACTCGCATTTGCTTAGAATATTTTGAATGATATATTTAACGGCGGCTGTTCTTTCTTTCTCAACCGAGGCTTGTTTTAATACTTTTATTCATGGAGCAATCGCTGCATTCTCGATTTACGTTATTTAATTTTATAAGTAGGTACTTTTGGTTCTGTGCAACCAAGGTTTGTTTGTTCTTTGGTACAAATAAGCTACGCAACAGCGGCCCCTTTTCCGTTGCAATTAAGATTCGATTTTTATAACTAATGGTTGTTCTGTTGAAACCTAGGCAAGTTTATAATGCAATTTAGTATTATTATACCTGTTTTCAGTTAAAGTGAAACCTTCCTTTTTTAGGAAAATATGACTTCCAATATCACACCTCTCGAACCGTTTGATTGTGATGGAGACCCAAACAGTATGAGCGTGAGGTGGGAGAAATGGAAGCGAGGTCTAAAAATTTATTTAGAAGCTGCGAATATTGAACATTCCACAAGAAAACGAGCCATACTACTACATACAGGAGGTTTGGGATTACAGGAAATCTATTATAATATCCCTGGGGCTCATATCGAGGAGGACAGCGATAATGCGGCGGAGGTTGACATTTACGAAAACGCCCTTCAAAAACTCAACGATTATTTTGCTCCAAAACAAAGCCGTGTTTTTGAAAGACACTTATTCCGTCTAATGAAACAAGAACCAAACGAAAAATTTGAAAAATTTCTTGTTCGATTGCGGAAACAGGCGGAAAAGTGTGCATTTAAGGATAAAGAGGTAAAAGAAGACAGCTTGATTGACCAAATAGTAGAAAAGTGTTCTTCTACAGAATTAAGGAAGAAGATATTAAAAGAGGGTGACAGTTTTACTCTTCAAGATATAATCGCAGAAGCAAATGCACTGGAAAGCGTAAAATGGCAGCTGGAGGAGTTTGAAGGTAAGAATACCTCAAATACGATTAATAAGGTCGCAGTAAAACCAAATATACTGTCTCAGAAGACTAATCATAGTAAGAAAGGATTAAAAGCTAATACACAAAGTTGCTCTAGGTGTGGTACAGATAAACACACTGCTAATGACCCTACATGCCCAGCCTTGACTCAAGTATGTCGCAAATGTGGCTTCAAAGGTCATTTTATGAAATGTTGCCGCAGTAAAAGGATTAAAAGACCAGCACCCTCTAATTCCAATGGGCAACCACCGGCCAAGAAAATTAAAAACGGAACCGGAGATGAAAAAGTTAACTTGATCAGTGAGGATCCCGAATATATCTTTCACATCGACGAAGACTCCTCAATCACGTGCAACCTTGGAGGAGTGCCCGTTGATTTACTCATCGATTCTGGCAGCAAGTGTAATTTATTAACAGACAAGACTTGGGAGCGTATGAAGCTATCTAAGATACGGGTTCTGGAACAATGCCGTTCACCAACAAGGTATTTCTGCCTTATGGTAGCCACAAACCCTTAGTAGTTGTTCTTAGTAGCAAACAAGGAAGAAATGGCCACTTTCTACGTGATCAAGGATGGTACCAAGGACATTCTAGGAAAAGACACAGCCACTCAAATCGGACTGCTGCGCGTTGGTTTTCAGGTTTCTCAGGTAAACAACGTCCATGTTTTCCCTAAATTTAAAAATATTTTAGTAGAGATTCCCACCGATAAAAATGTAACACCGATTTCGCAGCCTTGTAGAAGGGTACTGATTCCACTAGAAGATAAAGTATGTCAAAAAATTAAAGAATTATTACAATCTGATATTATAGAAGAAGTTCGAGAACATTCTAGGTGGGTATCACCAATTGTTCCAATCCTAAAAGACAATGGTGATGTGCGCGTATGCGTTGATATGAGAAAAGCTAATACAGCAATTGTCCGTGAAAATCATCCATTACCAACAATGGATCAGTTATTGCCAAAATTTAGAAAAGCTAAATTTTTCTCTCGTATCGACATCAAGGACGCTTTTCATCAGCTTGAAATCCACCCTGATTCTCGTCACATTACAACATTTATCACCAGTAAAGGCATGTATAGGTATAAAAGGCTAATGTTTGGTATATCGTGCGCACCTGAAATTTTCCAAAAAACGTTAGAGAGGATACTTTTAGGATGCGAGGGAACCGTTAACTTTATTGACGACATAGTAGTCTTTGGTAAGGATGAAGAAGAGCACGATTGTCGGTTGCAACACACACTCAAGGTTCTGAAAGAAAATAACATCTTTTTAAACGAAGGTAAATGCATCTATAAAACACAAAACATCGAGTTCCTGGGCCACAAGCTATCAGCAGATGGGGTGAGACCTTTGGAAAAATATCTGAAGTCCGTTCAGGATTTTAGAGTGCCGACAACCGTTGACGAACTGCAAAGTTTCCTGGGTCTGATGAATTATGTCGGTAAATAGATCCCTAACTTAGCCACTCTCACCGAGCCCCTACGACAGTTACTACGAATGAAAGTAAGTAAAAATTCTCCAATTTCAAAAATATTGGACAGACGAGCATAGCAAATCCTTTAAAAATCTCAAAAGCAGGCTTTGTAACATCGAGACACTTGGTTACTATGACCCCGGAGACAAAACCCAAGTCGTTGCTGACGCCAGCCCCGTTGGATTGGGTGCCGTTCTAATCCAAATCGATTCTAACGGTCCTCGGATTGTTGCATTTGGTAGTAAAAGCTTAACTGACTGCGAAAAAAGGTACTGTCAAACAGAGAAGGAAGCACTTGCTATAGTGTGGGCTGTCGAACATTTTCGGATCTACCTTTATGGAAAAGATTTTGAACTCGTTAGTGACCACAAGCCGTTAGAAATAATATTCGGAATAAATTCCAAGCCATGCGCAAGAATCGAAAGGTGGGTGTTAAGATTACAATCTTTTCGTTACAAAGTGATTTATCGTCCTGGTAAAACAAACATTGCCGACCCGTTGTCCAGATTATGCAAATACACTGCAGCTGAAAACTTTGGCAAGGTGAGCTACGTTAATCAATTGAAACAGTACGCTACACCGGTGGCAGTACCATTGAGAGACATCGAAAAATACTCGGCAGAAGACGAAGACATATCCAAAGAAAGGAAAGGTATTTATGAACGCTCGTGGGATTCATCTATTAATGCTTATAAAACATTTGAAACTGAACTTTGCTTTAGCGACAATATCCTGCTTCGGGGAAACAAGATTGTGATCCCAGAGAAACTACGACTACAAGTGTTAGAAGCGGCGCATGAAGGACATCCAGGTATTGTAGCTATGAAGCAGAGGCTAAGGACAAAGGTATGGTGGCCGAAAATTGACAAAGACTCCGAACAAATGGTAAGGAATTGCAGAAGCTGCACCCTTGTTTCAGCACCTAATCCACCCAACCCTATGAAGCGTCGCGATCTGCCATCCGAACCCTGGGTAGACGTTGCTATAGATCTTTTAGGTCCTTTGCCATCAAACGACTATATATTAGTTATGATTGATTATTATAGCGATTAAGATTTTGAGCTCTATAACGTCTACAGATATAATAAAAAACCTTAAAGAAATTTTCTCAAGACTTGGTTTTCCAGTTTCAGTAACAGCGGACAACGGCAAGCAGTTCACAAGCCTAGAAATCAGATCTTACTTTAAAGAGTGCGGCATATTACTTCTTAACACCATCCCTTACTGGCCGCAAATGAACGGGGAAGTAGAACGGCAAAACAGAAGCATACTGAAAAGGCTGCGAATTAGTCAAATAGAGAAGAGAGACTGGAAGGATGATTTACATCATTATCTAATGATGTATAACAGTACGCCCCATGCAACCACTGGTAAGACTCCGTCGGAACTGTTTTATAGAAGGCAATTTAGGGATAAAATTCCATCTGTCATAAGCATGAGCAATAAAGACCTACATATGGAAGCTAGAGACAAGGACAAACTTTGTAAAATGAAACTGTAAACTGTAAGTTTGTAAGTGTAAGTCTGTAAGTGTGTGTTTGTATCTTGTAAAACTTTGTTAGATTTGGATATTGTTTAGCATTAGCTGCCCACCAAGAATAAGGGTCCCGATTGCGATCAATTCGCACTGACTTGATATAAAAATCCAGCTCACAGGTTATCGCGTTTCTTTCGTCACGTTCAATCTGGCCAGTATTTTTTTCATCTGCTAACTCATCAAAGCAATCCCAAAATGTGTTATGAGCTTCGCGAGATATAGCTGACTCTGTCTCCTCTCCTCTGCTCTTTTTAGCCGGTGTTGAAGATGAACTGCTGCATGAGCACTCTTCGCAAGACATTTTTAAATATTCCAACAGGATCTTCTGGCGTGCTCTTTCAGCATCAATCACCCCCAAGTAGTTTGATTTGAACCTCGGGTCTAGGTAAGTTGCAATCAAGTAGTTAGAGTCTTGATTTATGGAGTTAAAACGAGTTTCTAATTCAGCTTTTAACGAGGCTCGCATATGTGACAAATCAGGAGTTCTTTGTACAGTTTCAGCTTTATCTAAGTATTTTTTTAAAGCAGTAACATGTGGTATAACTTCCGACACGCAGGATAGTCCAAAACTTGTTATTTTAGTTATTTCTTCGAAGGGCTTCAATAAATTGATACACTGCTCCATTAAACTCCACTGTTGAGCTGTCAAATTTACGAGTGTGTCGTGATCCGCAAAATATAATGATAAGGCCCGCTTTTGTTCTAACAAACGTTCAATCATGTAAAAGGTGGAATTCCACCTAGTGCTAATATCTTGTACTAACTGATGCTCGGGTAAACTAAGCTCTTTTTGAATGGTCAGCAGTTTTTCTCGAGCTAAACCTGAGTGATTGAAGTGAGTCACAAGTCGCCTTCCAGCAGCTATCGCTGCTGTCACTTCAGTCTGGACTTTGAGGGACTCGGTTATAGCTCTTTGAAGCGTATGTATAAAACATCTACCAGAATCATAGTCAACCAAACGAACACCCTTCACCATATTAGCACCACTATCATGTATTAATAAATGTATTTTAGTGTGCTCAATATCCCAGCGGTTTGCGACATTGTTAAGTTCCATCGCTACTAGGTAAAGTACCGAGACCGAAAGTTGGGACTTAGACTGTTACCAGTGAGAAGTTAATCACTATTTTAATTCATTACGGAAAAAGCTATTGACTTTTTAATTTATAGACCATAGATTCTATCGTAACACCCAATAAATTACCCATTTAAACCGTATGGAAATTCACAATACATAGCATTTTACTGAAGAATAATACTAACCACCTGAAGGCAATTAATTTAACATGAAACAAATCCCATACTATTTCGTGCGTAGTCTAGCCAGCTGCTTCACAATTGCATTTTATGAATCCATCCGAATCATGGCCACATTTATCACCGCAATCTGTCATATTATTTGCACACTAACTGACAGCAATGAGCTCACTTATGACCTGTGTCCGGACTATCCTTCGATTGATTGTTTCGCCCTCATTGATTGGTTTAACGCCTATTAGGGTTGTTTCTGTTTTGTTCGACCATATTTTTATTTCGGAGTGATTTTGCAGAAAAGAGAATCTCATATCAATAGAAGCTAATAAGACAGAAGAAATGGGTAAGTAATACATTTAATTAATTTCTGTTACTTTTCCTGGTTTTGGATGAGACAGTGCAGTTGCATGTAGTACGTGATAGCCCTGAATTATAGAATAATCAAAGCAAATTGACGCTTTAATTGGAAACCACTTCAAATAGTATTATAAAAACTTGCGATGCAGTTTGCTATTGAATCGCAGTTATCTGTATCTCAAGGGATAGCGTATCGCAAACAAATCACAATGTTCATAGACGGACAGTATCATTACATCGCCATAGTTCCCAAAGAATGGGAGGATGAGAAGCAACAGAAACGTGAAAAAGTTATGATCGATAGCTGCTTAAATCACCGGAAGGAAACAACCTGTATTCACGGGGCTACCACCAAAATTTCCTCGGTATTAACTAAGTTGGAGTATTACTACGCGAAACTCTGGTTTAAGAAAACTAATGACAAATCTTCATGGCCAACTTCTGAATCTTACTTTAAGATGTTGCTGAATCTAGGCGACTAGAAATGTAAGTTGAATATTTTATTTTTTTAGTTGACAGCCCTGAAGTTTCATTCAATCTCAGAGCAATATGTTGGAACGATATGTCAGAAATGCCACTCTATACCACTTCTTATGTTCCTAACGAACGAGGTACGTTTAATTAGACTTTGTTAATCTATATTATTAAGAGAATGAGCGAAATTTTGTGGTCACCGTATTTATATGATAAAATGTGCAAAAAAAATAGATGTGAAGTATATTTTCACATAAATTTAAGTGAAAACAATCTCAGAAATCAAACTACTTGAAATCTTAAATTTTGAGTTTTAATTCTCGGCGGTCACATAGTGACTGGGTTTCTAGTGAAGTACTAATATTCTTTCGTTTTTTTTCAGATCCCAGGACGGCAAAACATAATTTAAGTCTCGTAATTAGGAAAACGACTTGTATCATTAACATAGGCTTAAGCTTTGATATAATGTTAATTGACATAATAAATTGTAAATACTACTTATGTTGTATCATTTGTAACCAATATCGGTGAGCCGGAAATTTGCATTAGAACTGCCGAATGTTGCCACAGAGAACTGTGCAGTTGACAGCTCGTCGAGACGTGATCAATGATCAATCAACGTCAATTACAACAAGTGTCGATGGGTAAATCGATGAATTGTTCTATTTAATAAACTGCACTTCTAGACATAAAAGTTGTCTATATATAGAATGACTTTTCTTTCATGAACTTATTGCTGTTTTAATTGTAGACTGGTGAACACGTATATAGTGCTACAATTTATGTTTACAAAACGATCCGGAAGTTTAATAAGTGAAAAGAAACAACATCGAGGTTAGTCAACTATTTAATAACTCCAGGTTAACATTGTTCACTTCTTGCTGTTACGCATAGCCACGTACTTATCAAGAGTTTTACTTGTTTCTTGGACAGACTTTTGGAGTTTCTGAAGTAACTCTTTCTCCATTGCCTCCTTCCCTTTTGCCTCCTTCTCATTGTCTCGACGCGAATCATCTTTTTTACCCGAAGAATTTCCGGAGCCTGAAGAACAAGGCGGTAGCCCATAAACTGTAGTCACAGTAACGTGGGGGTTCGAAGCGGAGCTACTTGCAGATGACACTGATGATGTCGAGCTTGATTTCGAAAGCTCGCTGTATTGACGCTTAGTAGGTCTGATATTCCTAAAGGCTTTTATCAAGCCAGAGACATCCTTATCAGACGTCTTCTTGTATGTGACTTTCTTGTGGTCAGCCATTGCAGTTATTCAAACCGAGACGTGTGTGCAAACAGAATTCTTCTCTTAAATCGATATTACTGGAGTGATTCAGCCACGTGAACAGGTAACTAAAGGAGAGTTTGTTTTCAGCGGAAATCGTTGATCAGCTCGGAAGAATTCAGAACGATACCAAAGGAGAATAATGGCCGAAGTAAACTACTCTGGTTAGGAGCGGATGCGTCGTTTATATAGCGATCTAGACTGACAAGTCTTATACTTATGCTTTGACTACAATCAATCAATGCACTATACGATTGCCAATTGAACATAATTATCTCAAGTACCCTAAAAATATTCATCGGAGGTGTTGATTGAATCGCATCCTTAAACGACTAGGGGTTGCTACAAGCAGCCATTGGAGTGGAACTTTTCAACGAAAGTACTGTTGTTGGATAAGCTATGTTGAAGAAACATTTGTGCTTGATCCCGTATCCATGGGATAAGTACCCTTCGGAGTTCATAGGGTTGGTTCTCCATAGTGAAGTTGAAGCTCAGTATCGAAAGACCAACAAGATAGAAGGAACCAAGATTCAGATTGATAATACGTCTGCCATACTTCGCATACATGGCAAACAAATCTGGTTTAAAAAAGAAGTGGACGTTCAATTAATTCCCATCTCCAATAAATACACTGGAGTCCTTATGCCATGTATTAAAACAACTCAATCGTAAGTAATAACTTTTTGTTTGTTCTTTTTCGACCATTCATGGTAGGACCATATGACTATAGTCATATATGTAACGAAGCTTTTTTGTTGCAGCCAAAATCCTTGCTGTCGATACATTTAGGTTTAGATGTACAACATAGTTAGTAGTTCATACCAACAATCATCATATAGAAATCATAAAAGGTTAAGTTTAGTTGATGTACTTCAATTAAAGCTAATTGTGGATCAATCATCTCGACGAGCATTGAAGATTTATAAGGAATCGAATTCACTCGTGTGCCATCAGTCACTTGCAAGCAATTAGACAGGTTGGATCAAAATGTCTAAGCACGTGTGTTTAGTTCCGAAAGAATGGTGTAATTACTACACACCAGACGTTCTAGAAGTGATTCTCAAGCAAAACATGTCTTGCCAGTCAGTAACTGAGAAAGTTGAAGGGGTAAGGATTAACGTGAATGGTGTCACTGCCCAATTACGCTACCATCATGACCAGCCATGGCTACGGAAGCAACATGACCGGAGGACCTTACCGAATCCCCAAGAATACTTGGGTGTTTACATGTCATGCAACAGCTGTCGCGACCCGTAAGTAAAACCTCTTTTAACAGTAGCTTGTCCATGTTCGTACTCTAGGCAACACTTATCCGCTACTTTATAATTGATCCTTTGATTGATGAGTAATCTCATGGTTCTGTGATTTACTATTGAACATGTAACTAAGGAAACTTGTGATATATCAGAAACACATGATTAGAACTAGCAAAAAATCGAGTAAAAAAATCTCACACATGTCCTATCAATTGGCGCGCTTTGATGGAAACGTCTCAAGTGCCAATATAACTAATTGAAGACCAATTTACTCAAGAGCTTTCGATTTACGAAGACCATGAGTATTTTAATATATCTATTCGGTATTGTGTCAATGGTTGGGGCTTATATGGAATAGTTTATAACTGAAGCGCCTCTAAGAAATGCTTATTCATTAATACAAGCTTAGAACAATCGACGGTACCACTATTTGCAGAGAGTACATCGAAAGTTCGATACCATAGCAAATAAGTTTATTTTGTTTCAGAAACAAGTTGATACGCTTTTAAAGCCACAGTATATGCGGATATAGCATGGTCACAGGATACCATTCTGGATCGTCTGTTCAACCTACTAAACAACGTCCGATGGACACACCAGACAACTGAAGTCAATTGACAACAGTGCCATACATTATCGACTTTTAAGTGCACACTTGTTTTATTCATAAATTATTTAAAACTATGCATTGTGTAACTTAGTGCTATTAAACAAGTATTAACATTAAAAACATCTATCGATTTGAAGAGGCATACATAAATCACATCTGAATTAGTAAACTGGCAGCTCATTGTACAATTCATACTATTGTGAGATGTTTGGATGCTTCAATTGATGACAGTGAACCTTCAATCGCCTCTGAGACCTCTATACCATCAATCATTGAGCTATTAGCGTCCATTTAGTTTTACAACTGTATTTCCTTTACTGTATGGTTGGGTATTGATTATAATTTAGTAAAACAGAATAGAATCGAATCTACACAACATTAAATAATACTTATCTTAAACACACACAAAATAGTTATGGCTATTCTGATTAGAATCCTAGACCTCTAAGTGATGTTTTGAAAATAATAAACAAGTACATCACTTAGAGGTCTCAGACTCCGACCAAATTGTCCACTCGTAAATGGTAGGCAGATGACAAATCCGGATCACCCGCTGCTCAACTCGATTATCATTTTTTGCGGGCAGGTGTACGCAATTGGAATTGAACTCAAGTACTTGTTCTTCAGCTCCTGGTAGTTGGTGCCGTTCAGCTGTTTGATCAACTTGTTGTACTCTTCCAAGTTTTCGATGCTTTCGTTCACTTGACACACGCCCTTTCCGAACTTGAAGCACATGGTTGGCACCGTATTGACTCGCATGAAGGTTTTCTGGTAGGTCAGCGTGCAGCAGGAAGCCTGTGACTCCATACACTGGGAAAATAATAAAGAATTATTACACACACTCTAAACGGTCAAACGCCTCGAATCTGTTAGTGAAAACACTTACTGGCTGTCCCAACAGTAGACAAGGTTTTAGTTTTTGATGTTCCATAAGTTCTGGAACTTTCACGATGTATCGTGGCGTTCCGGACACTACCATAACCATTGTGATAGAAATCAGGATGACGTTGACCATTGTAACCATCTTCTTGGATTTCTTCTGTGAAAAATGATAGTTATTAGCACAAAGAATAGCTGTATTATTTTTAATAATCACATGTAACAAGCAGGTATGTACAAATTGTTTACTTACGTCTGATGCAAGAGCGAATATCAGTTAGCAGACTTCGCAACATCTACTCCGATATCCAAAGGGAAACTAAATTCCGGAAGCAATCGCCGTTATTTATATGAAATTTGCCCCAGGGGTTGGGATCATGAGAAATGATTAATTCATTTTTTTCTCGAAAAATCCAAAAGTTCATTTGCGTTACTTCCACTACAATGAGTATTTATTGTTATATTAATATGTTAATGATGATTACAGTATTTGTATGGAAATATCCTGTCAGTTTGATTACCAAAGTCAACACTGTAAGCATTGTTGCAAATATTTCATCTTAAGTAATAGCAGAATGAACATCATGAAAATTCTAATGTCGATTATAATTATCTAGTTCAAGTAGCCACGTCACAAATGATCAAAAGAGTCAACATAAAATGCAACGTACCTTCGGCTGTAAAAAAATTAACATCATTATAATATTTCCAATCGGGTGGGTCTCGTAAAAACAATATCTCTTCAGCTGGAAAAGATAAAATTTAATAGGTTCTGCTCGTAAAACAAATGCCGTAATTAATTAAAATTTCCATGTTACTTACTTCGTAACTCAACATTATATGGTAAATAGTGTTGTCAACAATATTACGATCGGCTACGTGAGTAGCAAGAGAATAAACACAGCGATTAGGTCAGGTCGTTACTTTTAATTGCATTACCATTTTGTTATCCTAAGCTAATTACTTTCGTGCCTTACCTACCCTAATGTTATTTTCTACGTGAAAACAGTTGACAACTGAGTTTGAATTTAGGTATTTTTCGTATCGATAACCTAATTAACCTCATCCTCCCCGTTATCGACATTATATCGATACTTCGGGGAAGAAAGGTCGTAAAAGCCAAAATGCCATTTTACAGGAGAGGCAAAAAACAAAATTTTTTTTTGAAAAATCCACATATCTTTTTGGTTTTTATAGCCATTGTAATTTTATAAGGTGAAATATCCTTAAGTTGTGATATTGTTTAGCTACATAAAGAATAAATTTAAAATATCCTTGCGGTTTAAAAGTTAGGTTTGAGTTACGCCCCAAAATTTCTGACAAAATGTCCTTTACGTTCGACATTACGGAAGTGGTATGGTGTGAATTCGGGCGTAAAAACCCCTATGTGATTTTAGAATGTCGTAAAACAATATATTTAGACATAATTTATAAATGTAAACAATGAATTTTCGTTATTTATTCATATAACTGTAATATTTTAGGTGTTATTAATTAATTTTTTTATGAAAATAAAGGCAAATTGTAAATATAGTGACTTTCAAGAAATGTTTGTTATAAATCGGTCATTCTCGCGGCGAGGTGTTTTCCATATTATTACAGGCACGATGTTTGTTTTTCATATTTTTCTTTTTATAGGCAAAAAACTTAGAAAAGACTTAAAATTACACAAATATACGTATTTGGCCCTCAAACAACTTTTTTATTTGGGATTTATTAAGGATCAAAGTTATGGCCGTCAAGATAATTAGATTAACCGCGACAAGAATGAGGAAAATGCTGTCCTATCTTAGATTTATTTTATAATCATATAAGATTTTTACATTTATCATTTTAACTACAAGAAAACACTGGACTAATTAAACGTACTTCTATAAAATTATGTATTATAAAGATTTTATATTTAGTTAAGAAGCGCGCAAAGATTTATTAAGGGATTTGCTCTTGGCCACAATCTAGCACAAAGGTGAAGATGCGGTTGAGGGTGTATTAACTTCACCCCGAAAATGCCTATTCATTCGATCTTTTAAGAGATTCACTATAACTTTAAAGGTTATATGAGCTCGGAAATACAGAAACAGTCAGGGAATTCCATTCTTTGGCAGTGCGCAATATAAAAGATGATGAAAAGCGCTCAGTGCGGATCCGCAGCATCTCGACAAGGTAAGTATCTGGTACCCTGCACTGCAGTATCTGGAAATCCGATAGAAGAATTACCTCACGGAGGTCTTGTGCACACTCTCCAAAGTAAATTTTGTAAAAAATACATAGGCAAAGTACTTTGCGTTTATGAGCTAGGATTTCTAGTTTATTTTCAACCAGTTTTTAATCACAGATGAGTCTTCTGGCTCTGCGATCCACCGTCTATTTGGTATTTGGCTGAATCATCCTAAAGGCAATACTCCAAAAAACATAGTACTTGTGCCTTATAAAGGGACAGGAGTTGATCGGGCGTGAAGTACCGCTTAACCTTATCTAAGAATTGATAAAGATTGAATTAGATAATTGATGAGAATTGATATTGATATTTTGGCCGCGATTTGGGCTCTGGACTTTATGGAGGTGCCGAACTTGAAATTGATAGATCATTTCATGCCAAGAAATTCAAGCTCACTGGTTGTAGGAACAGATACACCTCAGGAGTCAGATTAAACGGACTCCGTTGAGTAGAGAACAGACACGCCGCCTGTGTTTTGGTGGCGTTCAAACTAATCAGATTTTTGTCACCCCATTGGAAGACAAGACTTAAGGTTGAGTTTATTCGCTCTACTAGTGCTCTCCTCTCTGAGACAATTTCATCCACACAGCAGGAAAAGGGTCGCAGAGAGAACGGACCCCTGAGAAACTCCGGCATCAATAGCCATCAGGTCGAGGAGCAGCCATCTATAACTACTTGGATTGACCATTCACTCAGAATGTCAGCTATAGGTGATGGCGATAAGTTGATAATTAAAGGAGTCGGAAAGGCTACCCTTTTTGGGCACTGGTTACACGTTAGCAAGCTTCTAGGACTTAAGTACGGTTTTTGTCTTAAGGGAGAGATGGTACAGGCGTGTCAGTACAGGAGACAACTCGACCACAGTACCTAAGTCTAAAAATGTGTATAGATCACGATCATTCGCTGTCTAAGCTTGTCTTGCTCCAAAATTTCTTCTCAAGTTCGTTTTGGCTTCCCCATAGTAGCTGTAAAACGTCACCCACACATTTGATTATTGCGCCATAGAGCTATTATGTTCAATTCAATGTATAGGCATTTAGTAGCAAATCAAAAACGTAAGAAACAAAAGTTATATGTAAGTTATACTTCTATGACTGACAGGAGAATCGGTTCTCTTTCTGGCTTATATCTTTCTTACGAGAATAGATAATGAGCCAGTCTCTGCAACGTTTATAGTTTATGCTCCAAAAGAAAGTGAACAGTGATTCTCTTCTTTCTTTTGTAATGTTATTATAGCACCTATTATAAATATTCCACAAAATAATGATTATTTAAGTAGGCAGGAACTTATTGTTTATTATGGTTATTATATTATACGGTATATTATGGTTTATTATATTATATTTTTAATTAAACTTATCTTTGAGGAGATCATCGGTGGCGTTGTTCCAATGACTGTACTATATTTTTCCTTTTCTGCAAGGAGTCTAGCTTCTTATTCTTTCTGTTCATTTTCGTAATCAAAAATTTGACTATCAGATAGTAAAACAGCAGCAGGCAACAACATGTACCGCTAAAAAATTGCGAATGCGAGGAAAATATATATATCACTTTCGTGACTATTCATTTTAAATTTATGTTAAAGTGAGCAATACTCACTCAAACTATCTTAAGTTATCAAAAGGAAACTATACCTTATCACAAAAATAAAAGAGATTCTTAAAAAACAATTTCAACAATCAAATAACCGGGACGTAACTCGCACTTCTGTTTATAAATGAAAGCAAATGAATGGTGTAAAAGTCACATTCTGTTCAATTAAGTTTATTCAGAGGGTTGTAAAAGCCGAAATTACAATGATGTTGTGAGTTACGACCTGGTGTGTTGAAATTGTTAGCTTATACGTCCTTTACTTAATCAAAGGAGAAACTAAGTTGTCACATACACCAATATTATTAAAAAAATGTAGATTAGACTGAAAAATCCTGGAAGTAAAAGCCATTTCATTCTAAAAATTTTGGTAGTAAAAGCCATCATTTTTGCGAATATCGATTTTTTAAATATACAGATCGATAGAGCTTGAAATTCTGAACAAAACTGCATTATTAACTCATTTTGGCCAAAATGGCTTTTACGACCTTTCTTCCCCGAAGTATCGATATATTACTGCACTAAAGGTCAGAGTAATAATGTATAAGTATGAATAAAGCTAGGTTAACACTGAGCTCTCCAGAACCAATGAAATGTCTAAGATACTTAATTGTAAGTTCTATATATCTAAAATGGTTTAACCCTTAAACTCACAACCTAATTTTTTTAACCTTAAACTCGTAACTGGGGTCCAAATGGATATAATTAATAATCAAACTTTAATATAGATCATTTTTTCCTCTTTTTATAACGAAGAGAATGGTGTGCACATATTCAGTTACGAGTCACATTTTAATCGAAGCTTATCAATAAGGAAAAATAAAACGTTACAAGTGTGAACTCTGTCTAACATTTTGTGATATTTCCCAGTTAGTGTGTCACACTCAACTAGATCGCACCTATCCTCGTAAATTTATAAATAAATTAATTTGAATTCGCGTCTTCATAATGCGCAATATTTTTGTATTCAGTATTGTGATATTCAGCGTATCAGGCGACCGTGGAAGAAGGGAAATCAATTCCTTCGGCGGAGCAATGGTAAGTAATACATAATAGCAACATTGTAATTGAATGATGTAACAGGGTCCTTACATTCCTTCAGGATTTTAGAATGGTTCCTGAAACCTGTAAGAACATAAGAAATATCTACTTGGACAGAGAGAGTGGAGAGGGTGTGTAATTGATAAAAACATTAGTTATAACATCAGTAGTTATTAACCAAAATTAACAAATTAATTTACACTCATACTATAAATCCTTAAAACTATCAACTTCCACTATAATGCTGAGCTTTTGAAAAACCGGTACTGTAACCTGCCTACAACTCATACCCTGGTTCCGCGGTCCATGTCACTTGATGTTCCTCACTGTCCTTCTCGGCTGGCTGGTTGAGTGAGCTGCTGATGTGTTCGTATTCATCCTTCAACTAACCTTCGTCTCTCTGTACACCTTTGTACACACTGCACACCTCCGGTCCCAACTTCTCCACTCTCTCCACATATGCACCTTTGTTTCTAGTATCACACACCGTACCGAGTGCGACGTCGATAATTAACTGACGTAATGTAATTACCCTGTCACAACGGGACATATCAAACTGATTAAACTTTGGTTTTTTTAGGACAACAACATGGTACCTCCACATGATCCAATTTGGTGGTTCATAAGATCTTCAGTAGAAGTACTTTGGCTCCGAAATGGGGGAATAGATTATCCGCGGACCAATATGTTCGCAGAAGAAGTACCGAATTTCCTCCAGGTGGGTTTCGCTGACAAATACTTGTGTAGCTTATGTTTCTATCATGGTGTTCATTGACTATTCTCTTGTTCTAGTTCATACTACTTGGTAGATGGGAAGATGTAAATATGGTCTTAGCTGGTTGCCCACTGCGATTGTTCAGGGTGCTGATGGAGATGCGGGAGCGAATATCGCAGAGGAGCGCATTACGATACTGCAACAATGCAAGACAAAATCTTCAATCTGCCCAGTTTCACCTGAACCATTTATTCGGAAATCGGCGGATTGCTGATGGGCAACCGTTGGAGGCGTGCGATCTCAGCCGTCTCTTTTCTACTTATATTATAAATGTGAATGTCCGTTTGTTTGTCACGCGAAAACGACTTAACCGATCATTATGAAACTTTGTATACATATTCTTGGAGGTATTAGAAGTAACATAGGATACTTTTTATTAAAAAAAAAATTTTTATTTTTTACGGAGCTTAAAAAATTTATTTTGGCAGATATCAATGCGGGCGAAGCCGCGGGTGAAAGCTAGTTAAAGATAATTATACGTAGAATTTTTTCAAATTATTTACAAAGTACTATTTTGTCCCCTATTCACAAAAAGGTAAAATAAAAGTTGTAAATGTCGAAAAGTGTACGAGTGAAAAAGACAGTAACAGATCTCCAGATACGCGCGCGCGGGTTTAGGAGTTTCGACATTTAAAACTTTTATTTTATCTTATCGACTGAAACTAAAAGTAGTACTGTAGTAGTTATGGCATTTCAGTAAGAAAAATACTTTTGTTTAGTGTACTATCACTTAGTATATTGTCGATTTTATTTTTATTATGTGTGACGTAATATACTACTATATTGTATATAACAAGTATGAATCATAGCTTCGTTTACTGACGAAACTTTTACTTAAGCTCGTACTTATAAGCAAATAAAAATGGTTTTTGAAATAATAACGCTTTTGTATTTACAATTAAAGTTTTTTATACCAAAAAAATAGCTTACTGATAAATATGGAAAGTTTAAGAGAGAACAGGATCTAATGAAATAATTAATGCTACTAATTTTCTAAAATATTACGATCTAAGACACAGTAGCGTATATTATTTCAATGGATTCTATTCCCTTTTAATTTTTTCACCTTTATGTCTGCATTGGATCTTAAAGTTTAAAATCTTATCAATAACATAAATTATTAGGAACAGATAAAACGAGGCAAAAATGAATACAAATTTACCCTACGCTAAGTATTGAAAACTCTTAGGAACTTACATTATATAGAAATACAATTCGTTTTAAATAAACCTATAATACTTTGATGGCAAGTTTGGGTTCATGAAAAACCGCATTTCGTCAGTAGATGAGTAATTAGTTTTATACACAATATTCATGTCTTCTTATTGATTATAAGATAGATCCATTCCTGTCGATAGATCTAAAGGAACAAGATCATTATCGATGTCTTCATTTCACTACATTTGACGAATTTAAGTCATCAGTCATCAGAATTCGACTGTTCGCGAAGCCATTGATAATATTCCATCTGAAAGGTACTGCTTCTGCCAGTTTCGTCCCTTCGCAATAACTTCATTAAAATGGAGTTATCAAAGCTTGCAGTACCTGTGCAGGTCCCTTCTGTGTCACATGCGCCTCTGGGACAACGAATCACGCTCGAGTAAGAATCTGTAACAAAAACGCTATGGTCACTCAAGTTCTGACTCAAAAAGCCTCAAATTACACCTTCTATTTCAACTTCCGCTCATCTACGTTGAACATTCGGTCTACTGCTTTGGTGATTTTGATAATAATGCACTGACGTGGCTTTTGTAAATTGTGAATTGAAAAACAGTCATTAAACTCACTCGTGCTGTACATGATGCGCGCCATAGACAAATTCCAGTCCTCTTTGGAACTTTCGTAGTTCTTGACTCGCTTTTCTGTGACTCTCCATGGCTCGTCGGGATAAGCCACCAACACTAACGATGATTCAGGGTCCCGCATCTTGATCCAGGAATCTGGCACACAGTGGACACCATACTGATCATCGTCGTACGTGAGGAGCAATTCCGCCATGTGATAGACACGAGTTTGCTTTGTGTTCATCTAGAAAAATTGAATACAAGTGATATAATTATAAACGCTATGTCTTAGTTTGTTACTATTTTCAGTAGATTGCAGGTTTATTAGAAACGAATTAAATTGTCCCCTGAAATAATGAATACATATGCTTACCTTAGCTGTGATGATTCCAATTGACTCTTCAGTGATTTGTCCACCAACGGACGACTCCCTCCAGAATGATAAACTAATAAAATAAATATCTAGAGTGTGTTGACAAGACGCGGGTAAACTATGCAATGACCAATTAGCCGGGGTGACATTTATAGTATTCACAATTAATGGGCTTTTCCTTAATTGTCGATAGGCATAACCACAATCCATGTTTAGGCAGTATTTTGATAACCCATGACCCATGAGTACCTAAAAAGGCATATTTTTCTGACGATTTCCTCGCATTATTCACGTGTGGTTAGCGGTTAAGCGAAAAACAATTCAGAACTGCGCAGTTGACTGCCAGAAACGTCCATTGTTTGTAATACTTATTCATACTTCCATCGAATTTTCTCTGAAATATGATTTTTTGAAAAAGTTGCTATTATACAATACGTATTTTTAATTAAATATTCTGATTAGTATAAACCATGACAATTTCCATACAAGCTCAACGGAGACTGTGGTGACCATTGAAATGACTAATCCTACATCAATACGTCATACTTTGCTAGAAAACCGATAGGTACCTAACTATATTGTTGTTTTGATAACCTTTCAACTCTGGTCGTTCAGCAGAACTCCATACTTTCTTCGGAGAAGAATTGTTCTACAAGAATTTATAGCAAAGAAATTACATAAACATTTGACTTAGCAAAATGGTAACAGTAACTTCTGTGTTAGGAAATTGCGCTCAAATTTAAATAATATTTGCCATCAATCAGCTGTTTGCGCTCTATAAGTTTGTCAAATTTTACACTGTCTAGCTCCGTGAAAGTAAATCGATTACGTCGTATGACGTATACGTAGCACTAACAGATAAAATACTGTGTTATTGTGAATTATTTAACTGTGGAGTTTAAGTAGTTGTGTTACGGTAGTTACTTTGTACTAAGGACTAAATTTTAATTCTGAATAGTGACAAAACAGTTCTATACTGGTATGACTTTGCTTAAGCCTAATAACAAGTAAGGTGTTTGAAATAAAAAACGCTTTAATATTATAGTTAAAGTTTATTATACAATTAAAAATAATTTTGTAAATTACATTGATCTTATCGATAATAATCTAAAGAGGTTGGAATAAGTATTATTTGGCACTAAATGAGTACAAATTTCTTCTACGCTTAAAAACTAAATACATTTTTAAATTCTGCATAACAAATGCTTGGAATCATAAGATTATTCAGTACTTCTTTCTCTTCGACAAAGACAACTGGTACCTCATGGCGTTCCTGATGGACTGATTACTCAATGGACGCCAGTGGTGAATGAGCCCATAAGTGACGACAAAATCCACAATAACTTTACAAGCTTTGACGTCTAACTGAAGATTTGTCGGAGTATAATAGGAGCCAATGGACAAGCACTTTCTCAAGGCAGTTCTAGTAAAAATATGTTTGGTTAAAAACCTGGCCAACTGAGTACACTTCCTAGAATATTTCAGACAACGGTCAAGCTCTGCCTCCGTAATTAAGATGCCAGTCTTAGGTATCAGTTCAATGAGACCAGGGGCATACTCGCGGTGTTTTAATGTCTAGCGTTTGTTACCTTCAGAGCTTGTAGACGAGTTCATAAACGTCCCATACATATTGTTCACGTCTTTGTCTTGATCATCAGATTTTTTTAAGTTCTGATTTGTGTTAGTGGACTTCATAGATAATTCCAAAGGTAACTCATCATCTATTGCTGATTTTTGGTTGTAATAACTTGATCTTTCAAAAAGCCATTTGTGAAATTCCGACGAACAGGTACTTTCTTGAACCATTTCACTGCTTATCGATGAAAAGCTTCGACACTCACAAATTACAATTGAAGCAAACTAGTAGTAGTTTAATTTTGAGTTACGTTATTGTACAGTCTGTCGTTCTCCCAACACAGCCGTCTACTTCGAGAACTGAATTTAGTTTCAATTACGGTCGTGGGTAATAGTGCTTTAATATTTATTGCCAATTTAGTTTGATTACGATAAACATAGTCTAACTTCTAGTGAAGCCATATTTTATTTATTCAATTTTAGAATTATCTTCTGTATTTATCCAGATAAAATGATGCGCATGACTCCTTTACAATAATTAAATATGAGACTAAAAATTACTTGAATCTTATTTCTCTTTAAATGATGCGATATTGCAGTTTGTAGCAGAGCGATAAGGAAAAATATTGTGTGCCTACATTCGTTCAGTGGCTTGCTATATCGCAAATGCGGAAAATAATATCTAATAAGTATTACAAATAATTAAAACCGTACTCTATTTTTAGGTATTTTAAAAGTTCATACTTTACAGACATGCTCAATCTTTATTAACTATACAAGCAAGTAGAAAAGGTGTTCAGAACAAACAATTTTTTTGCAATAACACAATAGAGTTTGTTACACATAATTACATCGAGTATATCAACATCAAGTAAAAGAAACAGATTACTAACTTATTCTACATTAGGTACTTAAAAGGGGACTTTACATCTCATGAATTAGTTTTTGTACAATTAAAAACACGAGATTTACTGCTTTTGTTTGCACACTGCCAATTGATACCGCATAGCACTTTTGATATAACTCACATTCGATTTGTTCCAATTACAAAGTTTCCCATACATTTGAACGAATTTCACTATGGCAGCCGTTGCTTTAGGGCTTAATCTGAGATCCCGCTGGCCCTTTATGTTGTTAATGTACAAACACTTTTTTAAGGCAGATTCGGAAAAAATATGGATAGTCAGCAGTCGTGCCAACTGTGAACACTTTCGCGAATGGTGCAGACACTGGTTAAGTTCTTCTTGTCCAATGTAAATACCAGTATAAGGCAAAAGCTGAACTAGTCCAGGCTTGTACTCTCGATGTTTCAATGTCCAAGATTCGTCGGTATAGCTGGAGGTTCTCAATGAGTCATAAACAGGTTTATAGTGACGTCTTACTGATAAATCTAAAGGAACTTCATTATCCTCTCTGTGAATGTTTTCTTGATCTGATACATCGGAATCTGATATTATCACCAGCTCTTCAATGACTTCCTGCATTGAAAATTGGACGTTGTGATGAGCAGGAGTATTATTAGTCTCTATCTGAAAACAACAACAAATGATCTAAATATGATCAAACTAAGCGCATTCAATTAACAGTTATAGTAGAAAACATAAACTTACTTTAAAAAACGCGTAGTCCAACTGTGAGTATGAATAAAAGTACTGTTTCCTAACAATTTATCTGTTATCAGCTTTGCGGTTTAACGTAAGCGTAGAAAAATTTATAAATTAACTAAATTGAATACAGGATTGCCACAAAAAACGTCCAGACAGGACGTCTGCAAGTACTCCACTGAGGGACGATCAGCAGGGATAACGTTTTTCGATTTCTAGTTTATGTTAAATTGGGACAAAGTCAACAAGCATGACTCATCAAAGCTACTCGGTTTGGTGATTAACCGTGACCACTGAGTTCTGGTTAACTCATGAGCTTTGAAACAAAGAACTATTTGTGACATATCTGATTACGATTACTATTAAAATTTATGTTGAATCTACTGATGCCGTCATGAATAACGACTATGCGAAACTTGTAAGGAATGTCATAGTTCATAATAAAAAACGACGATATTGAATATTAGTGTTTATTGTATGTACAAATCAATTTCCTTAAACAAATAAAACTATACTATGCCACGATTTTCATAAATGTGTCACTCGACTTAAACTAATTTTTGGTACGCTTTTGTGTCAAAGAAAAATCCACTTTGGCCATAGCGGCTTTATTCTGTAATCTCGACACTATCTTTAATCAACTCCGGGAAATGCTTTTCCAAAAGATCTCCCGTAAAAACATACTCTTCTGTATTCGGTGTTTCATGGTGTGGAAGACTAAACCACCAGTAAAATTTTTCATTGCATATTCTGAGAATAGCTTTCTGGTCTCCCGATGTTATAACAGAGAACTGTTTGTCTTTTCCATCTTCGACAACTTGGTCAACTTTGCAGTGAAGATTATCAATCATTTCGAAGAAGTTTAGCGAATTGTACCATATCTTTGGCACTATCAGCTCATATTGCAGCAATTGTTCAGTATCGACCAAGTATTCTATTCTGTCACACGTGTCAATTCCTTCATCTTCTTCAATGGAGCTATTCTCTAACTCCATTATATCCTCCACTCCTCTTCCTAACTCTCTTCGTGTCTGATGAATACGATATTCTTCTAGTAAATCAGGAAAAACTTCAGTTATCAGGTCGCCACTGTAGAAATAATCTATTGGATTTGGTATGGTATCGCCTTCTCGAATAAAACTCCAGTACATGTCATGATGATTAATTCGAAGAGTTGTTCTTGTACCTCCAATTTTCAGCTGTGAGCCATTGCATGTTTCACCTTCTTCACGGAGCCTTTTTATATGATCAGAAATTTCATCGAATATCTGATGTTTTGAAAAATTCATGTACCACTCCTCAGGGATTATTACTTGATAGCATAGTTCGTATTCCATCTGTAATAGATAAATTATAAATTATAAATAAGGGTAAAAGTTACTTCGAAGCACTAAAGTTTACTTTAGTATCAGTCTGAAATTTTAATTGAAATTAAAAATATTCACCTTGCTGTTAAAATTATTGGTATCCTCTAGAAAGAACGAAGAAACTTCTCAGGTTCCTATTATATGATATATATTTTTAATTAAATGTTTAGATCAGTACAATCCACGACCGTTCGCACGCCACTCTCACAATAGACTGTGGTGACCATTGAAGTGACTAATCCTACACTAACACGTCATACTTTGCTAGAGAATCGATAAGTACCTAACTATGTTGTTGTTTTGATAACCTTTCCACTCTGGCCGTTCAGTAGAATTCCATACCTTCTTTGGAAATGATTTTATGGGTCATAAGTCATAGGCTGCATTGTTTCACAAGAATCTATAGCAAAACAAAATACGTAAACATTTGACTAAGCAAAATGGTAACAATAACTTCTGTGTTAGGAAATGGCGCGCAAATTTGAATAATATTTACCATCAGTCAGCTGTTTGCGTTCTGTAAGGTTATCAAACTTTACAGTGTCTAGTTCACCGAAAGTAGATCGATTACGTCGTATAACGTATGCGTAGTGCTAACAGATAAAATATTGTGCCATTGTGAATTATTCAACTGTGTAGTTTAACTAGTTGTCTTACGGTAGTTGCTTTGTACTAAGGACTAAATTTTAGTTCTGAATAGTGACAAAAGTTCTATCCTGGTATGGCTTTGCTTGAGTCTAATAGCAAGGAAGGTATTTGAAATGGAAAGCGCTTTGGTATTACAGTCGGAGTTTATTGTACAGTTGAAAATAATTTAGGAAATTACACAGAGCTTATCGATCATAATCTTAAATGGTAGGAATAAGTATTTTTTGGCATCAAATGAGTACAAATTTGTTCTACACTTAAAAACTAAATACATTTTTTAATTCTACCTACAATTAGTTGAGCATCCGAAACATCAGGTTGTTTAGTTTCTTTTTTCTCAACAAAGATTGCTGATACCATATGGCGCCGCGGAGAGACTTTTCACACGATGGTTTCCAATTCCGAAGGATCCCATAATTGAGTACGAATTCGACTATCGTCGAAATAGCTCTCAACCTTAAACACCTATGATAATCTAAACTCTTGTGGTCGTAAATGTTCAGAGCAGTTATAGTGAAAATACGTTCGGATATGCACCTCGCTAACACAGTACACTTTCTGGAAGATTCCAAGCAATTATTTAAATCTGTCTCCGCAATGTAAACACCAGAATTGGGCGTCAGTTCCATTAGTCCTGGGGCATACTCACGATACTGTAAAGTCAGAATTTCGCGAGTATCTCTCGAACTGTTCGAAGGTAAATCATATGTACTGGTGAGCTCTCTCCAATCATGAAATGCACTTGGTGTTGATTTCTGGACTGTTTTTGGAGGCATAGATAGATCCAAAGGAACATAATTTTCCTCTATATCAATGATTTCTGGATCCGATCCATCAGAGTCTGGACTGATTACTTCGTACTTGCTGTTCATTATTGACAATCGCGTCTTATCAGAAGTATGTAGTCCACTCGTCCATCTTTGAAATTCTGACCAAAAATTATTACTATCATTCATTTCGGAGCTCAACGGTGCACACGAATTAGGACTATCATTTTTTGTACAGATGACTTCGCGACTGCTGGATTCTTCAATACTACGCTTACTCTCATTGATATCTCGAATTGTGCTGTCGTAGGAATCTGCAACAAAAACATCATGTTCATCTTACCATTTCTCTGTACTTAAGGTTTCCGCCAATTCCTTCCATAGATTTAAATAATTCTCATAATGACTCATGTGACGATGCAGCGATACGATTCTAGTGGAGTGAGATGAAAAATTTTAAAGGTTAGAACTTACCTGTGGAATACTTGATCTGGGCCCAGCACAAATTTCAGTATCCTCTGGGATTTTCGTAAGCTTTAACTCGCTCTTGAGTGATTTCCTGCATTTCATCAGGGTAGGCCATCAAAACTTTTGTACACCCTTCTTCTTGCCAGCGGATCCAGGATGCTGGTATACACCTAATGCAGTTCATTAAATTGTTCTGCATTGTAACCAATCGCACCACGTGATAAACGCGAGTCTGATTTGTGTTCATCTGGAAATCAAACAAGCATTTAAAATACAGTATTCTAACAAGTTCTAAATAAAAAGTTAGTTTGGTAAACTAGGGGGCGGACATGACTAGCTTTGAAAAAGATACTCAAACTTACATCAAAAACGCGTGGAGTTCAATTTCAAGTGTGAGTCACCGTTTTGTTGAGCAGTAATTTTCCTTATCAGCTTCACAGTCCCGAGAATTCCATATGAGGTTAAAAATAAACTAAATTAAATACGATTTTAATATACAGGACGTTGTTGCTGGACGCTGGCGTGAAATGTACTGAGTCCACTTTATTTTCCGCCATATATATCATCGTAAATTGTTTACTGTACAACAAATAGGTGCCTAACTTGGTTGTGAGTCACTGATAGTAATGAAAATTATACTTCTAACCAATTAGGTGAAACCACAATTTTATTTTATATTTTAAAATGATATTAGTCACCCTATGTGGGATAAACAATTTTCAATACTACAATTATAATTGAATTCATTCTATTTAAAAACAAGATCATAAATAAAAGTTCAGTCGATACTTATTAATGTAAACTTTGACCCGCTTTCGAGTGATTTTCTCTATCTCAAAAGGGTACGCCACCAATCCTTTAGTGGACTCTCCATCTTGCCATCGGATCCAAGAGGCTGGTATACACTTAACGCAGTTCATTAGATTGTTTTGTATTGTAAACAATTGCACCACGTGATAAACACGAGTCTGATTTGTGTTCATCTGGAAATCAAACATAAGTATTTAAAATACAGTATTCTGACAATTTCCAAATAAAATGCTAGTTTAGTAAGATGTGAAGTCTTGTTGCTAGGCAACGGTCGAAAAAAGGCGGGCAGTTGCTAAGCAACGGCTGCTAAGAGGTGGGGCGTGGCCAGTTTCGATAAAAATATACAATATACAAAAATATATGACTGCATTGACAGTGGTAGTGTATTCATGCATAATGACAGTGCCATTAAAAAAGGCGCTCGGCGTTTTTGGGGGAATACATGTATATAATACTCACTCACTTTTGCAGAAGTATATTCATGCTCCGCCCACGCGCTCAAAGTGAATTACGACATTTTCAGGCAAACACCACAGTAACCTACCGTAATGTGGTAGTAACCTTTTGCGTAGTTCGATGGTAAAGGCCACGGTAACATCACCTTTGGATGGGTAGAGCCATGGGTTAATATTGGAATTAAGGGCTCTTTATATGCTTAAATTCTTAAAGAAAACGTGGGACAAAGAAAAAAAACGTTGCCCAAAAATGAAGTACCCTACTACAGTGCTCTCTCCCTAAGGTTCAACAGGTTATCTTTTTCTCTCTTATTAGTGGCTAATGGAAAAATTGAAACAGAACGAAGATATCTTAGGAGGGGAGTACTGTACATACTTACCTTAAAAACGCGCGGAATTCAATTCTAGGTGTATCTCACCGTTCTGTTGAGCAGTAATTCTCCTTATTAGCTTCACAATCGTGATAACCTTACATGGGGTTAAAGATAAATTAAATTAAGTACTTTGTCAATATGCAGAACGTTATGAGAAGACGACAGCGTGAAATGTACTGAACGAATCTTATTTTATCCAATATATATTATCGAAAATTGTTTACTTTACAATAAGTAAGTCCCTAACCTAATCGTAAACGACTGATATTTTTTGAACTCTGACCGATCAGCCAAAACCCCAATCAGATTCTATTTTTTGACATGATATAAGTCACCATGTGCGAGACAAACAATTTCCAATAATACAATAATAATTGGATTTATTCTAGTAAGAAACAAGATCATAAATAAAAAATCAGTCGATACTTGTCAATGTTTATTAAAAAGATTAGTTCCTTAAAATGAATAAATTAAAAACTTATCATTTATTATTTATCTTCAGCCAGTGCAATTGAAACCGTAAGACAGTTTCAATAGATTCTCGGCTTGACTCTTCCCAATTTTTCTTAGGCCCCTGCTGTAAAACGAAATCTATGACAGCAGTAATGGCGCGTTCTTCCAAATCAGGGTCTTTCTTTAAATCGGTTTCAAAAAAAAAATACTTCATCAGCAGCCGTGCTAATTGTAAACAGTTCCCAGAAGAAATTATGCAAATTTCAAGCTCAGTTGCCTTAATGTACACTCCGTTATTAGGCATGAGCTCAGTGAATTCCGAGCTTTGTGAAGCGCTTTCAGTTGATGTCTCCGAAGCTTCATTATCTCTGTTTCTCTCAATCTTGATTTCCTGCTTGGTTTCAGAGATCATATATTTCAGCATTGAAAATTCTTCCATATTCCTGATCTGGAATGGATTCTGATCAAAAACAGATGGAAGACCAGAAACCCAATTTCTGAGCTCCGTCGCAGCGATTTTAACTGGCAATTCCCTGGTAGGTGGCGCTGAAGAATGCGAAGGTCCAGGTTGTGGTGTTTCTAGTCCAATACATTCTCGTTCGTTGATGCTACGAATCATTGGGCTGTAGTTATCTGCAACAAAACAAAATCATTATGAATTTTAAATCAAACAAATGAATTGATATTGTGTCCCACAGGATTCAAAACTTACTAGAGCAGCCTTCTGTTCGCGCCAAAAATGAGTTCCAGCATTGTTGGGGATCCTCGTAACGTTTCACGCGTTCCATAGTCACTCTCCAAGGCTCTTCGGGATAAGCGACTACCACAGTCTCAATCTTTTCATGCTGCCAACGGATCCAAGATGCTGGGATAGTGTACACTGGATTAACATTCCTGCTTTGCTTCCCTATGAATGTAATTATATAGTACATTTTTGTTGACATGGTGTTTACCTGAAATAAATCATACAATTTAAGTAATCATAAAGCCCTTGTATCAAACACTAAAATCGGCACTAGCATTAGAAAGTTATCAAATCTATACGACGGTACAAAGTTACATAAACAATGATAACAATGTTCAATTGGACCTTCCTCAACAAACTACTTGTTATGACAACTTACCGTTGGTGCGATAAAAATAAACTTGTTAGATCACTACTCTAGCCGAGTTTGAATAATGCAGTTGAATTCGCAGACGTCTGTCTAGAGGCAGGTATGGGCCTTGAAATGACCGAACATCGGCCTGCATAATGTTACCTTTAGCCTGGTCTCGTTTAAGGCAACCGGTTTGTTCTTTCTTATATCAAAAGCTGTTTTGTTTGTTGCATCAAGGGCAATAAATTTATTGTTTATATTAATATCGTTGATGTTTCTCTGTAGGAATCGATAATGTTAACGCCCTAGGGAATGAAATTTTGAGAAATTTGGGCAGCACTCATTCAACTTTTAGGTATATTCTACAAATTATTTTGTAACCATACAGATTTTTTTAAATTTGACCACGTGGAGATTTCTTTTCATTTGAAATAAACAATATTAAAATGTCTAAAGTGCACCCAGAAAATTTGGCATGACTTATCGCTAAAGATAACTTTTGACCTTTCTGTGCATGCAAAGTTGTTTTTGTCTCCTTACTATGCAGTCAGCTCATACATGTGTTACTAGTATTGAATAATTTATTAAGAGCAGATATACGGAAAAAAACAGGAATGATTGATATTTCGTACGGTATTTATTACCTTTTCAAATATTAACTCAGCGCTTCGCAAACAAAAATGTCATATTTCCTATTTACATTGTAACAAATTGTTTACATAATAGAATTTAAAAATTTCTACAAAATTTAGTTAAACTAATGAGGTAGGGTACAGCATTTTGATAACCCCTTATTTCCCCTGGTTAAGCAGAACCGAGTTCTTATCAGAGCCGTTTTAATTAATTTTTCCCGGTAAAACTAAAAATAATAAAGTTTGGAAAATCCAAAAGTGCACGACTCATAATGCTCATTCGTTCGATAAATAGAGAAAATAAAACAACGCTATTAACTTTATTTAATATAATTAAAAAAAAAAAAAAAAAAATTATTTTTTCCTTTCAAATATCGCGCGGTGTTTTAAACTGATCATGCGCACTGAACATGCGCCAGTATCAGCTGTGGAGCATGTCGGTAAAATATTTACTATACACTATACTATATACTAAACATAGATATATAGATATACAACAAAAACACTCATGAATTTTTTAGTTTTTTGTTAATAACTATTAAAGGACTCGAAATAATTGAGCCATTTTCAATACCAATCACCGCAAAGTGGATCTGAAGCTAATAAAAAAAAAACTGATCAAATTAATGAATTTTCTCGCAAGTTATCGTGTTTCAAACGAAAAAAGTGTTAATTGACGTGAAATTTCTTTTGACTATTTTGATATTTTTTACTGATTCTATTATGCTAAATGAATTTTTGTCAGTGACGGAACTAATCTTCATTAAATTATCTATCAAATGGTGCGCAGATTCATTAGATTACGTGGATTACTAGCCGTGTAATTAATTAAGTAGTTACGAAACCGAGGCGTTTCAAATCTTTCGATCGTAAAGCACTCTCTAATGCTTCGCATTATGAGTAGTGCAATATACTTTTTCCTAAAAATTTATTCTAGCCCACTATTTATTATCATTAATAGCTCTGTCACAGCTTTTTGTATTTCTTTAATGATTAATTCGGTAGCAACATTGAGGTCTGAATTATTTTTGCGGCACAATTTTGAGTAGCGCATTATTTTGGTTTCCAAAAATTTAGTATAGGTTATTGCCCGCGCCTGCAGATGCTTATAGTGCTCATTTATTTCGAAACCTTGAGAGAGGCCCCTGTCATCGTCACAGAATACGTGAATGAAATTTAAAATACTGGCAGCTAACGGATAAATAATAGTAAATCGTTCGGCTAATGTAAGCTTCTTAATAGTTTCCAACGAGTAAAAGAACGACTGGTCGACGACAGTATTTTCAAAGTTGGTAGACGTTGAGACTTCTGCAGACTAAACACTTTTCGGAGATATGTAGAGCGACGCGTACAACATTGCATCTTCGAAGTCATCTGCACAAGAAATAAATATAGTTTAAAAAAACTGAAAAACACGCTTTTATAGTAGAATAAACTAAAAAGTAGAAAATAATTTTGATATATAAATTAATTAATAAACAATAAATAGTATTATCGTGGAACAAGTGTGGGGTGCTTTTCAAGAACAGATATATGGAGCACCCCACGCTTTTTCCACAATAATACTATTTATTGTTTATTAATTAATTTATATATCAAAATTATTTTCTACTTTTTAGTTTATTCTACTATGAAAGCGTGTTTTTTAGTTTTTAACTTCCCGCTAAGAAAATTGAAAATTTTCAAAAGTCGGGAAGATATTGGTTTTACCCCGTTTTTCGAAAATCGAGCTTTCATCAGATCTCGACGTTTGGAGGTCATACAAAGTTTCCGTGATGGTTTTTACGATGGTGTCCGTGCGGCTGTATGTATGTGTGTGTGTGTGTATGTATGTATGTAAATCTCTCACAACTTCGGCACGGCTTGACCGATCGGAACCAGCTTAGTGGCGATCGAAAGAGTATCAAAGCCATTAAATTTCCTGAGAATTTGAACCAATTCCGTTCGTTAGATTTTGAGAAATCTCAAAAACAAAATTCTTGAAAAATCGTTTTTTTAGAATAACTTTTAAATGGCTTTACGGATCGATTCCAAAAACTAATCAGCTCTTTACCTTGAAAAACCACGTCGATTGCCGTTGAACCGGTCGAAATCGGTTGATTCGTTTGTAAGATATCGAAAACGAAAAATTTCAAAAAAAATGTTTTTCAAAAAATTTCTTAAATGGCTTCACCGATCACTTCCAAAAACTAATAAGCTCTTAACCATGAAAACTTACGTCGGTCGCCGTTGGACCGGTCAAAATTGGTTGATTTGTTCGTAAAATATCGTATACGAAAAAAATCAAAAAAAATAATTTTTGAGAAATAACTCTAAAAAATTTTATTTGATCAATTTGCATTTTGAAAACTTTAGTAGGACTCAAAAAATTCTTTCGATTGCTGCTAACCGCGTAACAATTGGTCTACTAATTGAAAAGTTATGGCAAATTGAAAATTAAAAAACTTTTATTTTATCAAACTTCTGAGCTTGAAGAGCTTGAAAGTATCGAACAGCTTCACTTTTTAAGCTCTGGAAGCTCAAAATAACACAAAAATAGAATTTTTGAGCTCGAAGAGCTCAAAAACATCTTTTCAATCAGCAAAATTGCAAATGCTGAATGGCTGAAATTAACGGGAAGTTGCAGGGATGGCCTTTACGGTCAACCGTTTTCCAAATTTTTTTAAACTATATTTATTTTCAAATTTTTAGTTCGATGTGCTTTGAACATTTATTCCCTACCTTATTGACCGTCAGTGGTAGTTTTCTTGATTAGCAGAATGATATGTATATATATTATAAGAGGACAAGTTTGGCGGCAGCAGCCGCCAGATGAGAGTTACGAACATACAAACAAACAAACATACAAGTGAAGCTAATAAAAAGCGTGTTAAAAATATGTGTCTACATGTAAAAAGTGAAGCTTTTAAATAAATAGTTGGAATTCAACTTACCTGTTTGGTAGTATAGTTTTGCCAAAAACGTTCGCCAGTGAGGATACGCAGGCAGGTCGTTAATAACTAATTGCATAGCTTTTTGCTCTTCATCTTGAGGCGGATAGCGGATGAAGATATCCTTTTCCAAAGACGAATTCTGCCATTGACTTGGGACACACTTCAATCCCGCCTGATCACTGAGGCTCCTTACAAGTTTGACTACCAAATATTTCTTCACTGACATTGTCGACACGGTCTGAAAAGCGCAAATGCTTTCTTGAGAACTGGGGACACGTGTACTGAACTTACAAAAGTTTGCAAAGAAACTTACCGTAGTCCTGGACATGATTTCAGTTTTAAAATTTAAATTTAACAAAGAACGTGTGGTTCCAAGTTAGCAATTGAAATAATGTCTCGACAAAACCAAATGTCGGTCTTTTATAGGTTCCTGAAGGCGCAATTGTATGCATAAGTAAAACTTCAGGCGGAGACCTATTCGAGTATAAACTTTATTGCAATTTCATTTTCAAATATTTCGTACAAAATAGACAGAGTATTATACTATGACAACGATTAATAATTAGGAGTTACTTAGGCGGAAGCACTTCTAGAATCCATTGCAGCGCGGATGTAATTTTCTTGGCTTTAGCCGGTGACTGTTCTCGTAAGTGTTGACCCAATTTTTTTTGTATAAATTGTATCCCATCGTTGACATCATCTACAATTAATCCAACTGGGTTAATTAGATGTCGAATTCCTTGGAAGCAATCTTAAACATTTTTTGTTACAGCAACAAAAATAAGTTGTGATAATATATCGTAATGTTAATATTGAGATAACAAATAATGTGTTATGATAACAAACACATAGGTTTGTATAATTACAAACTTTTATTGATAACAAAACAATTTTGGTATGAGAACAATCTAATTTTGAAGCAATAAAAACATACTTTGATGTCAACCTGTCTTTTGTTGCCGAACAAAAAATATTTCTGCGTGACATAGAAAAAACAGACTTACCTGTTTCATACTCCACCGTCGCTGAGTAGACCTCTGAGATGTTCATCTGGTGAGTGCGAAGTGACACTACCTCTTGCAGTGGATAAGCAACGAACACATTTCTGCCATCATAGGAAACAATCCACGACCTATGAATGCACCGATAGGGGAATTCACCAAATATTCTAGACAAACTTATAAATTTCACTACTACGAAATGTGACATATTTAATCAACGTCTTATCTCATCGGAGGTCTAAGTTATAATAAAGCAAAAACAGAATCATTCGCTGTTTGAACACAGCGCTCAGCCACTTATTCAAATAAACTTGTAAATGCAACAACAAAGATGCAGCAGAACGTTGAACTCGGACAAAAATATCTCACTCAAACGTGTTTTTAAATTTCCCAAAGGTCACTTTTGTCGAATGCGCCATTCAATAACGTTATCAACGGTCATCTTTACTTGAACACATACTAATCATGTAGAAAATTCATTTGTAGCTGTAACTAAATAAGTACAAAACTATTGCGATAAGTTTGGTGGTGAATCATGGCAAGCCACAATATTATGCATAAATAAAATAGAACGAGTTCATAATAGCGCGTCATGAACTGTGCAAGAGGTTATTTTTGTTTTTTTTTCTACCTAGTAAATGTATGTCTCTAATTACAAAATTGGTATTCCTGTGATAAGGATTTTTTTGAACAATATGTGATACAACTTTTTGAACTCAAAATATCGAGTTGTTTCGAGAATTGGTTTCTTTTGATCGATATCGATTTGAATTGGAGAGTAGGCGGTCAAGGCCGATCACGGAAAAAGTTTAGGCACGTGAAATAAATTTGTTTCATGATTTCAGCAGTCTCATTACAATAAATTTACACGTGCGTATCTAGATACTCATTTAGGCACTTAGTGCGATATGATACATACTTCCGCAGAAGAAAAATTAGGCACTAGATTCGTTGCAAGTTTATTTTTATGTAAATTAAATGCCAAGTATTTTGAAAATTTCTACTTGAAGAACTGTCCTAGCTATATTTTCACCTGTGTGTGAACCTGAGAAAGGCTTCATTGCCAGTACTCCGTGTTCTAATTTAAATTCTGACGATATCCAATGAGCTGTGAAGCTCAGAAAGCTTGCATTATTGTGTAAGCAAGTCCAAATGTCGGATGTCACCGAAATAGCGAATGCACTTGAAATGTTCCGTTTGATTTTCTCATAAATCCTGTCATAAATATCAGGAACGATTTTATGGATTAAATAGGTGCGGCTTGGCAATTTATAGCGGGGTAAAGCTTCGTGTAAGAGTCGGGTAAATCCGGGTCTTTCCACTATGGACAATGGCTCGTTGTCGAGCGCAATCATTTCGCCTATTAAATAATGGTACTTTTTTGCTTTAGCATCATTTATATCCCAGAGCAATTTCCTTTCGTAAGATTGTATCAAAGTCAATTGCTTTATTGCTCTTGAAGACGAACTTGTCCCCACAGTGGCTAAAGGAATCGTAGTAGGCTCTACAACGGCCTTGTCTTTAATCACTGCACGAAATTCAACTGGATGTTTTGATTGCAAATGATTTTTCATAGCAGAAGTACCTAGAACAAAAATGTAAAAAACCTAATTAGGTCTAACATAAGAAAAGGTTAAATACCATAAAAAGACTACTATTTATAAACTTTAAATGTGTCTTTATGTGCCTAACGACTATATTGGTAGATATTCAATGAGTTACGATTAAAAAAAACAACTTCATAGCTAATACCTATTGAAAAATCCCTAAAAACTAAACAACCGAAACAAATTAATCAATAGGTAGGTAGGTAAAAATCCCAAAAAAAAAAAAATCCCAAAATGTGTTATGAGCTTCGCGAGATATAGGTAGAGGTAGGTAAAATTTGCAAGATACTTTACTCGATAAAAAGAATTGCAATTAGATTATTATTATAAGATACATACATACCTGCTTTTTTACCTTCACCGCCACGAGAAATTGTAACATTACACAATAAACAAACAGCAAACTTATTATTTTCATTGTTGATATCAAAATATTCCCATAGAGGCGATCTTTTCTTCACCGATGCCATTTGTTCAATCTTTTTCGAATTGTCTAAACTTCAAGTTCAAATAACAAGAGCACAGTAAATAATAACCTCAAACGATAATTCACTTCACGTGCCTGCTCTGCACTGCAATCAACACAATACGACAATGAATGAATGAAACAATTAGGTACTTAACTTCGCTCATCAACGAAAAGACCCGAATCGTTCGCGCGCTCTAACGCAGCTATGCAATTCTCTAATAGTCCTAGTTGTTATGGAAACCAAGCTGCACTTTATGATAGGAACAAGCCACTTTGCAAATTGATAGAAGGGTCCATAATAAAATATTTGACCCGAGGATAAACGAGATTCCCCCATTTGGAACAGAGATGGCGCCACTTACTCGATTTAAAAAAAAAAAATTCTCAATCCTGAATGGATGCTCCGATTTGCATAATGAAGGTGTCAATCGACAGGAAATTAATTGATTTATTCTAAAAAAAATAAAAAAGCGCCCTAAAATAAATGTAAGATAAAAAAAAACTGGAATAAATATATATTATATAAAGTGTTTTTTTTTGTATTAACGAAATCTTTTGAACAGTGTGTAAGGAAATGGAAGTTTTTATTTATATACATACTGTCACGCAATCATTTACACGTTTTGCGCAAAAAACCGTTACTCAATATCTTGTTTCGTTACAAATTTATTGAAGAATTACCGCTGTCGTCCGCAAGACTGTCCGAGTATAATTCGTTAAAATGAAAATATTTTCTCTTCCCGTCATCCGATGTTTTTAAAACTTGTACCAATTTGTAAATCGCTCTCAATCAGTCAATATTCCAGAAATAACATGCCTATTTTTACCTAAGTTAGGTATATATTTATTAACCTATAGCCAGACAGACGTACGAAATCCTAATGATTGTTTTGTTTCTATAAAGATCCTATAAGTTTACTATTTTTTCTTCAAATCATTCTATGATCTTAGGGTTGTTATAATTCCCAATATTTTTAAACGAGCAATTCTTGTATCTTATACTTTAAACGAGCTATTCTTGTATATAAATATATAGTATATATTTAGGATCTCGGAAACGGCTCCAACGATTTTCATGAAATTTGGTATGTAGGTTGATTCGGGGGCGAAAAATCGATCTAGCTAGGTTTCATTTTAAAAAATACCGTCACCCAGGTACTTTTATTTATTTACATTGTGTTGATACTGGCGCCACAAGTGCACCTCATGCATTGATAATTAAACTAATTATCTTCCATTTCAAAGGTGCTGGAAACCCTGAAAATAAGGTCGCTATTAGTATAAAATACCAAAATAATAATAATATTAGGTAAATGTAAAATAGTTTTAGAACTGATATTTTACTTACGTTTTGTTGTCACATTGGCCTTTGCACGTTTTACACTGTAACGTGCAAGGAAGACCTACGCGTCGGCAGCCGCAACGCATCGAGTTGCAGCTCAATTTACAGCCACAATTATCAAAAAGCTTAATTCGGGCCAAATTGGAGTGGCTTTGAACCATAGAGGAGTCCATTTTCCATCAACATTGTGCCACCCCCAGACAGATGAACTTGGGGTTGATGCGTCTAAATCTAACGCGTTGCCCCAAATATGGCCCGCTTGAAACGCTGCACGTAAGGCATGCTGTTTAAGGGCAGCGGAAGTAGGGGGCAGGCTCGTCACCATCCTGTTTTTACTCGAAAACAAATCTTGCCGAACCTCATTTACCGTTGAATGTTTGGTTTGCACGTCGTATAGCCTGCGAGTGAATCTGCAAAAAAAAGTAATCAGCTGATAACGTGTGAGATAGTTATATAATATACCTCATACAATAACAAATCATATATATACGAACCGCTCCAAATGACCCATTACTTCTTCATTATCTTCCATTTCAAAGGTGCTGGAAACCCTGAAAATAAGGTCGCTATTAGTATAAAATACCAAAATAATAATAATATTAGGTAAATGTAAAATAGTTTGTGAACTGATATTTTACTTACGTTTTGTTGTCATATTGGCCTTTGCACGTTTTACACTGTAACGTGCAAGGAAGACCTACGCGTCGGCAGCCACAACGCATCGAGTTGCAGCTCAATTTACAGCCACAATTATCAAAAAAGCTTAATTCGGGCCAAATTGGAGTGGCTTTGAACCATAGAGGAGCGGTGCATAAAATATTTACTGTTTTGGGTAAGAATCCGTTAAAAAAGTCTTACGTTAGTGATAAAAAGCGAACTGATAAAACAATTGCTTACTTTTTTAGGCCCTGAAATGTCAAGTGCTCTACGGGGCTTCCATGCCTTTACAGGGTGTGACACGACTTCATATTTTAATACAAAAGGAAAAAAAACTTGTTTTAAAACTTGGATGTCACACCCTGAGACAACCACCGCTTTTGCTGGCATGTCAATTCCTGCAGAAATACTTTCTGAAGAAGTAATGGGTCATTTGGAGCGGTTCGTATATATATGATTTGTTATTGTATGAGGTATATTATATAACTATCTCACACGTTATCAGCTGATTACTTTTTTTTGCAGATTCACTCGCAGGCTATACGACGTGCAAACCAAACATTCAACCGTAAATGAGGTTCGGCAAGATTTGTTTTCGAGTAAAAACAGGATGGTGACGAGCCTGCCCCCTACTTCCGCTGCCCTTAAACAGCATGCCTTACGTGCAGCGTTTCAAGCGGGCCATATTTGGGGCAACGCGTTAGATTTAGACGCATATAGCTTTTTAAAAACAGAATTAAAATTTTGAACAGATGAGGCCCAGCCAATAAAGACAATATATTCGCTAACATACTGGTAAAATAGGAAAAATGATGAAATTTAAAGTAATTACAATAGGAGCGTTGGGTATTTGCGCAAAAACTACGCCCAGGGTAGGCAAAGTACTTGCCTAGTTAACTACAAAATAAGGAAAGTATTATTAATTATTTTTCTGGCTGAAAATATTTATGCAAATATAATATCAGAGTTAGTTCGAGAAAGGGCCTATCCAACAAACCACAAAAACAGGAAAGTATATCAACCATTTTCCTTGCTAAATGTTTGATACATCATATAGCTATGATATCATTTTTAACTGCAATTTTCCTCGGTTAACATAATCGCCTTATTTAGTTGTTGTAAGTTTGCGGTTTTCAAATAATGGTGAAATAAATTTATATTGAAAATAATAAATTTCATTTTCGCCTAATGAAGTGTACCTACTTCTATTTCCCTATAATCAGTTAGGAAAGAAATTGCTCTGTTATCACTACCTAAAAGTTATACTAAAATATAATTAAACATGGCCGTCGGAAATAAGCAAGTGACTCATATCGCGCGCGCGTTCGGTAGGTACCTAATGCTGTCTGACAGGGATGACGCGCGTGAATAATGTTATCACCTTTTAAATCAAAATCCGCTAATTTCTCACAGTCTAATGCTTTCGTTATCATTTTCCCAACCTAACTCTCAAAATTTAATTTCGTTTAAATATTTCGAAATTCAAATGTCTTCTGTTAAAAAACGAATTATGACGTAGACTGATTGGGACTGACTGATTTTAAAACATAAAAATGCACACATAAAGCATAAAAAAACTTTATTTGAGATAGGGTACTCACAATATTTCCTACAAAATCTAAAACTATGCATTATGTTATAAAAAGCTAGTATGTCAACTATATTATTTAATATTAAAGAATAAAATTAAATTAAATGTAAGTAAGCCAAGTATAGGCATGGAATTATAACACAAAACAATATTTAATGCACAAAATTATTTGCTAAATCAAAGAAACAATACAGAAATGAACTAAATGGTAATTTGAAACTGAAAAAAAAAATATTCTAACATCTAACTTACAAACAAATAACAAGTATCACAATTTATCTACATCTCAATATACTACACCTAATCAGCATCGCGCTTAACATAATGCAACATTACCTGGTAGCAGAAAACATAGTATTTTGACACTGACAAACAATTGCATCTCTGCTTACGAAGATTGCGGACTACTGCTTCCAGGTTTATCAGTCCGCTCTCATCATATCTTGATAAGCAGATGTCGATAGCGCAGAAGGCCCCAGTCCTATTTAAGCCCGCGCTGCAGTGGACGAGCATGGGAGGAGGTAAGTCTTCGCTTGTCTCATCAACTTCCAATTGTGCTTTCCTCACTGTCAAAACAAAGTCCAAGAAGTCCGATGGATCTTGAGGAACCTGCATATGGGGCCAGCCGGTATAAACGAAGTGCTGGACTTCTAATGAAGTTCCAGCGTCATCAGTCACCTGTAGCTTGGTGACTGTGTGATGACGGTACTTCTTTACCTTCTTGGTTTCGATGAAATGCTTGTCGAAGGCCACCGACGTCCCCTTCTTAGGGCTCCAATAAGGAAAGCACATCTCTTGGTCTCCCTCTTGTGTATTCGTCAGCATGACGACCACTCGAACTTGGAAGGCTACGATCATCTTGTAGAAATCTGTGACTGTCTCTCGAAGTGGAGCTTGACTGCATATAAATCTTCCTTTGATGTTATGTCCGTCGACGTGATTCGCGTTTATATAGTCACTTCCTCCCTCTTCCGTAGGAAGAACTACCCGGTTACGATCGTAGCACCAATTGTTCCAATATCTGTTTTTTGGCTCATTTTCTTCCAACATAGAAATGTCACACGGGTAAAACATTTTTTCTTCTAATATTCTCTTGTGCTCTTTTTTTAAAATATTATCAAGGCTGCTTTTTTCTTCAATTTTGATAGCAGAGTAATTTATAGTAGAGGAATTTTTTTTTGTGAAAAATGCACCCATTTTTGAAAATTTCCGGCTTCAAAATACCACTTCCAGGCTTTACAGCAAATGAGTATCGAATGGGTGTTATCCTGTCGGTCGAAGTGCATTTATACCGTTATTTGTAATTCCAAAACAGTATTAAAATTTATATTATCCTTTTCATGAATTCGTAATCGGCCAATATGACACAGGCCACTTTCCTGTTCGTAATTCAATAAGTCTACTACATATTTCAGTGATTAATTTTATGTACTAAACTTTTTAAATAACGTCATTTGGCTGTAAATAGCGGCTCTGCTAATTATCATGACGTCAAAGGGTATCATAATTTTTTTTTCACATTATGCTCTTAACAAAAACACTCCTAGATTATTATTGCCGCCTTTGATTTATTTTTTTACTCCTTGGCTCTTTTAATGTTACCGTTAGCATAAAGATGGAAAAGAAAATTATCTTATTATTAGCCATCAAAACATCAATTCATAAATTAGAATACGATTTAACAGTTCAGTAACTCTATAATTACCCTGAATACTAAATAGTGTTAAGGGACAGCAGCAGAAGATATCTCCGTTATTTTTCGAGGGAAATATTTAAAAATTTCAGTAAATACTCTTGAATATATCCCAAGCGGCACAAAAAAAATGTTGACTTTTTGGTAGATTGTATTTAACATGAAGTCAAAAATAAATAATTGTCAACTAGGAGTTCACAAAATATTACCAAAGTTTTTTTTGTGCCGCTTGGGATATTTAAAACGACCGCGACGTATGAATAATACAAATATATTCCTTATGTGTTAAGGAAAATTAATTAAAATCACTAGAAATACGCCGCTCTTCATCTGCTTTCCCCCTTAACGCCTATCAGGCGTGTAGGTGTACTGGATGTATAAAAGGCTACCACCTAGTTGGAGGAGATTCATTCAGTTGAGGCTAGCAACCTAGAATAAACAATTTCAGGAAAACCTGTTTGTGGCACCTAAAGCCTAAGTTGACAACAAAGGCGTGGACCTAGGAAAATTGTTTGTGTCTATCGGCAATCGATCTTATTTGCAAGCAGAGGTGAGCCGCCTTAGTTCATCATCCCCAAACATCGAATAACGTTTAGTCTTTTTGAAACAGTCCGCAGGTAAAGGTGTGCTACAGTCTTAAACAGTCGACTTAGTTTAAATTCAGTGACAACAATTATGATTAAGAAGACCCAACAGAAGCAGACCCGCTTCGACGCCAAAAACTTCATCGAGTTTATGAGAAGCCCGAACTCTATCTCTCACATTTTGCACGAACATACCCTAATGATGACCAAGGACTCGCAAGCCGACCAGGACTTCAAAACAGTGAAAGCTGGTAAGAACGCTTCACCACTTTTAGTACAACCGTGGAAGGCTTTGCAATGTCTTACGAAGACAATCACGCATGAAATGATAAATACAGCGAATAGTACAAACAGCTGTGATGTTAGCAAGTTCACGTGTACTAAACATCCAACCAAAGAGAGCTCGCATGAGTTTTGGACTATGGTTTTAGATCAAAATAGCGAGATTATAGTCGCTTTGGCCTCAGTTGAAGAGAAAAGCTACGAATACTGGAGTTCAAAGGAAGACTCAGAAGTTGATTGTAATGAGCTTAAAATAAAAACCATCCAGGTTAGAATGATGGACTCTTATACCATGAGACTGCTGCAGTTGAAACAAGAAGGTAGAGTTACACGGGAGATAGCACACTTTTATTATACTGGCTGGCCAGCAGATAATATGTCGCATAGCCCAATGCAATTAACGAGTTTTATCAGCATCGTTAGTGATATGAACGCTTGGAAGCAGTCCAATAAAAATGCTTCAACCTCTGGACCCATAGTCGTGCATTGCGGGGATGGTATCAATAAGTCAAGTGTGTTCTGTCTACTAGACATGTGTATTACTGAATTTAAAAAAAGCAAAACTGTATCTGTATTGAAAGCCCTTATGAGAATAAGGCAGAGAAATAGAAATTGCATTAATCAGCCAGAATACTACGTTTTTTGCTACAATGCTCTTTATCACTTTATTATTAATAGTATGAAATAATTAACAAATCAGAATTCCCAAAGCGATAACATTTGGCACCAGGAAAACCCAGCGATATCGGTTCACATTTAACCCCATAAAAATATAGCGATTGTGGTTGTTTGTACGTTTGGATATTTTTAGTTTCAGGCGGTATATAAGAAATTTTGCGAGGGACGTTAATCATTAATTTACGGAATTTTCAAGCAGTAACATCTTACTCCCTGTGAAAATGACTTCGGAAGTGTTGGACAGAATCTTTGGCCAAAATAGCTATATAAACAACTGTACGCTGTTTCATATTATCGCCAGTTCAGGCTGTGACGAGATTTTAGACTTCATATATAACAGTGTCGAAGGAAGAGAACTGGAGCACGTTTTGAAGCTCAAGAATAAGGACGGGGAAACTGCATTGCATACTGCTGTTAAGTGGGTAAGAGGTGATGTTGCTGATACCATGATCGCACAGATGGCCGACATGGGGGCAGATTGGAATGCCCAAGAAGATGCCACAGGCAATACTGTGCTGCACATTGCGGTTGAAAAGCGGGACCACGAGCTGGTGAAGTGGCTACTTTTTATGCCTGTCGATCCTAACATACAAAATCTAAGTGGACTTACCCCACGGCAATTGGCGGAAAAAAGCGGGGACCAAGATCTGATTGACCTGTTTTCGGTTAAAAATACTAGTTTGTAAGAAGATTATTTTAGTATCCTTAGACTTAATTTTTAAGTGCACAGTGAATATTCCAAAGTTAAGCAACTTGATGTGATTTTTAGACTATTTTCTAACATGAGTGTAATTAAAAGTGTATTGTACTATTTTAATGTGATGCTAATCAAACGTGAGATGAAGGTTGTTCAGATTTGTTTTAGTTTTTAATGGTTTTAATAAATTTGTGAGTTTAAAAACAGTTTTATTCCAAGTCCAGAACTCTACATAGAGTTATAACTTTTGTTTCTACTCAAAAACATGCTGGCTCAAAAAGTACCTAACCACCTACAGGACGTATGTAATATTTCAATTGTTTGCGCTTCAATTATTCATAGGGAAAATGCGCCAACACCTAACAACAACATGAATCAATTTTTCAGTTTTATATATTCAGAGATACAGCTGCAATGTGTGAAAAATGGCTTGAATGTATAAACAGAAAAGAAAAACCATGAATTATTAATACGCTGCGACATTGATTGGCTGAATAAAAGATCAATTCTTTTCAAAACACTTTGTTATTGGAAAATGAAGAACGTTTATGCATGCATGCATGTATGCAGTTGTGCATTCGAGGCTGTAAAACAAACAGAACATTAATCTTCACCACACGACTGTTTATACTTTCATTTATTCAGTCTGGGTTGCTGGAAAATTTCTAAATAATAAAACACTACAAAATTTCATTAGAGACATTCCAGACCAATGCTAAAGCCATAATTAAATTTTTTGTTTTATATCACTGTAAAACATATGTTTTTATTTTACGCTTAGTCGTAAAACCTTGATGGGGGATGTTTCTCCTAAATCATGTTAAAAATATAGCTTCATAATTAAATTACTACCGTGCATAAAGGCATTTACATGTTCATTGTGGTATTACTTTAAGTAATGAATTATATTTATTATTTAGTAAATTACATCATTGTATAAATATTTGCATCATAACAGCAAGGTATAAAGCCGGTAGTCGAGAAAGCACTCACATTGGAGAAAGACCTATTTTCAAATAATTACACTTTTTGGTATCACGTGCTCCATTTTTGTGTTTCCCAAGAAATGAGAATGGGTTCCAAATATTTCGGAGAATCAGGTTAGTCCTGGGAGGGCCCTTAATTATGAGGTCGTCTTACAAAGAATGCTTATATCGTGATTCTGAGAAGTGATCACAAAAGAACTCAGAGCATATCTAATCGCACAGTTACAGCTAAGCTATAAATATTATAGTTTCAGGAATAAGCGATAGATAGTTAGCAGAATAGCCATGTTTTTTTAAATAATATTTTTATACTTGTTTGGTTATAAGTCAATTCTATGAAAAATAAGGTAATAAAAGCGGTTATGGGCTAACTTTAATTATTATAGTGCCATTTGACCGTAGTACTTATAACAAACGTGCTCTTATCATTTAATTCTCAAACTTATGACTCGATTTGTTTACCTTTAAACTCATGACTGGGATGCAAATGCACCCTATTTGATTTTTGATCATTAAGGACAAAAAGCAAAAATACTCATATTTTTTAGAATTGCGCGAGGGTCCATTTGGATGGGTTAAGGGTTAATTATTTATGGACATACCTATAAATGAGTATATTTAATGATAATTTCCTGTTTTGGAAACCAATAAATTATTGTAGTTATTATTTTCTTTAAAACATCGGCTACTGATAAGCTCCGAGCTTATAAAAAAAACTACAAGGAAGAATCCTTAAAAACAGTCATAGTAACTGTTATAAATTAGTATTCCGTATTTATGCTCTTTGGGGCTTAAACGAATTCCATAATAAGAATGCAATGTTCTAAACATAGTTTGTTGACATCGGTTATCTGAGGTTATGTGGGTCACCTTGGCATTAAATAAAACAACGAACCCCTTTTAACATATCTTCTTCGCAGACGGGACATGTTGATGTAAGTAACAATATACCCTGTAAGTTAAACAAAAATGGACCTTGTTTTGAAACATTCAGCGTTTCACATTACATGTACCAGCTTAGCTTTCTTAGAACAGTTTATGCATTGTTCGGTTTTATTAATGCTCCTTTATGGGCATGGCAACTGCAACTTGATCATTTTAAAATATAGGATATTTTTTGAGGTGTTCATTTCGTTCCCAACTCTCCTCCTGTTGATACGCTCAATTTAAGCAACACACATTTTTGGAAATGTACTCCTCAACCCAGCGTATAAGATTAGCTGAGGAAGTCCTGAGACTCCAAGAGCAGCTGCACACCCTCAAAATGAACAGACCCAATACAGAGGAGGAAAAAGAACGTTTAGATCGAGAGATCCTCAGCGTCCAACGCCGTTATGAGGATAAAAAAAGCGAGCTACGCATAATGTGCTCGCGAGAACGATTTGTAGAGGATACTGTCGAAATGGCCCTTCTGTAATAGGTAAGTGAGCATACTTTATTATAATTGTGTTTCAATTATCAGGAAATGTTTTTTATCAGTGACGCATTTTCGTGGGCGACTATTGGTAAAACGCTCCCAAAAAATTGGCCATTTGAATACTAATGCGGTAGGAAATTAATTAGTGTAAGAATTAAGGGGACTTTTATTGTTACCTGTGAATTGAGTAACAATTGGGCAAATGTAAATTGGGTTTTGGTTCAAGTGAAAAGCAAGAATCGTTCAAAGTAAATTTAGTACGATTATTTAAATTAATTTAAATATACGGTGCAGGTTAATGCCTACTGTCAGTATGTGTTATTATGTAAAACAATATTTGGGTTTTTTGGTATGATAACTTGTGGCTGACAGTTAACTGCTTCGGAAGCGGGTTAAACAAAGGTTATCACTTAAATTTTGATCCAACTTATCATTTTAACTTGATGAATCACGGATGCGGCATAAAAAAGAGGTCCAGAGTGGGAGGGTTCGTTAGTCAATCTCAGCAGTTCAGTGTGAGTAGTTGAGTTGTTTAAAATATTTTAAATGTATCTTAAAATGTCTACTCCAAATTTTGCTCCGCTGCGTGAAGAAGAATTTATAAAACGAAAAAATCAGGCTAGATACTTGGAAGACCTCCAGTTTGAGCATTATCAGGTGGTGACACAGCCGCAGTTTGGAACCTATGAACACTTCTCAAAGAAAGAAAATGAAGGAAAAAACCGCTACAATGACATCCTCTGCTGGGACGCAACCCGTGTGAAGATAATGCCTAAGGGAAACAGTACCGATTACATCCATGCCAATTATGTGGATGGTTTTGGGACCCCAAAAAAGTACGTGGCGACTCAAGGACCTCTTGAAAAAACTATTGAGGATTTTTGGCAGTTAGTTTGGGAACAAAATTCCCGCATCATCGTCATGCTGACAGAGCTTCGCGTAGATGGGAAAGAGAAATGTGCTCCGTACTGGTACTCCTATGACAGTGGAAAGCGAATCTTTAAAACCAAGGAGCTTTCAATCACGACAATGAATGAAAATAGAAAGTCAGGATACGTCAAGACAATTTTTGATGTTTGTAATCACACTACTGGAGAAAGAAGGCAAATTGTGCATTACTTCTACTTCGACTGGCCAGACTATGGGGTGCCTTCCAACTGCGAACCGTTTATGGGGCTCATTTTGGAAGTAAACGAGGAACGACAGCGACTCCTTAGGGAAATGGCGGATAGACCAGCGCCTGGACCGATCGTCGTTCATTGCAGCGCCGGGGTCGGAAGGACTGCAACTTTTTGTGCTGTAGACTCATGTGTCTACCAATTAGCGAAAACTAGGACAGTTTCAATCCCTGAAACTGCTATGAAAATACGCGCACAACGATATTGGAGTCTTATGGTTCCGGAGCAGTATATTTTTATATATAAAGTAGTGTATGAGTTTTCTCTTTTGTTTGAAAAGTACCCTGAACTTAGAAGTTTATTTTGTGCATATTAATTGACTGTGTGTATGTGTCTGTTAATTAAGTAAACAATTCGATATAAGTTGTACAGTTTAGTTTTTAAGGATCGCATGTTAAAAAATAAATAAAATAAACATTTTCCGAGCACAACGGCCTTTGTTTACCTTACCATATCAGGTCGATCAATTATCCCTAAAAAATTGCAGCAGTAAGGTTCATATGAGTTCAAAAAGTTCGTTCTCGTTTGGAATTTATAAAACATAAACAAGGAAATAAATCCCTTAATGGGTGTAATTAATCCATTAGGGAATTTAAGCCCTACGCATTAAAAGCATTAGCTAACTAGAAATTGACTATTAACGTCAACTACTTTATTGAGATCATGAATAAAAATATAGGGTTTTCCTAAAAAGCTGCGTATAGTTACCTCCCATGACTTTAATTATCTAATGAACTGTTGGCGTTTTACAAGGATATAAATGGCATATGTAACAAAACGAAAGTTAGTTTAAGCTGCACTGTCCTCGGAGGTTAACGCTACTCCGAGTTGAACCCTGTTAAGTTTAAAACTTTTACACTGTACAAGCAAGTAGTTTATGTGTTTAATTATTTCTTCCCAGAACAAACTCTTCAGTAGACACCCCAAGCATGAATGGCACCGAGTTTCTGCGTTTCATGAATGAACCGAATTCACAAGCTCGCATCTTAGAAGAATATAACTCAATAAATTCGATGCAGAAGAAAGAAACACGTCACAGATCAGAACAGAAGGAGTTGGAGATGAAAGGTTGCCTTCCATTGGCGCGTTACTTCTCCCGCTATCCAAAGCTCACCAACCATGAAGCGATTCTCGGTGCAAGCTTCATTAACAGTTATAACACCAAACGAAAGTTTCTTTGCACTTCAAATCCGCAGAAAGAAGACTGTGAAAAATTTTGGCAAGCTGTATGGGACCACAAAGTCCAAATTATTGTGATGACGTGCCGGCTAACTGAAAAGAGCTTCCAATATTGGTCTCCTAAAGAAGGTTGTGTTTTAGTGTATAACAAATTAGAGATTAAGACTTTTAAAATTGAGGTTCTATCGCACTACACTATAACTTTGTTAAGTCTCAGTGATCACTCAGGGAGAAGGCGGAGAATTTTTCACTGTCAATATACCGCTTGGCCAAGGGATAAATTTCCTCATCAGCCAGACGCTTTTATAGATTTTTATCGCTGTATTGACGACATGAATAATAAGCTAGTAAAACGTGTGGCTGATAACAAATTTAACCCGATATTAGTGCATTGTATTGACGGTGTTGGAAGTTCTGACGTATTTTGCGTGTTCGATGCTTGCGTCACGCAATTTGAAGCAACAGGAATATTATCGTTACCAAACATTATTAAAAAAATGCGGCGGCAAAAACATGGGTTTATTAACCGGCCAGATTATTATGTGTTATGTTATCAATTAGTCAAAGCCTATCTTGAGGAGAACTTGTCGATGGGGCCTTAAATGTAAGTTTTGCCCTTTGCATTTGTAATTATCCTCTTGCACTGATTGTGTCATAATGTTTTGAAAGTATACTACATTAGTGCACGTAAAAATAACATGTACCATTGTTAAAGCTGGGGTATTTCAATGTAACTTCATATTAGTATTATAACTAGAATATAAGACTCAAGTATTTTAAATTTTTATGGCATATTGATTGCATTTAGTAGCTTATATAACTTTTAAATAGTTTCAAGTAATTTATACAAAATTTGATATTGTAATGAATGTACAAGTGCTATGTGAGTAGAAAGTCCGTTAGTGCCAAAAATAACTATCAACAGAAAGCTAAGGAAAAACGTATGTATTCCTGTTAGGAATTGACATTGTTATTTGCTCTAAATAAAACGATGCGCACACTATTCATTCTATTTAAAAGTATCAGTTTAGGAACTGAATAATTTTACATACTAATATTGTATTATCATATATCTTAAGCCAAATACAGATCAAAGATGGCCTTTCCTTTGAACTCTCGTTTTTGAGATAAGGATGATTTAAAAAAGTAAATACGCAAGATTTTCAGTACTTCAGTTTAGTCTTTCAAAACTTAAAGACGTGTGGCTTTTTTTTTAAAAAAAATGGATCCTGCGACCATAGCCAATATTTTTGGTAAATTGCATTTGACTGGCTCAAATATCTTCCACGAAATAGCTGCTGAAGGCTCTGCAGTGTTACTAGATCGAGTTAGTAAATTTGTGATGCCTTCTATAAGAATTTTGCTAAGACCATATGATTCTTCTCCAGAAACTTTCATTTAACGGGATCAAAGGAAATCTTTTGCGCTGGTTTCAGTCTTATGTGACTAATAGGACTCAAAGGGTTGCAGTTAATGGTTTTGCATCAGGTGTACTCACAGTGACTTCTGGGGTGCCACAAGGCTCAATTTTAGGGCCATTATTATTTATCCTCTTTATAAATGATATTGGTGAATGTTTCTTAAACAGTAAGTTTTTATTATATGCTGATGATCTTAAAGTTTATCGTGGTGTTAAATCCTTTGAGGATTGCTCGGAGCTTCAGGAGGATCTTGATAGGCTATCTATTTATTGTATTAATAACAAATTGCACCTTAGTCTCAGGAAATGTAAATCTATCATGTTTACTAAAAAGACAAATATAATTAATTATTCATATTCATTATGCAATACTCCTCTAGAACGTGTTACTACTATTCGTGATCTTGAGCTCCTATTAGATTCAAAACTACACCTCGATAAACATATAGATCACATTGTTAATAAAGCATTCCAGCTGTTCGGTTTTGTTTTGAGAAGTTGCATTGATTTCAAGCGCCCTGAAAGTTTTCTATATCTTTTTAAAACATTAATTAGGTCTCAAGTGGAATACGCCAGTAATATTTGGAACCCTTTTTATGAAAAATATTCAGATAAAATCGAACTCATCCAACGAAAGTTTCTTAAGGCCGTTCAATATAGATGTTTTCATTGTAGAAAATCATATGTTAAGTCGCTCGAGCAGTTTAATCTGCCTATGCTGAAGACTAGAAGGTTGCTTCTGGATTCCATGTTCCTGTATAAATTATTGTGTAATTATTTTGACTGTCCTGAATTGATAAACAGAATCAACTACCGTATACCTAGTAGTTCTCAACGTATCAGAGAGTCGTATCCTCACCGTCTGTTTATGTCTAATTCTTGTAATACGCATGCTGGTGAGCGTCTACCGCTTCAACGTATTTTGAACATGTATAATGATAACTTACTTTATATAGATTGTACGATCACATACATTTCATCGCATCAGCAATGTCAGCATTTACTTTATTAGCAATTAATTAATCATATTTCAGTTCACAATAGCCTGTTTTAGTGTGCACACATGTACTTATTGTTATTTTACTTTTATCAATAAAAACACGTGACTATCAAGCCTGTCTCAATTATCTAACCACCCATCAACGTTTGTACCGGCAAGCAAGTGCTCGTACAGCTTGGTCCTTCGAGAACTGAACCAAAAGGATTTGTGTTTTTTTGTGTGATTGCGAATCGGCTCGCCGGCCTCCCACCAGCGGGTCTCACCGGTCAGAGTTGAGAAGTCGCACAAGGTCGCGCGAAGGAACACGATCTATCAAGACCTAGAAAGAGACAAGTCTATTTCGAACCATCAGGTGTATCAAGCACATCAAGTTCATCAAGTGGTACGTACCTATCAAGTTAACACAGGTTAGAACTCATCTCTTTACTATCAAGTCTATCAAGTTTAAATCATGGACCCACGCTTAGAAGCTCAATCAAGCTTGGTGGACGCGATGAAACAAGCGCTCACAAACTTCAAGAAAGACGGAGCCGACAGGAAGACTCCAGAATATATCAAGAAGCGTGTGAATACCCTGGATTTACTGTGGAATGAATTCCAAGAAAATCACATCAAACTTATGCAAGAGTTGGATCCAAAACATGATTATTTTACTGGCAATCATTATGAAGATACCAAGAAATTTTATCAAGAAGTTAAGAAATTTTTCCTGCGTTCCAGTAAGCCAGAAGTCAAGTTCAATACTACTGGGACTAATAGCAGGCTGGATGAGATGTTGAAAAAACAAGCAAGTAACTTCAAAGCATTCGCGCGAACAGTATCTCAAATTCAGCTAGAAAATATCAAGGAAAAGTGGGAGTTCGAGGACACCCTTAAAACATTACAATCTCGCTGGCAGGTGATAGACAAGCTTCACTGGGAATTAGACAGTGAGAGGGGCGAAGGCTCAGATCCACAATATGAGCAAATTTTTGGTGAGCATGAAGAACAATACTTCTCTATGAAACGAGATATCAATAGCAAGCTGTGGTCGGTAGCGCATAGAGAGAAGTCGACACCGCAGCTAGACATCCCTATTTTTAATGGAAATTATCAGCAGTGGGTGTCGTTCAAGGACCTCTTTTGTGAAGCAGTACATAGCAACCCCTCGCTTTCCGATGCCCAGAAAATGCAGTTTCTCAAGGGCAAGTTACGAGGAGAGGCCGAGCGCCTCATTCAGCATCTCCAAATTAGCTCGGAAAACTATCATACAGGTTGGGAGATCATCAACCACCGATATAATAATAAAAAACTAATTTTCACCTCCTATATGAACATATTAATGGGCATATCCGTAGTACAGAACCCGCAAGCAAGTCATATCAAACGTATTCATGACGTCACCAAGGAATGTCTGAATGCAATCAAGAACTTAGGCATCGACATCGACTCCTGGGACCCCATACTCATTCACATTTTGTCACAAAAACTGGACCCTGAAACTCTTAAGGAGTACATGAATTCACTAAAACAACCCCGGGAGCTGCCAAAAATGAAGGATTTCTTAGAATTCTTAGAAAACAAGTTTACTACCATAGAAACATCTCGCGGCAAGCAAGACGGAGCCCCAAAACCATCTACAGACAACGCATCAAGTTCTGGAAAGCAAGATAAATCTAAAAACTACAAAAATAATTATCATTCAAGCAATAAGAATTCTTCATCAAAACAAAATCAAAAATCAAAGTTGAATTGCCCCATTTGCGATAGTCAAGACCATGGCATCTATTTTTGTAAGCAATTCCTCGAATTACCGCCGGCACAAAAGATAGTATCAGTCAACAAACTTAATTTGTGCAATAATTGCCTTTATAATCATCATGGAAAGGCATGCCGATCGAACAAGCGATGTCGTCACTGCAACGAGTGTCATAATTCACTTTTGCATGAAATTTTTTCCAAGACTGGAAATGCGACACCTAACTTAAGTACGGGCTCTACGCCAAAAAGTACAGCCAACAGCACGTCGAATGAAACAAGTTCACGACAACCCAATGCTTATGTGGCTCGGCAATGTGTGACACCAGAAGTGCTTTTGGCTACAGCCCTTATTAAGGTCCGAGGGGCAGATGGAGCGTACCGGGTGCTTCGCGCCCTCATAGATCAAGGATCTCAGATATCATTGATCAGTGAGAGCGCAGCACAGCTTCTCAAACTATCAAGACGAAAATGCAGTGACATGATAACTGGAATTGGCGCGAAAGAATCAACCTGTAAAGGAAAATTAATCATTAATTGCTGCTCTTTATTAGAAAACTATGAATTTCAAACAGAAGTATACATCATGAACAAGCTGACAAGAAACTTACCTAATTACACTTTTGGAAAACCAGACTGGGAATACCTCAACAATCTCCAGTTAGCAGACCCCCAATTTTACATGAGTCGCCCTATCGACGTACTGTTAGGGGCCGACGTATATTCTCATATCTTATTAGAAGGCATACGCAGAGCCGATAACATAAGGCCGGTTGCACAACAAACCCGGCTAGGTTGGATTTTGTGTGGCAAGATGCAAACCCTACACTGCAATGTCGTTCTCAACAACATAGAAGATATTCAATTCTTCTGCCAAACTGAAGATATATCTGATAGCAAGTCAAATACAGAAGAGGAGGATAACTGCATACAATTTTACAAGTCGACCACAACAAGGCGGGAAGACGGCAGATATCAAGTTAGACTTCCTCTCTGTTCAAACATAAACGAAATAGGAGAATCTAAGAAGAAAGCTATTGCGCAATTCATGCAGCTGGAAAGAAAATTCTCAAGAAATGAGCAAGTCGCCAATGACTACAAGTTATTTATCAAGGAATATCAAGATTTAGGGCATATGAAAGTGGCAGATTACCAATCAAAACCTGATTACTTCTTGCCCCATCATTGCGTAATTCGAGATTCAATTACGACAAAGCTCCGTGTTGTGTTTAATGGCTCACAAAATACATCAAATGGAAAAAGCCTAAACGACTACATGTATACTGGCCCTAACCTACAAAATGATTTATTTGAACTGATTATAAGATGGAGACAATTCCGTATTGGGTTCACAGCTGATATAGAAAAGATGTTTCGGCAGATCTGGATTCACTCTGATGACCAAAAATTACAACAAATCATTTGGCGTGACTCACCTCACAGTCTATTGCAAGAATATCAACTTACAACGGTGACGTATGGCACCAAGGCCGCGCCGTTCCTTGCTATGATGTCGTTACGCCAACTAGCGAAGGATGAATATACTAAATATCCCGAAGCAGCAAGAGTAGTAGAATCAAGCTTTTACACCGATGACTTACTTCACGGTTCTCATACTGTGGATGAAGCTTTACAATTACAAGATGATTTGGTCAAACTTTTAAAATTAGGAGGCTTTAATTTGAGAAAATGGACTTCTAATAATCAAAATCTATTACGAGACTGCCAAAACAAACAAAAACAAGAAGATTACAATTTTATGCAAGCAACCAAGACCCTTGGCTTAAGATGGAACCCAGAGCAAGACAATTTTATGTTCCAATCAACTATTCCCAATTTTTCTGAAAATAATCAAGATACCAAACGCAAGATGTTATCTGATATATCAAGGCTATTTGATCCGCTGGGCTGGTTGACACCTATTTCCACTAAACTAAAGATCCTTTTCCAACAAGTATGGGAAAGTAAAATTGAATGGGATAGCCAAGACTCCGCTACTGAATTTCGATGTACGAAATCTCGATGTACGGTAGCTCACTAGTTTATGAGTTCTGTGTACGACAGGCAAAATGTTCGCGGCACCGACGTTTGTCATTTCGATGTACGGAATCTCGATGTACAATAGTTCATTAGTTTTAAAGTCCTAAGTATGTCAGTGTGATAGTACACTGTACCGATGTTTTTCTTTTCGATGTACGGGATCTTGATGTACTATAGTTCATTAGTTTGAAAGTCCTAAGTATGCCAGTGTGATAGTACACTGTACCGATGTTTGTCTCTTCGATGTACGGGATCTTGATATACTATAGTTCAATAGTTTAAAAGTCCTAAATATGTCAGTGTGATAGTACACTGTACCGATGTTTGTATTTTCGATGTACGGGATCTTGATGTACTATAGTTCATTAGTTTGAAAGTCTTAAGTATGCCAGTGTGATAGTACACTGTACCGATGTTTGTCTTTTCGATGTACGGGATCTTGATGTACTATAGTTCAATAGTTTAAAAGTCCTAAGTATGTCAGTGTGATAGTACACTGTACCGATGTTTTTCTTTTCGATGTACGGGATCTTGATGTACTATAGTTCATTAGTTTGAAAGTCCTAAGTATGCCAGTGTGATAGTACACTGTACCGATGTTTGTCTTTTCGATGTACGGGATCTTGATGTACTATAGTTCAATAGTTTAAAAGTCCTAAGTATGTCAGTGTGATAGTACACTGTACCGATGTTTGTATTTTCGATGTACGGGATCTTGATGTACAATAGTTCATTTAGTTCATTAAGTCCTAAGTATGTCAGTGTAATAGTACTGTGCACCGATGTTTGTCTTTTTGATGTACGGAATCCCGATACCATAATATTTATCAAGCAAAAAAATGATATTAGGAACCTCGATATTATTGTTATTGTTTTTTATTGCGAAAATGTTCCTAACTAATAATTCGCTAAGATTGTCAAAATTTAATTACATGGTCATTGTTTATGGGCCTAGACTATTGGCGCGTACGCAGATGATCCAGCGCGTACAAAACGCATGTGCAAGATTTTGTTTTTCCATCCCCCCGCGTACCCACGTCACTCCGTATTTAAATAGAAATGGGATAATGAAAATGGTTAACAGACAGAAAGTGCATTTGGCTAGTCTTTTATTAGGTGTTATTAAATTCAAAATACCTCCATATCTTGCCGAAAAGCTTACATGGTCTCGCGACGTCAGTTCTTACTTGAATCATGCGTCCAGTTACTCCCTGGTAATCCCTAGACACCGCACTACAACATTCCGCGGGAGTTATAAATTTGCATCTGCTCGCATATGGAATGATTTGCCACCACCATTTCAGAATATTAAAACATTGGGAAATTTTAAAATAAAATACAAAAGATACATTCTTGACGCCCAAATCGTATAGGCCAAAGAGTTTTATTTTAACTTAATTTTTAAACATTTTTAATTTTAACGTTTTACTTTTTTTTAATGTTAATTACAATAAAATTTTATATTTTATACATTTTACAATTTTAAATCTAATTATTTAATATAATTATTTTATTATTAATTGTTTTATTTACATTTTTTTTTTAAACTAATTTTACAATAATTTGATGATGTTTCTAAATCTACTAGATTTTACGGAATCTCGATATGACGGTTTCGGTGACATAACTATAACTGAGTTTGTTGCTGTTGACGGTACCTATGCACACTTCCAAGGCGATCTCCTGTTGGCATCATGCACACACATTTTACACACACCTCAACCCACTGTTTCACCATATTGACACATATGTTTAAATATGTATTATATTTATTTGTAACATATGTATTTTCCATTTTCCATTTTTCGTTACCAATATTTATTTATTCCTTAAAAAATTCTGTCTCGTCCGCCGACGTTCGTTCATCACTTGGTTATGGGACTCACTGAAAACCAGCGTTGTGGCTCGCGGTCTCATATCCTGATTCCCGAGTCGCAACATATAGCTGAGTTGAGGACTCTTTGTCTCGGACCCTACAACACATAGCGATCTAAAGCTACTTTGCTATTGTATTTGTTATTGTCTTCATGTAGTGTATCGTGATCGTGTTTTACTGTTTAATCTTGCCTCTTATATGTGTTGTGATGTCCGTTATGATAAATTTGTTTTTCTTTCTTTCTTTTCTTTCTATTAAAAAAAAAACAAAACATAAAATACAAAAAACTTTCTGCTACAAATCTAAGAATTGTAGCAAATATTAAAAAACGCAAAAATAAAACATCCAATCACATCACAAGAATTAAAGACACATAATGAAGAAAGAAACAATGGATTTTAAAGAGTATGTAAGTGGTCTAGCATACATTGTATATATAAAGGTTTAATATTATTTTTCTTTTTTTGTAAATACTTATTGAATCATCTTAAGAATGCAGAAGAATGTTTTATTTACGTTATGTTTTTTAATGTACTTATTGTTTATGATTTATTTTCGTATTGCAGGAGAATGTATTTTTTATGTTATGTTATGTTTTTGTTAAAATGTATTAGGTAATTGTTTAAGATTTATTTTCGTAATAAAAAAAGCAAATGGTCTAATTATATTAATTGGATTATTATTAAAATCAACTTAAAAATTCAGGAGACGGTTTTTGTATGTTATGTTTTGTTCTTTATTTTAATGTAGATTTTATGTGGTCCATTGTATAAAATGACTTGTTTTCGTCATAAAAAAATTTGATCATATTAATTGGATTATCATTGAATCAGCTTAGATTTGTAGCAGAAAGTTTTTTGTATGTTATGTTTTGTTTTTTTTAATGAATTATTTGTTTACGAACATTTTCGTAATAAAAAACAATAACAATAATATCGAGGTTCCTAATATCATTTTTTTGCTTGAAAAATATTATGGTATCGGGATTCCGTACATCAAAAAGACAAACATCGGTGCACAGTACTATCACACTGACATACTTAGGACTTAATGAACTAAATGAACTATTGTACATCAAGATCCCGTACATCGAAAATACAAACATCGGTACAGTGTACTATCACACTGACATACTTAGGACTTTTAAACTATTGAACTATAGTACATCAAGATCCCGTACATCGAAAAGACAAACATCGGTACAGTGTACTATCACACTGGCATACTTAGGACTTTCAAACTAATGAATTATAGTACATCAAGATCCCGTACATCGAAAAGAAAAACATCGGTACAGTGTACTATCACACTGACATACTTAGGACTTTAAAACTAATGAACTATTGTACATCGAGATTCCGTACATCGAAATGACAAACGTCGGTGCCGCGAACATTTTGCCTGTCGTACACAGAACTCATAAACTAGTGAGCTACCGTACATCGAGATTTCGTACATCGAAATTCAGTAGCGGAGTCGATAGCCAAGTCCCACAGGATATCCAGACAGAATGGACAAAAATCAAACATGATTTAATTAACATAAATCAAGTAAAAGTACCGAGGTGGTTAGGTACGAGCCCGTCGACAGCGATCGAGTTACACGGATATTGTGACGCATCGCAAAAGGCTTATGCTTGCGTCATTTATTGTAAGTTAAATGAAAATCAAGTTTCAAAAATAATTTTGATAACAGGAAAATCAAAATTAGTACCACGTAACAAGACACTCACGTTACCAAAACTGGAGTTATGTGGAGCGTATCTTCTTTCTCAAGTCATGAAGAAGGTCAAAAAATGTTTATCAAATTATCAAGTCACAACACATGGATGGATCGACTCGACCGCGGTCTTGGGGTGGATACAAGGTGACCCCGATCGCTGGTCCACCTTTGTATCAAACAGAGTCCGCAAAATAACAGAAGTCATGCCGTCGGAATCCTGGGGATACGTCAAGTCCGCTGAGAACCCCGCTGACTGCGCTAGCCGTGGTGTCACCGCTACTCAGCTAATTCAACATCCACTGTGGTGGCAAGGCCCGTCATGGCTATCAACGTTCAATGAACAGCAGCAAGAAAAAACAATTTTCTTAACGAATGAAGAAGTTAAGAAGCCGCAAATCAACTTAGTAACGCAACCTCAAGATCAAAAAGATAGCGTTATAATGAACATTATAAATAAATACAGCTCTCTGAATAAAGTCACGCGCGTACTAGCATGGGTACGTCGCTTTATTGCTTTAACAAGGAAGCAAACTCAAAATTAAACCTCCTATTTAACTCTATCAGAGCTGCGCCAAGCTAATGAGAAGTTGATTAAACAAGTACAAGGAATAGAATTCGAAAAAGAAATTAGCGATCTCATCAACAGCGAGCGAGTGTCCGTTAATAGCAAGACTCTATGCCTAACCCCGTTCCTGGATAAACAAGGTATTCTTCGCGTGGGGGGCAGACTGAAGGAAGCTCACATCAGCTCCGACATGAAACACCCCATAATTTTACCACATTCTGGAAAATTAACGGAACTACTTATTAAACACGCGCACGAGCTTACTTACCACGGAGGAGCTCGGGTCACATTGGCATTTCTACGTCAAAAGTACTGGATAATGGGTGGCAACAAGGCAACTAAACAAATTATACGCCGTTGTATAATATGCAAGAAACAACAACCCATTAAACACCACCAGATAATGGGTGATCTACCTGAAGCAAGAATAAACCCCGCTCGTCCATTTCTACATACGGGCGTGGATTTTACAGGCCATGTTCAAGTAAAATCAAGTAGAGGAAGAGGCATCAAGTCTACCAAGGGGTATGTGGCCGTATTCGTCTGCATGGTAACGAAAGCGGTCCACTTAGAGCTAGTCTCTGATTTAACCACCCCCGCCTTCATAGCCGCCATACGGCGCATGGCCGCCCGCCGGGGCACGCCACAACACTTTTATAGTGACAATGGACGCAACTTCATTGGAGCTAGCAGATGTTTACAGCAAGAATATCAAGAAATAATAGCAACTATGAATGACGAGTTTCTATCAGAAATGGCCGACATGGAAATCACGTGGCATTTTAATGCCCCATCATGGCCGTCAGCGGGTGGACTGTGGGAAGCTGCAGTCAAAAGCTTCAAATTTCACCTGAAACGAGTAATAGGCGATCAAAAATTGACCTATGAAGAATTCACGACCTTATTAGCACAAATTGAGGGCTGCCTAAATTCAAGACCTTTATGTCCACTCTCCGAAGATCCAGAAGACCTAGATTATCTGACTCCTTCACACTTTTTGAATAGTGGACCTACACTGACCTTGATTGAAACAGAAAAAGATCAAAGGACGCGCTGGCACCTCATGCAAAAAATATTACAAGATTTATGGAAAAGATGGCGCTCTGAGTATTTAGTCCAATTAGCTGCCAGGAGCAAGTGGAAGCAGCCTCAACGCAATATACAGCTTAATGACATCGTACTAATCCATGATGACCACTTACCACCCGGCAAGTGGGCAATGGGACGAGTCATCGAACTGCATCAAGGCAAGGACGGTTACGTAAGAGTTGTTTCACTTAAAACAAAAAATGGCATCTTGAAGCGCCCCATCATCAAGCTTTCTACATTAATAGAAAGAGAAGAGGGGACCCAAGACACCCCAGTTCAAGACACTGAACAAAGACGTCAACCGAGTGACGTCATTACTGTGACGAATACCGCAACAAGGCCCCGATCAAGCAACAGTCGCTCCAACAAGTTTCACCTCAGCTCACTCGTCACTGGACTATTTCTTTTTCTAACTATCATTTCTAATTCACAATGTGACACAAACGTCACCCAGCTGCGACAAGGCCAAGGATTGTATTTTGACAAGATATCAAACATGATGCTAATTCAAGATGAGTGGAAAATAGTCGTATACTACAATTTACAACCTTATTGGCAAGGAATAAAGGCGTTCGAAAAGTACACTCAAGCACTCGACAGCACGTGTCAGTCAATACGGGATCAAGCCCATTGTGACGTCATACTACTACAATTACAACATGCTTTCTCGGAACTTGAGTACTACAACGAGATACTACTCAGTCAGCATACTAGCACGCGGCCGCTCTCTAGACAGCGTCCGCGTAGAGGTCTTATCAATGGCGTCGGATACTTAGCAAACAGCTTGTTCGGTGTCTTAGATGAGAACTTCGCCGAGCAGTACAGAAAAGATATAAATCTAGTTCAAGAAAATACAAGACATCTCGCCTCCCTCTGGAAAAATCAAACATCCGTCATAGAGGCACAATTCAATTTACTGAAACGAGTAGAGGAAACTATGAACAAACAACACAAGATGATAAACCAACACATAATCAAACTAGAAGAAGCAACCAATATGTTAAACAACGAAATGCAAAAGAATATCGCTCTTAATTCATTCAACATAGGAGCTACAATAGCAAGCAACATGATACACAACTTAAAAGACATACAAGACACATTACTGGACACCGTCACCGATATCTATCAAGGACGATTTAACTTGCATTTACTAACACCTGAACAGCTTATCAAGGAGCTAAGCATCATATCAAGTCAACTTCCTAAGGATGTTTCCCTTCCCATCGAAAACATTCAGTTGGATATTCGCAAGATTTACAACCTATTGAAGGTCAAAGCAAGATTAATGGAAGATGTATTAATCTTTGAAATCAGATTACCGCTTATCAGTAGAGAGTCCTACGAAATCATGAGAATTATCCCTGCGCCACAAGTTATAGGAGAAAAAATGATAAGCGTCGTACCAATATCGAATTACATCTCAATAAATACCAAGAGGGACGTTTACATACTACTTTCAGAATTGGATGTCAGATCATGTATGACAGTATCAGAAGCTCACTATTGTCATATCCTGAAACCAGAATACAAGATACAGGACGACAAGAGTTTCTGTGAGACAGTAAACGGAAATTGCAAAACTCTAATTAAAACATGCAAAAATAGCTTACAAGAGCTAAGTACTTTGAATACCTACTTGTACTTCTACTGTAATAAGACCCAAGTTCGCATTGTTTGCGACGATCAAGTAGCATTATATCAGCTGATTAACTCAGGCATTATAAAATTGGATTTCCAATGTATTTTGAAAACAGAGAGTTTTACTGTAACTCCACATAAGATACACCAGACCGAATTGAGCATGAAACCTGATATTGTGACACCGATGATAGCCCCAATAAACAACTACATCAACATAACAATACCTATACTCTCAGAACAGAATTCAAGTGATTTTCAACAAGGGATGTTAGAAATCAAGAGAAAAATAGATGACCTTAAACAAGGAGATGTCATTTCAACCGACATATCGTATCACGATATTCACCACTACACCCTAATTTATGCCTTACTTGGGGTAGTGGTCATCACTGGATTGGTGGTCACAGTCAAAAGAATCCAATTTCGTTGGCGTGTACCGCAAACCCAAGAGCAGTCAAGAGCAAGTGTGCTATCATCATCGACGCGCCCCTCGCCGCCCGCCGTGACGTCATCAGCCGCACGCGCACGCGACCAGCGCCGCTTCGCCTCGCGCCTCGAATCAATAGAGCTATCAAGTCTACCGCTCCGCTTAGACAAGAGTACATCTCCGAAATTATGAATTTAGTTTTATCTCATCTCCGCCCCCGGAAGATGTACGATCACATACATTTCATCGCATCAGCAATGTCAGCATTTACTTTATTAGCAATTAATTAATCATATTTCAGTTCACAATAGCCTGTTTTAGTGTGCACACATGTACTTATTGTTATTTTACTTTTATCAATAAAAACACGTGACTATCAAGCCTGTCTCAATTATCTAACCACCCATCAACGTTTGTACCGGCAAGCAAGTGCTCGTACATAGATATTTTTTCTTTGTCATATTATTCATTTAGAAAGATCGTGTATCAAACCTTGCTAAGTAATCAATAAAAATGTAAAGATTAAGTATGTCATGCTCTGGGAGTTCTAAGTAACGCTTTAAACATTCACTAGAAAATTAATTTTGTTATATTTTAGTAAAAGTGTTTCTATCTATGTTTCTTAAATCACATATTTAGATTGTTTGTGAAAACTGTGTGTAAAGTCTCTTAAGTGTTTATATTTAGATGTGGAAAACGATGCTGGCTGTACTATTAATCATAGTTATTGTTATTTAGATAAGTAAGTACATATAGTATTGCTGTTTGTTATCCTGAATAAAATAAAATAAAATAAAAAAATAAAATAAAGACAAGAGAACCACAGTGGGCAGCAATGCGTTCATATTGTTGCGTACACCCAAACAGGCCAGCACGCAATAGATTTGATGGAGAAATTTGTGAGTTTGGGTGCGGACATTAACGCCAAAAATCGAACTAGCGGGGAGTCAGTTCTTCACGTGGCTGTTCGTAGCAGTAACTATAAACTTGTTGCGTGGATGTGTCAGCAACCAGCAATTGACTTAAATGCTGTAAATTACTTTGGGCGGACAGCGTACCGAGTAGCTTTTGATCTAGGTGATGAAAAGATGATGAGTATTCTTAAAACTTATGGGGCTAATACTGAAGTATCTGGAGTAAATGAAAGTGATGAGAGTGATTAAGTATTATGGGTAATGGACCAGTTGTAGGTATAAACCTTTTGTATTAGCAGCTAAAATTAGTTGTAAGTAAGTTCATAAGTGTAAAACTACTTTCCCTAATACTACGTTAATTCATGTGTGCTCTCTAGTTTTTTATTGTACTTGCTAATTCTATAGTATGTCAATAAAGTTTTTTTTTGAACCAAGACTTTTAATTATGACTTCCAAAGTTTCATCTGTTAGAGCGTTGAAAGCTTTTTAAATTTTGTACAAAAAGTACAGTAAAGTTTTAAATAATTTATAAATAACATGCCTTTGAAGAAATAATAATAGAGGGTTAAAAATTTAATAATTTATTATATTTGCAAGCTTAACAAAAAAATTTGAAAGTTGTTTTTTCATAAATGCAGAACCTTATATCTACTTATAACCTATTCATATTTAGAGATACATTTTGGACTAACTTAGGAACAACTGAACTTATACTAAAAATAAATTACGACAAAATACTGTAGACATGCACTGAAATAAGTAGCATGGAATCCATTGCAATATAAAAATTACTAATTATTATTCTTAATTATAAAATACACGTAAAATAATAATACAAAACAGAATAACAAAATGCATAATGGTTTACATCAGTCAAGCAATTATATCTTTCCCTCCTAAGCTTTGAGACAGTGGAGAACAAATTAACTTTGCCAGTTTTCAAAAATCTTGAGATGGAGATATCAACTGCACAAAATACCATTGCCCTACCTAGTCCATTATTAGAATGAATCACTATTGGACTCGTATAGCCTTTGAGACACTCTGGAGTCACCACTAATTGATTATACAGTTGTACTATTGTAATCATGTCGTAGAAGTCACTTTCAGAGGGTGAAATTTCGTGCGGCTGCCAGCCACTGTACGAGAAATGATTTACAATCAATAGGCCTCCATTTTCATGCGTCACGTATAGTGTTGTGATTTTCAAACTTGGGTAAATCTCATTAATTTTGAAGGTTTGGATTCTCATTTCTCCAAACTTAAGTGACGACCCTTCTTGCTGACTCCAATAGAAATGGTTTTCTTCAGGCGTATTGAGCATGACGATAATTTCGGTCTGATGATCCCATATCATCTGCCAAAACTTCAAACTTTTTGCTGAATCAGGTGCGTCTGTTGCGATATACGCGCCGGGTTGTTCGAACCCGTCGATGTAGTTCGCATTGATGTAAGTGTCCTCTTCTCCGGAAAGTATCACTCGGTTGTGGGCGAAGCACGGCATTCCCTCTTCAGTTTGATGTCCAGAATTCTCGGAGGCGCTGAATGATTTCTCAATTTTAATTTTCATTATTTTTTCGTGTTCTTCGATTATATGTTTAACGGAATTCCTTCCTTCAAAAAATTTTACGAATCCAGTCCGTGTAAAAGTTTTGATTTTTGATTACCCATTGTCGATAGTATTAAATGTTAGGTTTTGATACAATATGTATGTATTTTAAAAGCTATCAGAGCTGACTGAAATATTATTGGTCGTGAACCTGAATTTATAGGGACCCATTTTCCTCTTTTGATGAAACATAGATGACGATATTACCTACATGAGATTGTCGCTCCAATTAAAAATATATTTTTAATGGGTATTACGCACATTAATTAATTTCAAGCGTCACGGGAAAAATTACAATTATTTATTAAAATTAATAAATTTGTTTTAAATTTAGGAGAAACTAATTGGGCAGCGTTATGTAGTGGAGTATCAAGTACATGGGATTTCCATAGTGCTTAATTACCTCTACAGCAACAGGGGCCCAGTCTGGGGACAGTTTATGGTTTACCGGCAAAATACTATATCTATATATACTATCTAGACATTTTCTGGCCACATATTGTTACTAGGGTCGATAATCCATTATTGTTTTTTAAGATAGTACTTTTGTTTTTGCTTTTATTTCTCAAAACCAAACTATAATCAATATTTTAGGTTCAAAATTTAACCCCAGAATATCTAGAAGTCATTCTTACGATAAGGGACCATATATAAAGATAATGCGCACAAAGATGCACTCAGTGCTAAAAAAATAATCGCCGTAGTTATATATTTATTGTGAAACCTGGGTTTACTTTTTTGAAGTAATGGCTGTCTACCTTTAATCAGTTTACGGAACGGCCGAGTTTATGCAGCGAGCTAGTCATCCGAATTATTTCAATATGATCTCCTGGGAACATTCTGAGATCCTCGCTCTACCAATAAACGGTACGTGTGACACCTTCAAAAAGCCTTTAAACAAGAACAAAAATCGTTCCTTGCAGTTTCCATGCTTGGACATTTCTCGTGTAATCTTATCCGAGACCAACGACGGATCGGATTACATATATGCCAATTATGTAAGCGGATACAACTTGAGGAGAAAATTTATAATAACAGAGCGGCCAATGGCAAACACCGTGAACAATTTTTGGTCGATGGTTTGGCAGGAGAACTCCCGTGTTATCGTAACGCTGACTAGTGCCAAGGAAAGCTTCCATCGTAACAGCATCCCGTACTATTCTTCTTATCAAGATAACACCATCTTGAGGGACTTCAAAATAAAAGAAGACACAATAAATTTGGAGAGCTACTACACCGAAACAGAATTAAGTATAACTCATATTCAGACTGGAGAGATGAGGAAAGTACACCATTTTAAATACTTAGATTGGCGAGAAAACGGCATCCCTGAAGCGCAAGTATTATTCGATTTCTTACTGGTCGTAAATGAAAGATACCAATACTTTGTCCACCAAGGATTTAAAACGAACTCAACTATGCCAGGCTCCATTGTTGTCCAGGGAAATGCTAGTATCGGAAGAACTGCTACCTACTGTGCTATAGATATTTGCCTATATCAGCTAATACATACAGGATGCATATCAGTATCATCAGTAGTGTCCATGGTCAGACAACAAAGAAATTTGAGCATATCGTGTGTAAAACAATATATTTTTATATATGATGCTTTGCTTTACTTTTTGATTACTTTTAAATCTAATTTGAAGCTATTTTTTTTATTACGTTCACACTTAACGGATACAGACTTAAATCTCCTTAATGATTCGACAAGACTAGGCATATCAACTTAGTTAATAAATAAATTATAAGAGCCTACACCTGTATTTTATTTACTTGAAAGGTGAAAAATACATTTGCTATTATTTTGGTTATCTTACGAGTTTATAAAACTTTTAACCTTTCACTTTGATAGGAACGTAGATATGCACTTTTTAGCGATCACGCAAATAAAGCAATTAAAATAAACTATGTTCAGCAGATAAGAAGCGCCGAATGCTCCTTCAACTTCAATATTTATTATTTTGTTGTACTTCTTGCAAATATAATTAACAGATTTTTTTTTTTCAAAAAATCTAATTAAGCCCTTAAGGGTTAGTGTTTTTGATCTGTTACCCATTGTTTGTAAGTATGACATCAAATGTTTATTAAGGCGTTGCAAAGTTGATAATTATTATATATTTTTTTTAGTAAATAAGCTTCTTATAAATATAAAATGTTGGTATACATAATGGTATTATGTGAGGCTTTCATGACACAACGAACAATGTTTGAAAAAATTGTTATATAAAAATTAAATTGAACCGCGAGAGTACGATACGTTACGCACGTAGCACAATGGGTGACGTTAGTTGATGCGGTCATGATTCACATATCAAAATAATGTATGTTTCAATTTCTATGTCAATAATAAAAGCAGTCGCAAATCCGCTAAATTTGTTAAGCTCAAGTATAAAAAATATATTTGATCGCTACACGAAAGATCATTATTTAAGAAATTAGGGTTCCGAGTTGATAATCAAGTTAATTGTTCACAGATCAAAGCGATAAGCTTTTTTTTTGCCAAATAATCTTTAAAACTTTTGTGAGCACTAGTTTCAATTGTCAAATTAATTTAAGGAAAATGTGGCAGAAATGAGACCGAAATATCTAATAAATAATTCAACTCCATAATGACTTATAATCATACCACCAACAGGACGTAAAAAGATAAGATTTGACCTCAGTCTGGCCCTAGGATCGGGAAAACCCAATCGGCACAATAGGCTGATAAAAATGTTACACATCGGACCAACATTTTGTAGAAAAGTGAACCGATTAGATATCATATTTTAGGCACTTTGAGTATTCAAATTGTGGCATAATTTTCGGTGAAAAAAAACAAATAAAAAAACTGACGAGTTTTATAACGTTTCAAACTGTAAGTTTCGACATTGAGAAGGTTCCTAGATAAGCAACACTTTAAAGCTGCGCTCAGCGCTGTGATCACGGCTGTCGCAGCCGTAACATCGTTCGCTGCGCGCACCGACGTTATGTTAGGTATTCTCTAAGCTCTACTTGCTCGTCGTCGATCTCTCGGCTGCGGGAACTCACGACTGTTGGCAAGGCTGTGCTAGAGCGGTGACGAATCTTATTTTTACAGTCTATAATTTCTCGACTAGTAGATTTTGGCTATTTCCTCGTATTAAAAAATACATTAAGTACACATTTTATATTAAGAGATATGTAGTAAATGCTTGAATGTATAATATCAATAATTTACTACTTTAAAATAAAGGCACAACGATACAGATTAAAAAAAAACCTAACCTAACTTTGTGCTTGCGTTTGCGGTCGAAGTTACACAGTTGTTGGTAAACAAATACTTAATAATGATGAAAAAAATCTCTCCGTTCCAAGAATGCTTATTAAGTATGGGACTGTGGTTCAACCCACGTCAGCCACTTGAAATTTTTACGCATTCTACAATCTTCCATCATCATTTTACGTCTATACCCTTTGTGACTACCACACAGTGAACACTTCGCGAAGTGTATTTTGAATCTATTAAGAAGTAAGTATTTCCTACTAATTATTTATGTTTTCGTCAATAAAATCAGTGAGTATATTCAATTTATCAAGTCAATTACTTAATAGGTTTTTGGGTGATACTAATTTATAAATATCAACTTTATTTTCAGTGGCTCGTAATGCAGGACCATCCACAGCTCAAGAGCTCAAGTCAAAAAATTTATTGGGCTGATGGAGACGAGATCATATCTTGCCACTGGGCATGCCTGTACAACCAATGCTAGGACCCGGATGCGAAATGGATAGGAATAAGTCGCTCTAGTATTGAATACTGATGGCAACGGGTGTGTTAAAGATTGGAAGCAGTGGGCAAAGTTATGTAATGCACATTGCACATATTTAAGTATATAACTTTTAATTTTGTGTTAAGACGTTTGTATCTAGTTCAGTGAAGTAAGATCTTTTTTTTGTAGTGTGTAGTATTGGAAAGATAAAAAGGCTACAGTTAAAAGGAAGGCCAACATGGCAAAGGACGATGCTGAGGTGGTGGAGCTCACAGAGCTAGAAAAACGAATTATAACTATCGCTGGTGGCCTAACCTTTGCTACTGGTGATAGGCACCTTTCTACCTACATGTTAAATTCTTTACTAACGACATAAAAGATATTACTGAATAAAATAATTAATCCTTACTAATATTATAAATGCGAAAGTAACTCTGTCTGTCTCTCCGTCTTTCACGCCTAAACTACTGAACCGATTTTGATGAAATTTGGTGCAGTTATAGATTAGAGCCTGGGAAAGGACATAGGCTAAATTTTATCCCACAATTGGATAGGATATAACCTGTAGTCCACGCGGGCGGAGCTGCGGACGGAAAACTAGTGGTTAATACTCGTAATTATATGAATGGTTTTACTAATAGTAATGTTTTACTATAACTAAATGCCGTTGAATTTACAACTCGCACGGATGGAGCAAGGGGCGGTGGATGTGCGCGGCGCCTCATATTAGTGGAGACACCGACCCAGCGCGGGCGCCGCTCACTGCCGTCACAGAGAAAGTGGTGGGTCCCCGCAGCGACGCCGCGTGCTTCGAGGCGCGCGTACCCAGGGAGGAATGTCTGCGGCCCGGCGACGTCTGCTGCGACCGTCTCCGCCATCGCAACGCCGGCCGCTCCGAAATGGCGAGCGCCATTGAAAATGCCGCGCCGATGCGGAGATTGCCATTGCACGGTCGCAAGAAACGTATGCGCAGGGCTACCGCATGATGGCGGAAGTGCTAGAGAACTTCACAAACGCAGTAGGCAACGTCGCACACAGATAGTTGAAGCCATTCAACAATCTGCTGTACGACGTTGACCTGTTTATTAGTACAGTGGTTCCAGATTCAATACTAATGATGACTTTAGCTTAATGTCCTGGGTCTTTTTTGTGTTTATCCATGTCACACAAAGCGCAAAGTTTTCCTAGTATGGGCCTACATGAGCTTGAGCATTATAATTAATTATAATTTGCTCGTAAAAATTATAGTATATTGCACTTTTTTCAGACGAGTCCCTATATAATAAAATATTAAGTGACATTGATTACAAATTACAATTAATACTTAAAAAAAACTCGTAAAATCAAGGTTATTGTAATAACATTTCTCAGAAACTAAGGTTTGTTACTATTTTGTTTGAGACTGCTAGATTTTGTAGAATTTATACTATATTTTTTTCTTAAACTATGAACCTGCAGGTCTTTTAATATCTATATTTCTTAAAATATTATGTTTGCAATATTCGACTGTAGGTAGGTATATGTTCTAAATTAAATAAATATAATTTAATTAAGAGAAAATAATTGTAATTAAGTACTTAATTTTAGAAGGCAAAAAGTAAAAGCAATTTAGTTTGATGTTCTTTTTTTATTTTCACTGACCCAAAAAAAATTAAATGCTAATCCAGCATTTTTTTAAAACTAAAAACACACATTATTAACTAGAACAGAAAAAAAACAATCAAATTAAAGCATAATGGGTTTGTTCCAATATGTGATGGATGGGATTTTCTTTTTCTTGTAAGTTATTGGGTAATTCCAAGATTGGTAATCCAGCACGATTACATATTTTATGCAACACACAGTAAGTAAATTTTAGACACCATATCTTGGTCATAGTGCAGATCTCTGTGGACTAGAAGGCATCTGCACTGCCCTTCAAAATTCCAATTGTCCTTTCGACACTTTGTTGTTGTGCCGTGCAGTGAATTGTAGTAATCCTCTGGTGAACTATGCTCGAGATTAACATTGTTAAATATTTTCCAAACCTAACAAACATGCTCTCTCCTCTGCTGTTTAATTGTTCTAAAACAGGTGATGTTTTATGGCTGTGTTATTAAAAACAAAACTGTCGTGTGTGGTCTCACTGAATGTAGCATCTCCATGTAATATAATAAGGTCACAATCATTGATCTGAAATATAATAAGTTTTAAATTTAACACATTAATCAAATAAAAATATTAACATAACCTCTGTTTATAGGTCACAACTTTATAAGTAATTTACCAAGTTTTAGGTTCACAATATAAATAAAAAGGTGTGTACTTACATATTTATAATTTAATCCGATATTAGCACTTCGAATTCCACTAAAATAAATTAAAAAGCCTTGCCAACAGCCACGAAATAGAAGCTTTTGAGTTTGACATTAAAAATCGTAGGCGTACGCCGAGGCTGTGGCTGAAGTGGAGGCTGTTTTGCTTAGAGAATACCGATTTCCTATAAGAAATGTCAAATAAGTGATTCCATATCACGCCGTCTGCAGCCGTGCGGCGCTAGTGTCGGCAGCCTTGAAAATGTTATGAAGTAGAATACGAAACGTGTATTCACCGCTGTAACAGCCGCTGCGATCAAGGCTGTAATGATGTTTGCGCTTAGAGAATCGCACTGCAGGTGAGTGTGTGCTCGATGCACCAAACGGCTAAGTCCCGCCGGATATCCGGCTATCCGGCCACATGACTGGCCGGATATCCGGTATCCGGCCATACTACTATCCGTTTCATCTCTATTCGCAATACACTGGATTCTGACACTATGGATACCGCTCAGTTCGTGAGAGCTGATTCTACCAACTTGCCTGCAGTAACAACCAACCAAACTCGGAACTAAACAACCAAATACAAAATGAAATACTTAGGTTATGTTTTTTCTTAATTGACATGACAGCTTGGTAAAGAAATACGATTGCATAATGCCGTACTCAGGATTAGTTTACCGTACTGAGAATATTTTAATTATTATATTTTTATTTCAAAAGATACATATTTTTTTTAAGAAACGGGACCTTATTCCTTTACTTTAAATAAAAAATTAAACTTTAATAGGAGATATAAGTAGGTACATTTATTATTTTCATGTTTAGCCAATAGTTTTGTATCCTTATTTAATTAGATACTCATCTATAAAATTATAATTAACTTCTTTTATACACCACCTGCATCTGGAGCACGTATTATACGTCAAGTATTCTATATTTAAAAGTAAGCCATTAAAGCTTAAGGGAAATAAAATTGTATGGAACTTCCCTTGGGCATTAATGACATTTAAATATGGAACGCCAAAATTTCAACAAAAATTTATATCAAAAATAATTTCGAAAAAAAAACAAGGCTGTTGAAGGCTTAACTTCTTTGGTCCAAGTAGATTTTAACTATAAAATTTGACACATCAAAGAGATTTTACTTTTATTTAAAATATTTAGTATAAAAACTTGGCTCTATGTCTTAGCTATTGACTTTCCTTTGCCTACGGAACTAAATATTATAAGAAAACGTCGTCGGTGATTTTGGATCTGTGATTTTTACCGCGAATTACTAAATTGGTAGTTTTTTAAATAAATAAAAAAAAGTCCAGTATGTAATTCCAGCGACTCTGACATAGAAATGGAGGCTCAAAACATTATTGATGGGATGAATTTATAATTTCTTTTTTATTTAACCTCACAGTAGGTGTATAAAGTTGAGTAAGCTACTCGGGGATAAAAGTGTCTTAGTCTTGGGCAGACTTGAATCCTTCGCTACATTCAGGATTCTTACCATAATTCCCTCGCTCCGCTCGGGAATAAACATCTTAATTCCCTCACTACGTTCGGGAATTAACTACAGAATCCTTCATATTCAATTTATTAGGTGACTATATAAGTCGACTGTTAGTAAACCGTAAAATAAATAACGAAACCCATACCTCAAAGCCTGAAAACGAAAGTTTTCAATCAGTGCGTCCTACCCGTGGTGACATACGGAGCCGAGACGTGGCCACTCACAGTGAGACTAGTCCACCAATTTAAGGTCGCTCAGCGAGCTATGGAAAGGGCTATGCTCGGTATTTCTTTGAGGGATCGGATTTGAAACGAAATAATCCGTCAGAAAACCAAAGTTACCGACATAGCCCAGCGAATCAGCAAGCTTAAGTGGCAGTGGGCTGGTCATATCTGTCGTAGAACCGATGGCCGTTGGGGCAGACAAGTTCTAGAATGGAGACCACGAATCAGCACGAATCGGCGAATATCGTGGGGTGACGATATTCGTAAGGTAGCGGGCAGTGGTTGGAGTAGGAGAGCTGAAGACCGAGCTCAGTGGCGTGCCATAGGAGAGGTCTATGTCTAGCAGTGGACTGACACAGGCTGATGATGAAATAACGAAAACTCCTTGACTTGATGTTTATGGCGAAAAAAAATGCTTGTACCGGATTGTAGTTCATCATAGTTATGGGGGTAGATTTAAGTATTTGTTAAGCTGTCCTTTACACCCTGTATAAGAACCCGCTCAAAATTCGGTATCATTGCTCACTTTTTCTCTTTGTCTTCGTTGGTAGGTGGGTCGTTACCCCCCTGCCCCCCCGCGGCGGCCCGCAGCGCCTCCCTCGTCAGTCGGTAGTGGCACAACTGCTCGGTGCCCGTCAAGTTGACCGCTCGCTTGCTCTCGTAGAAGGCGCGCGCGTCGTTCCACTCTAGCACGTGGAAATCCAGACGGGAGGAACCACTCTTGTGAGCTTCCTAGAAGTAAATGCGATATGCAATAAGAAATTAGGAATGATTTCTTACCTGCAAGGAGGGGGGCAACTATCAGGCAGAATATCTAGACGCATCCAGATCCTTGACAAAAGTGGTAGGAAATCTCAAGGAGCTGGGGTGCCTAGACAGCCATTCCTAGCAAAATAGTCCCACCACTCAAATTATTTAGGACATAAAATAGGTAGTCTTTATGTCACTAATTAGTGTCATGATGTGATAGTTGATTAACGCTTTAGGTAGTTGAGAGGTTTTTCATTCTGTCAATGGAATACCTTCAATAAGGTAAACCATTTGAAGTCATAGGGGAAAGCTATAATTTAGCTATACTAATATTATTAAAAAAAATTGCTATACTAATTACAATGTAGCCTAGTCACTAATGGGTAAATTAAATTATTCAACTTAAATTGCTAAGAATAGTAAAAGTAATAATAATGGTATCTTAAGGAGGCCTCTGCATGTTGGATGTGTATCCCCATGCATTCCTTTCAAAAAGAATGGTCTCTGAGCTTTGATTTCCTATAGGACAGATACAAATAATATCACAAAAATTGTCTATTGAACGGGCCTATACGTATTGGTTTCGGCCCTATGCATGCTTTCCAAAAGTCTGGGACTTTATTGCTTGAGATTATGGGTCATATCATAAGACAAACATAATGATAAAACTCTTCATTTTCAGGCAACTCCAATATTTTGTTTCACAAGTTAGGTGATAAAGGAAAAATGTTGGAAAAATGTGAACTACTTCACACTAATATTAAGCCATGTCGTCCATAAAGGAAATCAGCTAAGCATTTTACTTGAAAGTAGACAATACAAAGCTGAATACCTCGGCCACAGCATCAAACAAGCGATGTCCGACTCCCCGCTTGCGCATGCTGGGCCGCATATAAAGGTCCTCCAGCATCATGCTGCGTCCCTCCCACGTGGAGTATGTCGGGAAGTAGAGTGCGTACCCCACCAGCTGCGGGCCCGCGCCCCCCACCGGCTGCGGGCCCGCGCCCTTCGGATGGAGCTCTGCCACCTTGCAGCGGAACGCAGGTGACGACCCGCTGAACCCGTCGCGCTGCAAGTCTGTGACAACCAATTCGCAACTAACTACATTGGCAGGCATTGGGATCTAATATAGGTAACACAAGTTTAGGGTCTTCTGTCTAAACTCCATTGTTGCTTTTGTGATCAGTCCCTATCTGTTGCCTAAAATGTTTTTCCTACACTTAACTCAATTGGATTGTTTACTGCGCTACGAGGTCAATTAATTGAACTAGCAATTTAATTCTGAATGAGGAATCCTATTGTGGACCTACATGCCTCTGGGAATTTTTAATAACAGAAAGAACTGTTCTGTTCTCACCTTTTATTGACAACTTGGGGCCTTTTGGCATCTTCTCAAAATCAGCCAATTCCTAAAACATAAATTCTGGAATTTATTTCACGCATCACTGGCGCAGTAAAGATGTGAGCGGAATTTCTTCTATCAACAAGAGCTCGTAGCGTTGTTGTTCAGCTTACCTGGATCATTTCCACTACCGCTCCCATGTCCTCTTTCTCAGCCTGTCGCACTTTAATTTCATCATCACTAAACTTATGGGCACTCATGCTGATTTGAAGCAAAATCACCGCTTTCTTTTTTATCGCAGAATCAATTATAAATCAATGAATCAATTTGTTAGATCAATTTTAAATAAAATTAAATTTAGAAACTTTTGAGTTGAGGTTATGTATGATGAAAACAAAAATCATATGACTTTGACGTTTTTTTTTTCACGTTGAACCAAGAGTCCTAAGACTTGTGCTACCATTATTTCCTGCATTCATAGAAATAAGTTTAAAATGTATATTTAACAGGGCCGCTCTAAAATAGGAATATTAGGTCCATGGGGCCAATAAGTGGCTAGAATGCATGGCAGGGCCGTCGTTAGTTAGATTATAATAGAGTATTTGGGGCTACATGTATGAAACCCTTGATAGTTTAGGTTAGGTTAGGTTAGGTTAGCCAAGGTACATTACAAATAACCTGTGATCAGTAGCCTAGATGTTAGTGCATTCTTAGCAAAATACCTAAAACAAAAGTTTAAGGCTGATGTGATGACGCATGCTGATTGGCACTTTTACTTCCAAAAAGGTTCCAAATGATGGAGGGCATACCAAGGATACCCCACTACCTACTTACCTCTTGATCCAATCAACGAAAACCAAAAACTGCCATATAGCGTTTACAAGTTGTTTAAGAAAACCACAAGAAAACCTAAAGAAGGGACCTTTAAACCGCCCCCTACACATTAGATCCACCCCCATCCATCAGTACCTACTTTCAGTACCTATTTTGCTTCATACACTATTCCCTACAATTATACCAGAAATTATTTCCCCTATTTTTCCTTCGTTAAATGGGATGTCTAACATTACTAAAATATTGCAACTTCGATAGGATTTAAAAGAAAAAAACATATTAAATTTAAAATTTTATACTAAACAATTTGTTACGGTATCAGTCAACATCAGTTTTGTTGATTATTGTAGTTTATAATAAAATAAATGAAATTTATTCTAAAATGGATAGGTATTAAAGTATCCACAAGTTAAAAACAATTTATCTATGTATTTTATGATCAGCTTACGTTAAGGGTGTAAAAGACAGCTTAGCAAAAACTGAAACCCTGGACTCAGACAATCATTTTGAATGAATTTTCAGTGGAATTTTGCTCCGGATTTTTTTTTTCATGTTTTTTTAATATTTTCTGCTTACATTTGTTATTATTTAATCGAATACACTCCATTTTGCAATAAAAAACAATCATAACAACCGCAGACTAATTAGAGCGTAAAACACGAAAACCAGCAATGTACAGTAGCGTTCTTTAATGGAGGCATAGTTAAACTACTTAGCGCGTTGCAATAGGGACTATGTTCCTATGAACATAGTTCAAACGATTTCTCACGCACACAAGCTTGTAGCCTCCTCTAAGAACATAATTTTGCTAAGCGACATCTCTTGGCACCTCGGTGAAGTTTTTGTAGAACGCATTCACCCGACATTGCACTGTCCTCCACTCACCGCTGCTGTTGAGTCATATCAAACAATCGGTAATGTAAACATGACGTAGTGTATCTTTATTTTGTCGATCTTACTAGCGTTATGTATGGTCCAGCGGATAAGCACTGTCCTAGCAGGGAGAAAGGTTCACGGGTTCTAATCCCAGCCGAGTAGTTTCTTTTTGTAATTTATTTTTGTTTAATAAAGCATTAACAACTATTTTCACACATAATATTACATTAATAATAATAATGTTACATTATTGTATCAGTGATAAAGTATTTGAATAAAACAAATATGAAATTCGACTAGGTAATTTTATTTCCTACTAACAAAAACACATTTTTTTTCTGCAACTTGATCACTTACAGTTTTATTAAGGTTGTAGCTTAAGAATTCGTTTTCGTGAAGAAAAGAGTATTGAAGCTAAACCTCAACAAAAATTAATATTCAACTTGCACTACAAGGCAGTAGATATATAGTGTATAATAACAAAAGAATAAGTTATAGATAAATATCACAATTTTACACATTACAATATTTAATTAAACTTGTTAAGCCTTAGAATCGATGAACTCCATTTATCTTCCGTATGAATTCATTATTTTCATACATTTGCACCACACGCTGATTCATTGATAACTCGCAATCATCCACTGCGCGGCCGAGATTACACGTTACCCTCATTCCGTAATGATTCACCCGTCCTTCACTAAAACCAAAATAACAAGATTAATATAATAAGAAACAAAAACTATGCACCACTAACAAAATGCATTACAATAGTTAAGCTTATCATTTAGATGATATGTTTACGTTCTCAAAATAAATTATATATATTTAAAAACAGTGTTGTTAATATTAAGTAAACATTAGAATACTCACTGTAAGACCTGTCTCATTAGCAATTTGGGATATATTATATCCTATATTGTGCAGCGCAACAATACACTGCCTCTCCTGCAAACTTATTATGTATTTGTATGCATGTCGAAAAAAGAAATCACAGTAAACTGCCGATACGGTAAGAACACACGAGCACCTTCGCTTATGATCTAGCAATGACAAACAGGTTGCTCATGAACACCGAACCGAATGAATCTAAACTAACTTCATTGCATTCAATTTTTGTATGGTATGGTCTATGACTATAAAAATGTTTGAAAACCAAAACATATCTAACAAAACTTAGTAGCTATTAGGCGACAGTTGGGCTCGAACCCGCGCCTTGCTACAGCAGGCAGACAGTGTTTCCGCTGCGCCACCAAGACTTATGCTTTGGCTCGTGAAATTTTGCTTGTTATCAGAGCAATAAGCGTAGTGGGGTATGCGGTATACGTCATTTGTGTCCATGTGTGAGTACACGAGCGGCCGCAAGCGACTTGTTTTCTGCGTTTTGTATTGACTATGCCTCCATATATGAACGTGATAGTACATCGCACTCCGATAGCAGGGTAGCGCTGGGGAAGCGAGCGCGGGGCGCAGTTACGCGGTACGTTGCGTAGCGCCAAAGTAGGTAAATAATAAAAAAACCCTTAACGTGAAGTTTCCAGGAAAAAAAACTTATAGCTGATGACAGTTATGGGTAGATTCCACCATTTAAGTATTTGCTAAGCTGTCCTTTACACCCTGTATATCTATTTCTGTACAATTTACTTTGCTCATACCATTTCAGTAAATAAAAATGTCAACAAAAAATGATTGTAATTCTAACAGTGATTAAAACAGTACTTAACTAGTTAAACATATTAAAATTGAAAAATAATTCATACAAGGGGTTGTCTTTAAATTAGCAAAACTTCAGAGGGCAATATTATATAAATAATTTTCCACAAGAAACAGAAATAAACACATTTTTTTTCTTTCAAACTTATTATGTATGTTCCTTAGGGAAAGTTAGGTGGGTTAATTCACAGCGACAGTGATACAATATGCATGAGATTTTTAGGGTTCCATAGTAATCTACGAACCCTTATAGTTTCGCCATGTCCGTCTGTCCGTCTGTCCGTCTGTCCGCGGGTTTTCTAAGAAACCTTTGGTACTACAGAGCTGAAATTTGGCATGGTTATACATATTAATCACGCCGACAGAACTGTAGAGTAAAACTTTAAAAAAAAAATTTTTTTCGGGTGTCTCCCATAGACGTGAAAGGGCGATGATTTTTTTTTTCTCGCCAATATCATCGAATGGGGTGTCTAAGAATAGCTTTTTAAAAGATAGAAGGGGTTTACTAAGAACGTTTTTCGATTTAGCACTCCGTTTGCGAATCATAAATTTGTAAAGTTAAAATTTTTGTCAAACACAAGTGTCCCCCCCCCTCTACCAGCTAAACGGTTGTTTCTAAAAATGTAGAAAAATTCAAAAAGGTAGAATATACATCAAATTTAAAAGAAAAACTATAAAACATAAGTTGGCCCTTCAAGTTTGCGAGTAATGGTAAACCAAGTGCCAAACATTGTTGGGATTAATAAGAATATATTTACTAATATTAGATCCTTGGTACTACAGAGCTGCAATTTGGCATGTTCATACATATTAATTGCGCCGACAAACGAAAAAAAATTAAATTTTGTAAAAACAATTTTTTCGGGTGTTTCCCATACATGTGAAAGGGCGATGGATTTTTTTTCCCGCCGATATCATCGAGTGGGATGTCATTGGATAGTTTTTTAAAAGATAGAAGGGGTTTACTACAAACGTTTTTCGATTCAGCAGTCCGTTTGCGAAAAATTAATTGTTAAAATGAAAAAAAATGTTAAAAATTTCACGAGCATTTAGAATTTACGACGAAGTTCAACCTAATCCAAAACAACTGCCATACAAAGTTCCACGCTAAAAGTGAGGCAAGGTCGAAAGCCAAGCTGTACCATATTGACATTTCATGTGTCGTTATAGGTTTTTGGGGGTGTTAATTACGAAAATGACATCAAAATTATACACAATCGCCACGCGACCTGCTTTTTAGCACCAGCTCGAAATTATTCCTAACAATACTTTTGTTGCTAAAAAAATTTAAAAAAACAATTTTTTTTAAAGTAAAAAAAAAAATCTCGTTGGTAGAATATACAACGAAATTTAAAGAAAAACAACCACACATAAGTTGGCCTTTCAAGTTTGCGAGTGATAGTCGACCAAGTGCCAAACGTTTTTGGAATTAATAAGAATATGTTTACGGTTCAATACTAAAAGTGAGGCGAGATTATTTTATCAGTAGGTCTATATTATTTCTAATAATATTGTCGCAAAAATATAAATAAATAAATAAAAATTAAAAACATTTTCGCTCGCTTCGCTCGCGAATTTTATAATTTCATTATGTTGTGTTTAGACCAAAACTAAAGTTATTTCTGAAACTACAAACTCTTTAACACATTTCTTTTTTATACTATAGTATTTGGAGATTTTAACATCGACTATGACTAGTGATGGAAGATACTCAGTCTTTTAAGGCTTTTAATAAAGACTCACCTTATTTTTGACGCCTCGCGACTGATTCAGTCTTTTAGTTCCCAACCTTTAGTCATAAGACTAGCTTTTGTAGTTGAAGTCTTTTAACGTAAAAAACTGAGCTGTTACTTAAACAGCTTAAAGGACTTAAAAGACTGGCGACTCATTATTTGGGAAGTCGACAGTCGTAAGGTATGTGTTGATAGAATGTAAATATCTCATTTTATGGTTTAGGCGTGAATTATTCCTTTTGGTTGATAGGTTACATAAGAAATATTTAATATCACACACAAACTGCGGTGCGATCCCTTTTACATAAAAGAACTTGAGTCGTTTAAGTCTTTTAGTATTTTGAAAACAACTCGAGTCGTTTCAGTTTTTAATCTTTTAATAAACTACTAAGTCTTATTAATAAAAACTCGAACTTTCAGTCTTAATTTTAGAGTCAAGTCCTGTCAGATGGAGGCGAGTCTTTTTAATAAGCCTTAAAAGACAGTCTCTTTCATCTCTAACTACGACCGTAACGATAGTACACCCGTTTTAAATGAATACGTGATTTAAACAATTTTTTTACAACCATTTGCATCCACGCGAGGTGGTTATTAAACAGATGATTTTTTTTTCATTTTCCTTGTGGCGCTGGAATCTACATTTCTCCTTTAGTTACCTTCTTTCTTTGTGACCTCGTTTTTATTAGACATTATTAGCGATTTTACCGTCCATATGCTCGTAGAATTAAGAAGCCAGCTGCATATTTGAAGCATGCTGCTACGGAACCCTACAATGCGCGTGTCCCGACACGCTCTTGGCCGGTTTTACTATTTTAAAGACAACAAAGACTTACAATAAAATGATCGAACCTGTATGATATTAGCGAAAAAATGCTTTTTCGAAAAATCTGACCTGAATACTGATAGACCCTCTGGTGGAACCACGCAGAGGGACCACCGGTCCGTAAAGGACAATGGGCTATGTGCAAGATTTTAAAAATATTTTTTTAAGCAGGTTTCAGGTAAATAAAAAATATATCAAATAATTTTGATCATAGATAAAAAAATATTAATTTTTAAAATTTTGGTTACGATTTGTTGCTTACTACAGGAGTCTTGTTTGGCAAGCGGTCGAGGGCGGACGTCCCTGCACGTGTTCTCCTGTTATCCCAAACGTTGACGAAGTTTACGACACCCGCGCCCGCGCCTCTGTTCCCAAGTTCGGTCGGCTATTGTTATACTGCGTACCGTTTGCATTTTAATACTGTGACTTAAGAGGATCGACTACCGCGCCCATGTCCATACAAAAAGGGAAAACGTTTTGCTACCCCTAAATCTTCTCCGATTTTGATAATTTTTCACTATGTTGTTGTCCCTATCAAAAACTATGCCTCTATGTTTTCCTTTTTTGAAAATTTTGTTTAGATAAAAAGTTATAAGGATCTGTAATCTTGCTTTATTGGGTTTGAAAAACATTCATTTTAAATTCATTGTATTTCAGAAATAAAGTAAATTTTCGGAAAAAACAAAAAATAGAGGCATAGATTATATTCTGCTGAAAAGATTGATACCAAAAAGTAGTATATTTAGTACAGTTTAGGGGTTGGGAAACGTTTTCCCCCCAAACGCGATTTTCGACAAAAAAATACCTAGAAACACAGCCGAGCTGCAACTGTCTCTATCGCACGCTATGCGCGGGGGCCGAGCGCGGTCGCGACAGAGAATGATTCTCCAAATACCTATTTTCCTACGCTCGCGGCGCTTTATCTAGCCTCTATAGAATAACTCGTGACTCACTAAACTATATCGCGACTAGTGCCTTTTGTACCCCATATAATAATATCAGTGCATTCCGGTTCCATTCGGTAATACCTACGTCGCGCATCGCGTGCGTCATCCACACATCTAGTGTAGTTGACAGTGGAACTTATTAACGACGACCAAGACACAGAAACTTGAGCTAAAAATAGTGCGTTAAACGCGCAACATCTTGAGAAAGGCGGAGAACCTGGTGAGATCGTTCCATTGTAAAACATTTCTAACCAAAAGGCCAAAAGGTATAAAAAAAAATTCCAGCATCAACTCACAAGGCGATCCGTTCCAGCAGCCTTTTGGATACAATTTTTTTTTTCCAGCATCAACTCACACGGCGCCGATCTAACCGACATAATTATTATTGCAACTTGTAGGACCCGCAGCATACCGTTTAGTGTTCCTGACCGGCGCACCATATTCTTAAACCTAGCTTAACAATCCGGAGAGGTGGTTACCTCTTAACTTACCCTATCTACACATTACTCCAGCTTGAAAATCTAGGATACTAGGGAAGTACGTAGAACGGCAGCTAGTGATTCACTCAATTAACGCCTAAATAAAGGAGCTCGCCATAGAGAACTTAAGAATAAAATTTGAATTTAACTGAATATACACAGTAACACAAAATCACCCGTTGCGTCTCGCGATACAAGTTTAGGTCTCTTACGGAACGCTAAAACCAGGAATCCATTAGCAGTATTGTGTGCTTCAAAGACATTACTACAATAAGCCACCTGACACACTTATAATATATTATTCGCATAATAAATTTATCATATCTTACTGATATACCACACGAATCACTAATCACTTAGCCAATCGTAAAACACATCGCACAGGAATCGCTCAACTTGGGAACAATACCAACCTTATTTTACTAAGTGCGTTTTTTTATTTAAAATAATACCGACTAAAAGCAAGCAAACGACCGAAGAACCATTAGTTTGCCTAAGTTTTACAATAGGGTATAGAAAAAAGGATAATAAAACAATAATACTATATCGGAGCCTGGGAAACGAAAGCTCATAAAGTTATATCCTGCTGTCTTTCAACTTAATGCGCCCGACAATTTTATAATTTTTAAAACTACTAAACAAAAGACTCCACAGTCATTCTATCAACATCTTATAGGGAATTCAGAAGGGAAACTTCAATAGCCTTATAAAATTATTGATTACAGAACAAACTTGATACAATGTTATCACGACGAAATTCTAAATGCAAAAGAGAGCTTAACAGTCATTGCAACGGCTTTTATACTTTTTTCATTTTCAAAAAGGTACCGCCAACTCACGACTCGATTACAATTAAAAAGGCGGTATCAAAACGAAATCATAACCTGAGATAACATTTCAAATAGAATTGACTGTATAAATGAATCAAACAATAAGAAAACTAATCATTAAACCTTACATTCGACCATCCTGACGCGTGTTATGTCCTCATACACGCAAACTTTCTACATTAGAATCACCTTACATTCGGATCATTTATGTACAAACAAGGAAGGGATGAAGAGAGAGAAAAAAAATACAATTAGGGGGGGCAACAGGTAAAAATGGGTGGGTGGACTATGCTAGAATTCTCGGGAAAGTGTGTTAGCTGCTGCTGTCCGTTGTCCAGTGATGGGTCTGTCCTTCTAAGCACTCTTGGCAGCCGGTGTGGTATCTGCAATGTCGTCACTTCTAGGAGCTCCCCGGTTTCGTTAGCTTGCAGCAGGATATATGAAAAATAAAAGAAATGGTGGATCTTACAACTAAATATTGTAATACCAACTTAAACTATGTCTAACTCCGGTTAAGTATTGTTTTATACGGAAACCTTTAAAACTTTCTTTTAAAACGCCGTCTTATATAGTAAGGCAGTCAAAGTCTAATTTACCAATTAACTGATATTTTCAGACGAGCGTTAAAATATATAATATCGACTATGTAGCATTCATTTACTGTTATGTGAGATTTAAACTTTTAGTGCAATTTATTGATAGAAATTATCATGTGGTCACTAATATAAACATTTATATTTATTTATCAAGGCTTCGCAATTTTAAACAACATACATTTAAAGACTCACATAAAACTTTCCCTTATTTCGTGGGTCCTTTGCGACACACTTAGACCCGGGAAAAAACATCTGCTTTTTACACAGAGGCAGCGGTGTGGTAACGAAACCAGCCGTTTTAGGAAATAAATAATTATATGCATTCATTACTTTCGCTCTGAAATCTTTATAACAATAAAATACCTTCTCTCCATAATTATAAGTATACGATCATTACTTCTCAAAATTACCTGAATCGTTGTATATAATTCTATGTTTGATAATACTTTTAGTAGACGAGTATCCAGCAGAGTCCGCCAGTTTTTCAACTCGGTCAGCTGCAGTTTCCGCAGTAAGAATTTATTAGCCCGCAGTTTCCGCAGGAATATCATAATATCCGCAGACTCCGCAGATTTGATAATCGCCGCAGACTCCGCAGCAAAATCATAATAGCCGCAGATTCCGCAGCAAAATCATAATAGCCGCAGATTCCGCAGCAAAATTATAATAGCCGCAGATTCCGCAGCAAAATCATAATAGCCGCAGACTCCGCAGCGAAATCGCAGTGGCCGCAGACTCCGCAGCAATAACATGGCCTGCAGATTCCGTAGAGGGCCAAGATGGGTTGCAGATTCCGCAGAATTACTGGGAACAAGAATAAAGAATACAGTATCCGTAGTTCTTAAGTCTGATAGGGACTTCTGTTCTAAGCAATATACTTTTATGTTCTAAGATTTTTATATATTCATTATCATACATTCATACACTCTTGCCTATAATCTCATTTACGGTAGGCAGATCGTCATTTAGTTATAAAACCACTTGAAGCCACTTAACGACATCAAATAAATTGTAAAAATAATTCACATTAACTTAATTAATAAATAAGTAGTACGACAAAGAATAAACTAATATCACGTTCTTTTATTCAGACCACGATCACGTTTTTTTCGTTTACTCGTACATCATTTTCTTAATTTTCTGTAATAATGACGTATCAATAATTGCTTAAAACTATTTTATTTTTAAGTATAGGCTGCAATGAATATCTTGTCTGGTGGAGATAACTTCTAGTGATTAGATCGCCTTTTCAAGTTGGTCGTTATTTCCCCTTTTTTATATGTGCATTAAGAAATTTATTGATTCATTCATTCACTTGAAAAATAAAACAACTAGGTAGTGTTTTTCTTCTAATAACATAATCGCATATTTTAAATAGGCAATTTGTAATAAAATAATGTAATGATAAGCAACAATATCTAATTTAACTCTTTCACATAAGTACAGCTTGTTTTTAGCTAATCGATATAGTTCCTTCACTACAAGCAACTAAAGAATTTACGAAGTATTTGTAGCGACGCGACGCGACGTCAGTTTCCGACAGTATGAGCAATAGTGGGACAAATTGATGCATTACATGCAACTTATACTCAAACGAGTCTATGACAGAAAATATTATTTTCTTGCAACAGATTAATCTCTTGGAGGTAAATAAATTAATAAAAAAAAAACAACGGGTTGCACTCCGGGAGTGCCGGCAGAATTGAAAACTTGAACATTAACGTTGTGCATTAATATGGAAATAAAACAAAATACACAAAAGAGTCCGTTTTTCTCTCAGGATTCGAACCCTCGACCTGCTGCTTACAATCTGTCAACTTTTCCACTCGACCAAACTGTCTACTTTCTATTCAGTAAAATAGTCTATCGGTATTTGCGCACTATATACGAATAATCGTTGACATCTGTCACAGAGATAATTTTACCATAGGGCTGCCATCCGTCCGGGTTTCCACCCATACTTCAAGGTGCACAACGCTGCTAAAGAAGTTTTCACTTCAATAAAGGTAGCAACCCTATCCTACGCATTTTCAATCACATCTTACGATAAGGGTCACGTGACATCTGACGCAAGTTCATCGCGAGTTTAACATATATTTTTTTCAAACTAAAGTGCTCAATGCCGCTAAAGAAGTTTTCACTTCAAAAAACTTAAAAGGAAAACCTAGCTTAGGAGTGAACGAATTACCACCCACACTAATAAAACACTGTATCGATGTATGATTCGACCATTCTCGAACCCAACTCATAAATCAAACACTTGAGGAAGGAATCTTTCAAGGTCATTTAAAAAAACTTTCTTGAAACTTCGAATTCCAATAATTGCTAACCTAAGTATAAGTTTATCATCTACACTGGCAAAGGTACAAAGTGTAATGGCAAATAGATAAAAAGTATTCTCCAAAAAGTACGCTTTATTCGCAAAAACTCTGTATGGACTTCAAAAGCGGCTCCCTAAAAGCTCCCCAGCGGCATATGTTTTATGAACGAAGTTCCCGCAAAACTAAACAGTAGCACTACCCACTACAAATTAATGAGAAAGCGCGTGAACGTCTTTTCCATGGAATCTTATTACGCATATTTTACGACGTAAGAATTTGCGGTCGGTCGCGCAAGTGTCTTTAAAATTTTGATAATCGTGAGCAAATAGTTAAAATAGAATAGGTACTGCGATCTAGTCAAAAAAAAGAACAAGTATAGGTCACGTCACGTAGCGTCACTATGACTCATCTAATCCAGCTACACAACCTGCTAATGCCCGCTGGCCGTTGTGATTGGCCCATCTGAAGTTACAAACTTATTGTGAACCATTTTAAATATCGCGCCCATCTGAGCAATACTTTGTTTATTAGATATTTTTCAGAAAACCATTCAATACGTTTAGACACCTTTTTTTTAAAATTCCTACCAACGAAGGGTCAAACCTCAGGCACAGTCTACCTTAATATTATTAGTGATATTAATGTAATAGGGATAGCATGTAGCGACAACCCAGATCTTGATCAAGTTTTGAAAAAGTCACAGTAATAAAAATCGTATTTAAACATCTTTGTTAAAAATATTTTCATTAATAAAGTAAATGCATTGTTAACTTGGAATTACGTTTAACTTCTACCAAATAATGAACAATAACAGCAACCTCTAAGCCCTAAGAAGATGAGATAATATATAATCATCGACATTTAATTCACTAAAGAATAGCTTGCTTTTGACAGACACCGTCCAGCATAATTAAAGAAATTGAAGCTTGGTTGCTTAACCACCACTTAAAACTAAACTACCATTAAACAAAATCGATTCACTTTCAGCTCCATTAAAGTCATTCACTGATTTGCGCACGCTTGGTTGTAACGTAATCTGTACATGTGTATACAAATATACATACTATTTTAAAAATATAACCGATCGCTTTCGGTACATTGAGGATATGTAAGAATTACTATTATTTCCTTTAATAACGCAATAGACCAAAAGTCAATAATTGTTAGAATTGTTGCAAGTTTGTGCGTGCTTATCGCAGAAACTGCTAAACTGATGTAGGTACGGTTTTTACTAATGTATTATGGTTAGCTTTACTTTGAATGTAGTGTTTCAATGATTTCATAAATGAGAAGTTATAACAATTTAAAGAATTACGACGAACAATTTGTTCGGTCAAAAGGCTATAAAATAACGCTACCGACGACGCAGCGAATCTATAATTATCTTCCAAAGAAATTTTAAACTTTGATTAAATTAAAATACCTTCTCCAATTTCATAATATATCTTACAAATATGCAAACTAGCCCGAAAACAACTTTGTTTTAAACGAGTGAGCATAGTTACCAATCGCACGGCACAGAGGTAACTTGCCCATTCCGAACATAGCTAAAACTCGTGAAACTCTAAATATGCAGCAAAAGTAATGGCATTCAAAATATATATAATAATGCGATACAATTAGAGACATGGAAAGAGACAACATGTTAGATAAACAGCTTAAAATTTTATAGGACAAATTAGATAAGATCAATGGTTCTGACTTGGAATTTATTTAAAGCCGATGTTTATTTTAGCAATTCATTTTAATTTGTAATGCATTTCAATAAATGTTGTTGCAGTGCCCTAACAGGGCTTCATGTTTGTTTCTCAAAACTATGCAAGATCTCATGTAACACATGAAAGTAATAGGGTAATTAAAACAATTAATTGTTTTCGTGACATTTAAAATACTGATCTTGGGAGTGTCCAATTCACTAGAACGAGTATCATTATTAAACTTTTGTGGGTATACACAAAACTCCTTACTACTGGAAAACAATTCTAATAACTGCTCTTGTGATTCTTAATTTCATAACAGTGAGATCATAAAAAAAAATAAACCATAAAATCTACCAACAATAATTACATCTTGTCATAAAAATCATTTTCAAATGTCTCGTCTTATTATTTATATTTGTTGAACATTTCTTTTGAAATTTTTGCTCAAACTGAAAGGCCATGTTTTCACTTTACCAGCCAACTTTCGTAATGCTAGGTAAATAGTCAGACGGTCATCCAACCGCAACTTTTGGTTCACTTAATAACTTCATTAAACCAACACGGTGATTTGGTTATGACTCATAAAAATTAGAACAACATCACTTTAGGTATTAATATGGTTGAAAGAATTCAAACTACCAACATACACAGATATAAGCTCCGCCCTTATCCCATTGGGGTAGGCAGTAGATCACTATTAGATTAAAAAGAATATAACTATTTAGAAATGTTCTGCGGTCACCCGCGGTATCTCTGACCTTCTTATTTCCCAGCTGCAAGGCTCAGATTGGGTACGCTGTACCTCTTCAGTCACGCGTTCTGGCCTCTGGCGCCGGCGCTGTCTCTTGTAGCACCGGTGGTGTCATGACGGACTGGGAGTGTGATCGGCTCCGCCCTCGCTCAGGTCCGGGAGCGCTGACGGGAGCGCCGATCACCACGTGGACGACTCCTCGTTGTACGGTGCTCGACCTAGATCTATAAATACTTTCGGAAGCACGTTACGGTATTAAAAAAAGTAGTCTAGGAACGGCTCAAACTTTAGGCGCATGGAAAGATCCCGCTTCTGAATTATAGGGAAACGCTTTGCATGGAACAATATATTAACCAACGATTCCAGGATGGATTCTGGGGAGGGGAAGATATATTAATAGCAGCTTCGGAATATTATAGGGCTAACGTCCATGTTTAAAACGAAAATCTATTGGAGCCACTCATTTATAAGCCCCGTGATGCACCAGTACCCGGAAACATATATTTACACTTCGGAAACAACCATTACAATAGTTTGATACCCACCGATCAAGGAGCTTCATCCAACTACGAAGATGAAAATGTTTATGATAGATGTAGTCCTGCAACAAACTCACACTTCCAAAAAGAAAACGATGGAAAACTCTTTTTGCAATCCAATGAAACAATACCCGCCACGTCTGATAATCAATGTCACATTTCTACAGATTGCACCGGCCAGTGTCTAATTAGGTCATCACCGCAAACACAACACGATGTACCGGCACATGGAATGTAAGAAGCTGTTCTAAGCTAAAAGAAAGACACCATATCGATCAAGAACTGTCTAATCGACAGATAATAATAGCGGGACTTCAAGAGACACACATGGCATCAGGAACTTTTGAATCAAATAACTACCACTGGATTCTTGGGGACGGTAAACGCCCAAGGGAAAAAAATAGGAATCGCCATTCTCATATCAAAAACGACTCAATATAAAATAATTTCAACCCATTGTAAAGGATGTAACACTCTAGCAGTGCACTTAAAGATTAAAATCGCTACAACCGACAGTCCAGTAGAACTTTCCATTATTACCACCTACGTCCCTTCATCATCAAGCTCGTGTTTGTCTCAAATTGGAATTTTGATTCACCAAAAATCTAAAAAAGCGTATCCGGTTATAATGGGTGACTTCAACGCACATATAGGCACAAACGACTCTAAACAATGCACCTCTAAAAGAACCGGAGAAAACTTATACTACAAGCATAGCAACTTTAACGGCAACTTACTTTTAAGTTTTGTTGAACAACACGAGTTGAAACTTAGCAAGTTTGGATAATAACACCTTTAGCAGTTCACTTAAAAAATACAAAATGCTACAAGTAACAATCCAATAAAACTTTTATCGTCACTTCTCACGTCCCAACATCATCAAGCACATGTCTATTCCAGATTGCTACTTTACTACACCGGAGACCTAAAACAGCCTATCCAAAGATAATAAGAGACTTTAACGCACACATAGGCATTAACTTTACAAAATAATGTAAAAGGACCGGGAACAACCTCTATCACAAAACAGCAATTTAAACGGTTATTTGCTTCTAAGCTTCTTACAACAGCACGATTTAAAACTACTTGGTGATTTCCACGAAACCAGTAGTCCAGCGCGAGGGCCTCCTCCAAGTAATATTTGGAGAAGGCCCTCGTGTTGGACTGCTTGGTTTCATGGAAACCAACATTCGCAAATTGATCATATTCTAACAAGTGTTAAGAAACCCGTATTTTTCAAGTACGTTGTAGCAGAAAAAGGAAAACTAATAAACACAGATTACAAATTACTTTGGGGATCGATAGAAACCCCAGCTTTCTTACTTAAAACACCAAGATACTGCAATTAATATGACATTTCACTATAAAAATGCTACTAGGTATATAAACATTTACAAAGGGAATTTGTACAACACAAATTCCAAGGACTGATAGCCAATAAGATGAAAGTCTTACAAGAATCAAATACTTCCGCTCACACCCATTCAGACAAATTAGAAGTTTCCAATTGGAATGCTAGCTGGACTGATATCTACAACATACTCAAAGAAGCAGCTCAAGAACTACTGATGAAACCAACTCTGAGATCCCGCGAAAATTGCAAGTCTTATTTATAAGATGCCTACAATGACTTATGGGCTCAATGTGGCAACATTAACCAAGTGTAACCGATAGAGATTAAGAAAATACGAAAGACAATTTTTAAGGACATGCTCAATGTATCAAAAGACGCTCCACCTAAAAATTTCCACGAAATACTACAAAGCATAACAATAACGAAAATCATAAAAGTACGTAGCATTTTATACTACGACCACATAAGCAGACGCCGGAAACCACATCTTCTACGCTTATAATTATAAGGAATATAGGAGAAAAGTTGGACGTCCGATCTTCAATTGTAGGGACTCCCTAAACCGAAATCGTATTGGAAAACGATTGCTGCAGATCGACAAAAAATAAAATAAGAAGCCGAGAATATATACAATGTTACAGAAACGGACATAGAAACGAAACCCGAAGACTTAGGTATTCTACTTCCAACCACATAATCAAGAATGAAAACAGTAAAATAGAAGATAAAACGAAGACACGTCGGTCGGAAGAAGAAACAATCCAGGACCATCGGTTACAGCAGCTCTATTCTCGCCCATTTATATATCACACACCAAGTATAGAATCTATCCTTCTTACGTTGGCTCGGTGCTGGTATTCCACATCCTGCTACAACAGCCCCATACAGTCACAGACTCTATCTTATGGTGCCCCGTCGACCATTGACCGCGGCAATAGACAGATCGACTGTACTAGTTGGTACGAATGTCGAATCACTCAATCCATTAAATTTTTGAAATGTAGCATGAATAGTGGGATTTGTGCATTCGTGCCACAGTGGCCAGACCGAGGTGATTGTCGTCGTTGAGTCTTTGTGGCAGAACTGCTGGGCGGGGTGGCCATTGTAACGGTAACGGTAACGGTAACGATTTGTTGCTTACTACATACAGCATTCTACGGTTTAATTCTTTGCCAAAGTAAAAAAAAAAAAACAACGGGTTTCACTCCCGGAGTGCCGGCAGAAGTGAAAACTTGAACATTAACGTCGTGCATTAATATGGAAATAAAACAAAATACACAAAAAGAGTCCGTTATTATCTCAGGATTCGAACCCTCGACCTGTTGCTTACAATCTGGCAACTTTTCCACTCGATCAAACTGTCTACTTTTGACATCTGTCACAGAGATAATTTTAGGTCCGGGTTTCCACCCATACTTCAAAGTACACAACGCCGCTAAAGAAGTTTTCACTTCAAAAAAGGTGGCAACCCTATCCGACGCATTTTCGATCACGGTCACATGACATCTGACGATCTGACGCGAGTTGATCGAGAGTTTAACATTTTTTCCCAGTACTAAAAGTGCTCAACGCCGCTAAAGAAGTTTTCACCTCAAAAACTTTTGACAGTTGGTTGACACATAACCTAACCGTTGTGTTTTTGAGTTGTTGGTTATTGAGTTTGTTTCTGTTTCCTGGTTTTGATTATTTGGATATTTACTGACGACTTGGCTTTGCCTCCTGGACGGTACCGTTACCTTCTGTTTCGTGGTTTTGATTATTTGGATTGATATTTACTGACGACTTGGCTTTGCTTCCTGGACTTTCAAACTTTCGCAATTAGAGATGAAACGGATATCCGGCAACTATCCGGTATCCTTTATTCACTGCACGAAATTCAACTGGATGTGCTGATTGCAAATGATTTTTCATAGCAGAAATACCTAGAACAAAAATGTAAAAAACCTAATTAGGTCTAACATAAGAAAAGGTTAAATACCATAAAAAGACTACTATTTATAAACTTTAAATGTGTATTTATGTGCCTAACGACTATATTGGTAGATATTCAATGAGTTACGATTAAAAAAAACAACTTCATGGCTAATACCTAATGAAAAATCCCTAAAAACTAAACAACCGAAACAAATTAATCAATAGGTAGGTAGGTAAAACTTGCAAGATATTTTACTCGATAAAAAGAATTGCAATTAGATTATTATTATAAGATACATACATACCTGCTTTTTTACCTTCACCGCCACGAGAAATTTAACATTTGTAAGGTTTCGTTACATATTTTAGCAATTTTTGCACTTTTTAAAATATTTTTAAATGTTTAACTTAAAATAAATAGTTCGGTGAATGACTTTTTCCGGTACAACTACTGACAGAAAAAACAGTAGCAAAGTTTAGTGGCTAACTTCATGCAAAATTCAAAAACGGAAGGGGAGTTTGGCTGACAGGGACATTCGTTGCCTGGCAGTTGAGGAGAGTAGTCGTGTCCTTAGAAAGTGTAGTTTACGGAAGTGTCCGTTAAAATAGTGAGATCTAAAATATAATTAAACTGTACATTACCATGAAGAGGAAATATACGTTTAAAGAGGACTGGTGTTTCCTTTGGATTGATGTTCGTCTTACACCTCAGAAGCGGGGATGGACAACGCATAAACGCGTAAGTAACACGCCTTAATTGTTTTAAAGGAAACCTTTTTGATGTAGATATTTCATGATTAATTAGATACAACGGCAATAACCGATCTATCATAAAAGGGAATCGTTATGAAGGTAGATGGTTAACTATTTTTAGTTATTTTTAAAATTCTATATTTTGGCACAGCAAATTTTTACAGCTATTATGTGCAATTGGTAGAATAGTCCTTCTTTTACATAGAATGACGTCATCGATGTCGTAAGATACCGACTCGGTACCTGGGAATTTATTTATACACATAATAATTGTGAGTGCTTTGAATTTTTCTCTCTACCTACATTCAATGTATGATCGAGAACAAAACTGTAACCGACGGAATCAAATATGCTGGCACCGGATTACTCGAACTCTGTGTAGGGGTTTCTTAAAGGGGGTTCGAAATTTGATTATTTTTGCGCTAGGAGTAGCCGTTTTGAAGATATGACTACTTTAATGAATTCCTTATATATTTTGTTTTTTTTTCTTTAGTTTGAATTTTGTTTTTTTTGTTCTACATTGAATACATTCGTAACGTAAATGTAATTTTATAAGCAGTTAGAATGGAGGTATGCGTTTTGTTTTTTTTGTGAGTTTCAGAACGTGACAGGCAGCAGGGAGTACGCAGTTTAGAGACTCGCAGCCAAGGGAGCGTCCGCGGCCGCGGTCGCAGCCGCTGCCTGCGGGAGCGGGTACGCCAGCTGGAACGGGGTCTGGAGAGAGCGCGAGATGGCGGGCATCGGAGGCAGCGGAGCGGGCGGCGTGGTCAACGGAGCGAGCAGCGCGGTCTAAGCAGCGATAGCGCTAGACTGGAGGGACGCAACGCGCGGGACTCTGCGAGCGCCGGACACCAGGATAAAAGGTCATGTAGCCCTTCATTTTTCAACTAATGACTTGTTACAAATTGCAAAGTCTATAAAAGATTTGCTACCATCTCAGACGTAAAATTCGATCAATAAATGTGCATCGGTTTATGGCTGGGATGAGAAGACGACCGTCCATTTACCATGCAAAAATTAACGGGACTCGCTAAGACTTGGTACGAGAGTTTGAATTGATCGACGGGTCCTGGGTTCGATTTCCAGTCGGGGCAAATATTCGTGTAAAAAGAAAATAATGTTCTCGGGTCATGGATGTTTGTTTGTTTTTATGTATATTCAGAGAGACGTACGACACAAGAGAAAACCTTGATGTGGGCCCTGAGTGTGTAGCGTTTATTTATTTAACTGTTGTTAGAAATTTGCTCTTTTAAATCAGTGTAAAATAACGGGTAGGCACGCATCATCCACAGTATCGGCGATCGAAAAAAAAATTTGGTTAAGCACTCTAGATTTACGATGCGTTAAACCAGATCAACTTTAGAATTTTTACTTACGCAGAAGCCTAACTTAAAGCACAAATCTGGAGCCACTTCTGAAAGTAGGTCCAACAATAGACAGAAGAACCAGGCTTATATAGTTATAACTGCAAAGAAGCTGGCTATATTCCAACTGTCCCAAACCTCTAGTCAAGTGTACCCAATGTCAGAAGAAAGAACACACTACCGAAACCTGTCGAGTTTAAGGCATCTGAATCGACGAAGGTTTCCACAATCGCCAAAATTCAGGGTCGAAATAGATTTATTTCATGGATTTTCCTTTATAAATATGAGACGGGTTAACTCTTGACCACAATCTTGACCACGATCATAGATGAGGTCGACGATGGAACATTCAGGATGTTACCTAAAATAGGTCAAGTTACAATAAAAGATTTAAATACATTCATACATATTCGTTCTACTGACTCTACTCCTAAGGTCATCTTTCCCAGAGAAGAATAGGCAAGAGCGCTCTTGTAAATCTCATTACAACCCTCATTTTCAAATTTTGACTAAATCTGAAATAACTCTAGAGCTAAGTAGTTTATTCCCATGGCTGCAAAACTATGTGCATTTCAAGTTCTGGTCCAAATGAAATATAGTGAACATTGACGGCACAATCCTGGTGAAGCATTTATAGATTAACGTAGGGAAATAACATTGATTAAACAAACAATTTTCGCGAAACTGGGTGTTTAACACGACAGTGTTCTTCTAATGATGAAAGGTTGTGGTTATAACCTTGTACGGTCACTTGGATCAGATTTGTGTCTGTCGATTGACGGTGCTGGTGCAACGGTTTCGTGTATATCCCAAAACGTTGCTCGAAAAGCCAATGCTGATCGGAAAACCAAGTTGCAGTTTTTGTATATCGGTGTCAAAATGCCAGGCTCATTATTAGAATAGATCGTTTTTTCCCTTATTATCGATTTCATAATTACAATGGATGTCAAAAAGTAATAAGAATAACACTCCCGTCAAAAATAAAAATAAAAATGTATCGGCAAGGGTGACGAAAGGTTGAATCGAATTATGATGGTGGGACACAGTAAGCTTTTCGGTATGACAAGCGTTAGAGCAGCGACTGAAACCCCTTTTTCTGGCAGCTTAAGGTTAGATACGAAGATTGTAAAGAAACCGAATGATCAGTATGTTGTAGTAGTATACACGGTCAAAAATGTTTCCTTTTCTGTAACAGTAACTCCATGCTCTAAACCGCGTAAACTTAAGGAAAACTTCGTATTTCCTCGGGCTAAGAAACTGAAGGATATACATAGGACTTTAGAGATCAGCCACTGTTAGAACTTCTTCAACGCTGTGACCGACTCTGAAACGCAAAATCCAGTAAAATCTATATTCCACTTACGTTGAGTTGTTTCCCTCACTATTGTTGCTTTACACGTTATATACATAGATTAAACGACTTGACAACCCTTACTCTCAAATATATATATTTCATCTAGGTTCATAAATTTAGAGTAACTAAATTTAATTTGTACCAGTTAGCTTCCTCTGATTCATTAGCCTAGAATATGTGCTGTATTGGGTTGGCCTTGTGTGCCGCTTTAGGCTGGCCCTGTGTGCCGTAGGTAGCTGGCCCTGTGCGCCAAAGTGAGACTGGCCCTGTGTGCCGTAGTTAGTCGGCCCTGTGTGCCAAAGTTAGACTGGCCCAGTGTGCCGTAGATAGACTATCCCTGTATAACCAGCATGACCCTTCTTTACATATAAACCCTGTCGGGCATTGCAACAATGGAAAAGCAGGCAGACTGGCATTTTTGTTAATTTAATTGTTTTATTTATTCATTTGTGCCTAATGCTAGAAAAGTATATCTATGCTTTTGCCATCGCTATGCTAACCGTTTTTCTGACTCCCGCATACAAAGGTCCGTATCATGTAGTAAAAGTTATAGGTAACAATTGGTACAAGGTTGCTCCTACATCTGGATTTAAAGGGATGAAAAATAAACGTACGACCATGGTTGCCACTGAGAGAATGCAGTCGTGGATACATATAGCGGCACTAGAGGTCAATGATAATGCGGACGAAGTCGATACTGTAGATGAAGAAGTTGTCTATTATAAGTGAGGAATTTTTACTCTAGTTGATTTATACTTGTGTTTATTATATTATTTTGTTTAAAGTTGGAATATGATACTTAGTCCACTTATGTATTTGTTTCAGGTCATTGGCGGATGTCGAAAGGATAAGGCTACCGTCTGGCCTGGGACAAATACACAGATATAACGGATTGGATGGATAATTTGATAGATAATTTGATGGATAATTTGATGGATAATTTGATGGATAATTTGATGGATAATTTGATGGATAACTGGATGGATAATTGGATGGTTAATAGGATGGTTAATTGGATGGTTAATCAGATGGTTAATCGGATGGTTAATCGGATGGTTAATCGGATAGTTAATTAGATGGTTAATTGGATAGTTACTTGGATGGATAATTTAATGGACAAATGGATGGATAATTTGGATATATATCGGGTGGATAACTTGATGGATAAATCGGTTAGATATCCGAATAGTTAATCGGATACTCACAAATAATCGGTTTAAAACGGAACAATAGATATGAAAATAAATTAAAAGTACCTTTTTCCGAATTGAACATAGTTACATCAGGACCTCACATAATGTTAATTAAAATTTACAACCACATTCCAAATTACATCAAAAAATTAGATAAAATACAATTATTTAACAATCATTTTAAATCTTATCTTGTAGCTAAAGCCTATTACAATTTGAACGAGTTTTTCGAAGATAAATACTTGGATAAACACTTAATAACTTAACCACTAAAGTACTTCTGCTCTTTCTTTTGATAACAATAATGTGTTATTTGAAAATGTTAATTATAATAAATAAATACTTGAAATGTAAATAATTTACATTAAATTGAATTGTTTAAATATTATTTCAAACTTAACATAGCTAGTCGCTCTTCTCCTTAAATTGCTGTGCCCCACGGGGCGTCACATCAGACTTATTGTTATTGTGTTGTAAGATCTTTTAAGAATTTTTTGTGACTTGCAATAAAGAAATTGAAATTGAAGGAAATGGATAGATATTTTGATAAATAAATAGCTATAAGTGTACCTATTTGAGTATCAAGTAGTTTATGATCTTTTGTAATTTAATTCCAAAAATATATACTTTTTCTTACGTTGTATATTCACAAACAAAATTATCATTAACAGCTAGTCACCTAATCATAATTATGGTTGGATATGTCAGTATTTGTTTTGTAAATTGATTAAAATTTTTGGTTGGATTAGATGTTGCACTTAGTTAAGTAGCGGTAATTTATCTAAGCTATTGAATTGTAAAATTTTGTTCGTCTATACAACATTCTGCGTTAAGTTGAGTTTGTATTATTAGATTGCTATTTTTATTCATTGCTATTTATTGTTGGACTGTTTTTGAAGTGAAAACTTCTTTAGCGGCGTTGTGCACTTTGAATTATGGGTAGAAACCCGGACGGATGGCAGCCCTATGGCAAAATTATCTCTGTGACAGATGTCAATGATTATTCGCACATAGTGCTATTGGAAATGGGCTCAGGAAAAAGAAACAGTTCCACACTTTGCAACGGCAGTTTAATAAGTGATTAAAAATACAGAGCGAACGTCCGAACGAATGTGTGTGCGAATGAAAGAAGATGAACGAATCATTGAGCGAATGTTTGTCTATTTTAATAGATTTGGAGACTGGCATATTTGTCTATACCAATAGTCCCCCTCAAATATGCAAGTATTCATCTTATAAAAGAATATAAAATCAATTAATTCACACATTTATGTTTAAGTACATAATTTACAATAATTGGTACACAATTCAAAACAAAAACAAAACAGAAAATTCTTAACACTCTTAAAAATCACTATAAATTATATCAAGTGTTTTAATCGAGCATATTTAAATTAAGTTTAATTTCAGCCTTAATTCTAAGAACTTCGCTGTGGGTACCATTTTTGTGAAGATATCAGCCAGTTGGTTTCTTGTGGAAATATATTCTAGCTTTATTACTTTATTAGTAATTTGCTCCCTTGTGAAATGGTATTTGATGTCTATATGTTTAGACCGTTTGTGATTTGTGGGGTTGTTGGCTATGCTAATACAACTATTGTTGTCCTCAAATATGACTATTGGCTGCTGAACTAGGATCGAAATACTATTGAACAACGATTTTATCCATATCGCTTCACGAACAGCCTCAAAAAGGGCCATGTATTCAGCTTCCGTCGAGGAAGCGGCGACCGTGTTTTGTTTACGTGTATTCCACGAAATTGTACAATTATCGAATACTTTGAATATGTATCCTGTTGTACTTTTTCTGTCGATTAAGTCACCTCCCCAATCGGAATCTGCGTAGCCAACCACCAACCGCTCATAATCACATTTTTCATAGGTTAATTTTAAATTAATTGAGCCTTTTATGTACCTTAAAAGATGCTTTAAGCACTTCCATAATTCCTCATTATTTTTGTCCTGATAACGACTCAGAATGCCAATCGCGGCACATATATCTGGTCGCGTACAAAGCATTGCATACATGAGACAGCCTATGACGTTTCTGCAGGGGGCGTCATAATGTATATCTGAATCTAAAGATTCATGATCTAATTTGGAAGGAAAAGGTGATTTTGAAGGATTACAATCACTCATGGAGAATTTGCTTAAAACATTTTGAAGGTACACTGATTGATCTAAAGTTAATTTGCCTTTACTCCGCTCTATTTTTATGCCTAAAAATAATTTAATTTCATGTAAGTCAGTCATATTAAATTTTTGCATTAAGCAATTTTTGTATAATTTCAAAATTCCTATATCTTTTGTGCAAATTATCAAATCGTCTACATACAATACAATGTATACATTTTTATCTATGCTACCTTTATCTAAAACATAAAGACAAGGATCAACTTGTGAGTTTTTAAAACCAATAGCCTTCAGAGTATGATCGAAACGCTCAAACCAACATCGCGACGATTGCTTCAAACCATACAACGTCTTGTTTAATTTACAAACTTGGTTCGGTGCAGCTGAGACGCCCTCTGGTACTTCCATATAGATATCTTCTTTAAGGATACCATTTAAAAAGGCAGTCTTCACGTCCATATGATGGGCGTGTAAATCAAACTGATTAGCGAGTGCTAGAATAAACCGAAAAGTTGAAATACGAGCAACTGGGGCGAACGTTTCGTCATAGTCCTGTAGGTATTGTTGTGTAAACCCACGAGCTACTAGTCGCGCTTTATACCGTGTAGGTTCACCTAACTCATTATTTTTAATAGTAAAAACCCATTTAGAGCTTACAATATTTACATTATTGGGTCTTTCAACAAGGGTCCATGTTTGATTACTATGAAGTGACTCAATTTCGCTTTGGATGGCTTTTAACCATTTGTCAGAATCGTTCCTATTAAATATCTCATTGTAATTTTTTGGTATAGATTGAACAGTTATAAGCGATAAATAAAAGTCCGGGTCGTTTATTTGTTTATAATCTTTTGAGGGTAAACCTTGAATTCTTTCGCTGCGTCTCAGTTTGCTAGAAGAAGGTCCAGCTTCTGAGCTATCATCGGTAAGATCCTTGTATTTGTTGCCTATTAACTTTGCCGATTCAGTATCGGGCTTATTAATTTCGGCGGGAATTTGGGTAGGAATTGTATTCATCGGCCTAGAAGATTCAAAATTTGACTCATCGAAAACAATATCTCGAGCAACGAAAAAATGATTATTTTCAACATTAAATAATTTGTAACCATTTTGGTCGTAACCAACTAATATGGCCTTAAAAGACTTTTCGTCAAATTTTGTTCTTTTAGTTTTGTCATGAACATAAGCCGTCGAACCGAATACTTTTAAATGACTTATTTTCGGTTTCTTATTGTGCCACATTTCATATGGTGTTTTATTATTTGTGAGCGCTTTTGTTGGTAGTCGGTTTGTTAAATATGTGGCCGTTAAAACGGCTTCACCCCAATAGGCTTTGTCCAACTTCGCACTTGTAACCAATGTTCGAGCCATTTCGGTTAACGTACGATTCATACGCTCAGCGACACCATTTTGTTGTGGCGTATATGGTACCGTCAAGTGGTACGTTATTCCCTTACAAACACAAAAATCCTTGAATTCATTAGAAAGATATTCTCGCCCGTTATCGCAGTACAAATTGGTCACTTTTGAGTTAAATAAATTTTCGCTCTTAGCTACAAAATCTTGAAAACATTTTAAAACTTCTGACTTAGAGTTCATTAAATAAGTTACTGTATAATGTGTAAAATCGTCAATAAAAGTGACAAAATAATTTTTATCATCAATTGTCGGGGGTGTTATCGGACCGCAAACATCAGAGTGGATGATAAAGAGTGGTCGGTTATTTTTGTTAGTTTTGTCTTTAGATTTTAAAAAGGGTAATCGAGCCTGCTTGCCAAGTACGCAGGGCTCACATAACTCATTGGTAGGTGTGATGTCGTCAATTACCTTTATATCATTTTCGTCGATTACGTTCTTTAGCAAATTAAATTTTTGTTTGTTTAAATGACCAAGCCGGCTGTGCCATAATTTATAACGATCTTGGTCCTGGGATTTATCATGAGCTAAGTTTAAACCAGATCGGGATCTATTTATTTCAAAAATAATACTAAAGAGATTATTAATATTCTCACCTGTCATGTAACATTTGTTGTTTTTGTAAACTTGAACGCCATTATTACCAAAAATAACCGACATACCCGTCTGTTGTATGCGATTTACCGATAATAAATTGTATCGCACCTCGGGTGAATATAAAACGTCGTCGATTGAACCTCGAAAACCTAAGTTCGTTGTTACCTCAATACTTCCTTTACCAAATGCAAGAATGGATGTCCCGTTTTTAGCGACACCGATTTTTAATGGAACGGGTAACTCAACATATGACGTAAACACTTCCCGTGTGTTTACAATATGGTCAGTCGCGCCGGAATCTAAAAGAAAACAAATTTCGTCATTAGTCATGCGATTGTCAGCAGCTGAGGGTAACTTACATTTCGAAAGCATAAAAGCAAAACCGTCCTCGTCATTATTGATAGAGGTTTGAACGTTGTGGGCCGCCCTTTGTTGATTTGCAGATTGATCAGTTTTCTGTAACTTCTTGAAAAAACGGCAGTCCTTCTTGAAATGGTTTCGTCGTCCACAATGGTCACAGTACATTCTGGAAAACTTGTGTGTAGAATTTCCGGGTGGTTGCTGCGAATTTCCAGGTGATTGCTGAGGATTTTCTTTCTTTTGAGGGTAGATTTTCTTTTTCTTGTACGGTCTGGAAGATTGATTTCGATCGGAAAACCGTTTGGTTCCTACTTGTAGGGCCTTCGTCTCTGTCGTCGTCTCAGCCTTCACTTTAACTTCTTGGTCTAGCAAACGTGTCTTGACAAAAACCAAGTTAAGTTGTTCTTCTCCAAGCGTTTCTAACGCCGTTATAACGCCGTCATAAGAAGCGGGTAGTGTTAGCAGTAGATGTGAAATCTTATCCATCTCATCAAGTCGGGCACCGGCGGAGACTAATTCGGTCACCAAATTATCAAACTTTGTAAAATGTTGCAATAAAGTCATATCTGGTTGCAATTTGAGATTCAGTAGTTGCTTACGTAACGCTAACTGTGTAGGAATCCTTGGCAATATTCAAAAATGCGTCACTCAGGTATTCAATGATCGTACCTTTTGCAATCATATTTTTCTTGATCCAGTCCTCGTCTGGAACCTCCGGAATGGCTTTATCTACAACACTGAGCACTTGAAGTTCTTCTAGGAGCGATTTTATACGAAATTTCCATGTACTATATCGTTCGCCATTAAATTGCTGAATATTCCGTTTATTTCGCGACTCCATATTCAACGATTGTTTTTTTTACTCGTAGTTATTTATTTTAGTTACTTTGTGCAGTATGAAAACGGCCTGGGCCCATAACCTATTGGAAATGGGCTCAGGAAAAAGAAACAGTTCCACACTTTGCAACGGCAGTTTAATAAGTGATTAAAAATACAGAGCGAACGTCCGAACGAATGTGTGTGCGAATGAAAGAAGATGAACGAATCATTGAGCGAATGTTTGTCTATTTTAATAGATTTGGAGACTGGCATATTTGCCTATACCAATAAGTGCAATAGACTACTTTACTGAATTGAAAGTAGATAGTTTGGTCGAGTGGAAAAATTGCCAGATTGTAAGCAAACAGGTCGAGGGTTCGAATCCTGAGAGAATAACGGACTCTCTTGTGTATTTTGTTTTATTTCCATATTCATATTAATGCACAACGTCAATGTCCTAGTTTTCACTTCTGCCGGCACTCTCGGAGTGCAAACCGTTGTTTTTTTTTATATTATTACGTAAGTAGAAAACGTAACTAACATCAAATATATGTATATACTTTTTATATGTACTTGGACAATTCAAAATATTTGTTACTACTGGTTAGGGCTAGAAAATCATTATTAGCTAAAGTACAGGGATGTCCTAATCAGCCAAGTGTAAGGTTTACAACGGTGCGTGTATGAGGTTATACACGTTATCAGGATGGTCGAGTGTAAGGTTTCGTTACATATTTTAGCAATTTTTGCACTTTTTAAAATATTTTTAAATGTTTAACTTAAAATAAATAGTTCGGTGAATGACTTTTTCCGGTACAACTACTGACAGAAAAAACAGTAGCAAAGTTTAGTGGCTAACTTCATGCAAAATTCAAAAACGGAAGGGGAGTTTGGCTGACAGGGACATTCGTTGCCTGGCAGTTGAGGAGAGTAGTCGTGTCCTTAGAAAGTGTAGTTTACGGAAGTGTCCGTTAAAATAGTGAGATCTAAAATATAATTAAACTGTACATTACCATGAAGAGGAAATATACGTTTAAAGAGGACTGGTGTTTCCTTTGGATTGATGTTCGTCTTACACATTGCACAATAAACAAACAGCAAACTTATTATTTTCATTGTTGATATCAAAATATTCCCATAGAGGCGATCTTTTCTTCACCGATGCCATTTCTCGTTGTTCAATCTTTTTCGAATTGTCTAAACTTCAAGTTCAAATAACAAGAGCACAGTAAATAATAACCTCAAACGATAATTCACTTCACGTGCCTGCTCTGCACTGCAATCAACACAATACGACAATGAATGAATGAAACAATTAGGTACTTAACTTCGCTCATCAACGAAAAGACCCGAATCGTTCGCGCGCTCTAACGCAGGTGAGTTTGTGCTCGATGCACCAAACGGCTAAGTCCCGCCGGATATCCGGCTATCCGGCCACATGAGTGGCTGGATATCCGGTATCCTGTATCCGGCCATACTACTATCCGTTTCATCTCTATTCGCAATACACTGGATTCTGACACTATGGATACCGCTCATCCGATCCCTCAAAGAAATACCGACCATAGCCCTTTCTATAGCTCGCTGAGCGACCTTAAATTGGTGAACTAGTCTCACTGTGAGTGGCCACGTCTCGGCTCCGTATGTCATCACGGGTAGGACGCACTGATTGAAAGGGATTAGTCGGTTAATGTCAAATTCTGGAAATGCCAGATGGCGAAATTAATGCCACATTCTGTGTATGACAGATTCTGATTTCGCCAGATTCTACAAATACCAGATTCTAGTAAAGGCAGATTCTGTAAATGTCGTATTCTGGAAATGCCAGATTCTGGAAATGTCATATGCAAAATAAAAATCCATGGTGAATATATGTATGCAGTTTTGTAAGTATAGGGTGTAAAAAACCTAGCTATATTATTTTTTTCCCATAGTTAGAATGTGTAAAAACTACAACGATATCTGCGCCAACACCGACATAGCTTCTTGCAGTCTTCCGTTATTTAAAGCTTTCTTGCAAAAATTTAAACGCACTTAGTCAAAATCTGACTTTTAAGATTAATAATTTGTTAACCGTTTTTATTTTTTTATTTCGTAACTTTTTATTTTAAATTAATTCTTTCTTAACTTCACTGTTTGCAAAGAGTGCTGTGTACGATTGTCATTGGATATTAGACTTACGATATGTTTGTTAACTAACTAATTTAAGTTATTTACAGTTTGATATCTGTAATTGTACCTTTTATATAAAAATAAAATAAATAAATAAACGTAGACACTACTCGGGTGCACCCCCCGAGCGCTACCCGCACCCCTCGCGTGCTTGGTGCAGAAGTAATGTCTACGTTTAGGCAAAAAATTAATTATTCCCATTAAACAAATATTTAAAAAAAAACATAAATGTGTTCTTTGAGTGATACTGGTTCAAGATTTTGAATATAGCTAGGAGGTTTTTTTATCACCGTGTATTTATTTTGTTTTCTAGCTTTCTGGCGTGGCTCCGCCCGCGTGGACTACAGGTTATATCGTGCCCAACTGTAGGATAAAATGTAGCCTATGTCCTTTCCCCGGCTCTAATCTATCTCTGTACCAAATTTCATAAAAATAATTTCAGTAGTTTAGGCGTGAAAGACGGACAGACAAACAGTTGAATAAGCACAGTTAAGTAAAATTGATGGTCATTGAAAAGAAAGGAGAGATGTCAAAGAATAACATGAATAATCAAAGAAAGAAAAAATCCGATTAGTCGGTTAATGTCAAATTCTGGAAATGCCAGATGGCGAAATTAATGCCACATTCTGTGTATGACAGATTCTGATTTCGCCAGATTCTACAAATACCAGATTCTAGTAAAGGCAGATTCTGTAAATGTCGTATTCTGGAAATGCCAGATTCTGGAAATGTCATATGCAAAATAAAAATCCATGGTGAATATATGTATCCAGTTTTGTAAGTACAGGGTAAAAAAATATTATTTTTTTAGCTATTTTTTTTTCCCTAAACGTAGACACTATACCCAGGTGCACCCCCCGAGCGCTACCCGCACCCCTCACGTGTCTGGTGTAGAAGTAATGTCTACGTTTATGAACTATTCCCATTGAACAAATATTAAAAAATAAGAATTAAATGAAATATTTGCAAAACTAACCGACATTTTGTATGGATGAAATTTATGAAAACAATGTTTGGTACCTATTCATTTTGTATTTATTCTAATTAAAAAAATCCTTGGTGTTTGATTACTGCCTATTGCTTTTAATCACTACTTAACTGAGATCGCGGGGTTTTATAAATCAGTCTCACTATTAATTATTTAAGGCACAGTTCAATAAAAAGTTACTTATTTCTAAAGTCACAAAGCTTACGAAAAATTCAATTAAGAGGTACAGAACCAGAATAAGATTTAGATATTTACTATGCAATGGGCTATGTACGACATTTTAAAAATATTTTTAATTTCGTTAATTTTTTTATTTAACATAAAGGAATAAGGTCCCGTTTCCTAAAAAAAAATATATAAAAAATCTATCTTTTGAAATAAAAATATAATAATTAAAAGTTTCTCAGTAGGGTAAACTAATCATAAATACGGCATTATACAATCGTGTCTTTGCCAAGCTGTCATGTCAATAAAAAAAAACACAACCTATTTCATTTTTTATTTGGTTGTTTATTTTTGAGTTTTATTTTTGCTTTTGGTTAATTTTTTCTGAAGTCTTTTACTGCTGACGCATACCGGATTACGATTTAACTTTGCACGGACTTGTAGTGCTAGATTTTGACTGATTTTCTCACGACTACACCTTATTCATACCGGACTCCGAGAACTGCTTCAACGATAGTGATTAATACTCTTCGGATTTGTGGAATAACACTAATAACGACAGCGCAGCAGGCTTTGCTACTCAACATGGCATCTGACGAGTTACAGCGGTGGAGAGAGAACCAAAAAATGTTTTATACCTCTTTGTTCAAACACTGACATTAACTCACCAGATTTGACGTTTGTTACCATTCCAAAGGAATTGAAAGAAAGGGTGTAAAATGGTTGACAGGAATTGTCCCAAACGTCCACTTTTTTTCTGTGAGGATCATTTAAACGTAAGTACATTGAAACGTATCTCTAGTTAGTCTGTGATTGAATTAAATGTTGAACTTAAACTCAAAAACCCAACGGTATAGGTTATATGTCAACCAACTGTCAATCGTTTTTTTTTTTACTTTGGCAAAGGAGTTTATCTGTAGAATGCTGTAATAAGCAACAAATCGTAACCAAAATTTTAAAAATTAATTATTTTTATATCTATGATCAAAATTATTTGATATATTTTTTTATTTGAATATGGGACCTTAAACCTGCTTAAAATAAAAAAATCAAATTATTTTAAAAACCTTGCACATAGCCCATTAGTTTAACACAATATTTATATATACCTCGTAGGTGTCAGTTTTCAATAATGTCTATGTAGGTATCACAATTTGTTAGGAACCTTAGGTAGGTATAGTTAATCATTTCTTCATTTTAAAAGTTATAACAAACAAAACAATAAAATTATATCAAAACGTAACTTATAAGTAATAACAAATCAAAACATAATTAAACCTATAATGATCTTCAAATGTGAAGGTGTAATGGCACCAAAGCAATGATAATTATTAAAACCTATTGCAAAATTAAATCATGTTCAAGATCAGTTCAAATCTCTTCTGTGATGTCATTAAAGCCCCCTCCCCCCCTCAACTGTGCAACCGGGAGCCGGTCGCGCTGCAGACAGGGGTATTCTAATTGGAATTTTCATTCTAATTGGAATTACTTTGATTCTAATTAGAATTATGCATATAAGTGATTATAATATTAAACAGAACTAACTATTATATATATTTTATCAAGTTTTTTTAGTATTAGGTTCAAATTACAGCTAAACAATGTGGTCTTATATAGGGCACCTTCACGTTAACTACATATATTGTGTTTTCATAAAAATAAAACAACCCTTTAAACTTATATGTTGCTTTATTTATTCTTAATTAGTCTTTACTTTAAATAAAACAAAAACATCAAACACAAAATCAAATACAAAATCACACCCACTCAATGAGTCATCTTAAGTGGGCTTCATATTTCATTGTTTATGTTACGATCTCCGGCGCGCGGGACAAAGATCTTGTGTTTACAATAACTTCAGCATATCAGGTAACAAATAAAAATAGCAGTACAATAGTATGTTTCATGTACTCCAAATGGCACATAAATTAGTACCTCTAAAAAATTTTGTTTTCTGTAATTTGCATTTCTTTATTGATTGAAATTTTTGGGATTGAAGTCGGTTGATTTCAACATATTAGGCTTTGACAATTATTTACACGAGTTTTATGCACACAAAAGGCACGATATAATTAAGGACATTGTAAAATCGGCACCCTTTAACTGCCGCAATTCGTGAAAAAATTAATGAAAGGTAGTTAGCGTATCACGAAAAATGCGTTGGAGTTTTTGAGGTTACTAAAATTTCTTCTATACACCACAAAGTGCGGATACAACTCCAAATACTTTTTAAAGATAAAGATAATGATATCAAACGAAAATAACTGATATAAAAACTACAAAGGCAGCCTTTCTAACAATTTCCTTCCAGTAATAATAAAATTTGTGAACATGCAAGGATGACACGACACCAGTACCCGCAATTATATAATATAAATCAAAATACGGTCTGTCAGTTTGTCAGTAGTAAAAAAAACTGTCCTAACTAAAAAAAATGCAGCAAATACCCCTATATTTGGATAGAATTGAGTACTGCTGGACAATAGCCTCCATAATTAATTCACTGCTGGACTCGGACCGTCCCGTTATTTCACTGCTGGACCCAGCCCCTCCCCCAATGGTATTACTGCTGGACACTGGCCTCCCCGTTGGTATAGTACAATAGATTTTCAGTTAGCCCTTGAATACTAGTGTTTAAATAACCAATGTATGTGGGTGATGTGTATGTTTGTGCAGTGTTACTGTGCAGGTGTAGTGTGATGTGGCTCAAAGCAGGTGAAGACACAAAGGGGCACATTGCACGCTTTGCAATATGAATTTGTGCGGTTTTTGCAAACCACACAAACTCGCCGCAAGCGCTCGTGCTGTTTCCCACTAATGAAATCATACTGGGCAGGAAAATGCCCAATATTGGGATTTTGTACTTCACTGCAGGGTGCAGGAGGAATGTGTTTCGATAACAACTCTTGTGTCAACATCTTTCGGAATTGGCGATGAGCCAGTGAATGTGTGTGTGGTTGTGCCTTGAGCAGTATGTAGGCATTTAAAACACTAACATTCAATAACCTCCTGAAAAATTTCTTGTACCATACCCTTGTTCGTTTTCTCTCCATTGGGTACATGGCAAGCATTTGATCTTTCCGGTCTACGCCCCCCATGCAGAGGTTGTAGTCCGGAATGATGTGGCTTTAGGGTATCACCACATTTCACGGTCGCAAGCCCGTGGTACGTCGAGATAAAAAACACTTGCTTCTTATCACGCCATACTACGAGATCGACATCCCCTGAAGTACAGCCACGAACTTCACCCTCTGGCATTTCATTTTTTTTTCAAAGTTGCCATTTCCACGGGAACAAACCGGCGATTTTTTCTGAGCGTTCCTACGCAGTCAAAACCCCGAAGCTTCAACTCTCGCGCAAGTGCGGGAGAGTTGTAAAAATTGTCCATCCAAATGGTATGGCCCTTATTCTCAAGACCATTTAAAAGTCTTAACACAAGAGCCGGCACAACCCCAGAAATTGGACTCACCTCATCGGATGAAGTTTCATGACCCGCATGAACTTCAAACCGCCAGAGGTAGCCGGTTTGGGATTCACATACTTCGTACGTTTTTATCCCGACTGTCGCTGCTTTGTTGTGAATGAACTGATTAATATCTAACCAGCCCTTCCACATGGTTCGACTTTCGTCTAACGCCAAATTTTGATTGAGATTATATAACTGTGGGAATTTTGCATTAAGGTGATCCAAAATTGGTTGCACCTTAAACAATTTTGCCTGAGGTCGTGTCATCGAAGCAGGGTCACAATTTTGATTATTACTAAAGTGGAGACACTTACCCAACAACTGAAAACGATCAAATGGCATGACACAGGCGAAACCAGGCGTACTAAAGATTTCCTGAGTATTTGCCCAGTACTCGTCTATACGTGATTTCACCGTAATCCCGGTAGCCAGGATTATGGCGAAATACACGTATAGCTCATCAACATTTGTGTCACGCCATTTGACGATGCGGCTTTGAGGACACATATTTTGTGCCTCGTCCAACATCTTCGTCGCCAGTTGTTGGGCGTACCTATTGGTCTCCACTGCAATGTGTTCCATAATTTCGCGATCCCATATAGCAGTGAATGAATCATACGGGCTCGCGAGTGGAACTGTAGGACCACAATTAATGTCGGAAAAAGGTTCCCTTCTCAATTCAGGAGGAATTTGAGATATCGGGAACGCTTTCCATTCAAAGAAAAACTTCTCCGGTCCATTGGTTGTGTCGCTGCTGCAGCGGGCGGGTCAACTACAGCAGGCGGTGCCGGCGGGCTAACAGCAGCCGGCGGGCTAGCAGCAGCCGGCGAGCTAACAGTAGCGAGCGCAGGCGCACTGCCTGAGGCCTGGTCCAAGATTGGCTGAGGTGGCCATTGTAGGACTACCTCGGCGTCCCTCGAACCGTCGGCCTCAGGCAGTTCCTCCTCCAAAAAAATCCTCGAGGACCTGGGCACGAAGACTGGTGTGGAAGTCTCTTCTTCATCACCGTCATCGGAGTCCTCTTCGCTGCCTGTATATGAAAAGAATGTAATTATTAAATTATCCCATTAGGGACTGATGATTTTCATAACGACGAGTGAATGATAAACTATCTTAAAAATATTTTAAAAACTATCATATTTTAAAGTAATTAACAAATTAGATAAAATCACATACTAAGTGCATACAAATCCTTGAAAGTATTGCCAGAATTTTAATAAGACAAATATTTACCATAGAAGAGGGCGTCCGCTATCTCTTCATCTCTAAGCGGACGTGACGATGACGATGATGACGAAGGGTTACTAGTCAGAAAAAGAACTAATTATTACACAATCAAGGTTTACTCAGCAATCCTATCCTAGCACATATTATTATAATGATAAGTATGTTAAGTTTGTGTAAATTTGCGAGTGGAAACAGAAAACAATAAAAATATACTCACAGACAGCGTTTTGCCCGTGGCGTGCTTCCAGCAGATCTATCGTACCTGTAATAAATTATAAAATATTAATTTAACAATTTAACACTTAGTGATTATTTGTTCCTTTTGTGTTTGAACCTAAAATTAAGATGTGATGGAAATTATTCAAGTAAAAATTTATCAAATACAGAAAATAAAACAGTGACCAAAAAGGAAAAAAAATATTATTTCACTCTAGGCTATAATTAAATACTAATCGTTTCTTACCCAGGGCGTTTCATGCCTGCTGAAGCCCGCTGAGGTGTGCTGCGCGCCGAAACTTGATGAGGTGTGGAAGCTGCGCTTCCACCACATTCAACGTATCTGCAAATTGTATGGTGTTGTTAAAAAATATTTAAAATCTAAAAACACATAAAATAAAAAAATGCATTTATTTACACTGCGGGTGATGGCGGGTTCGATATAACCGGTAGTTCTGCAGCTGCTGCTGGGTCCTGATTTGCAGATTGGCCACTAAAACAAAGTTATAGTATTGTGAAATTGTACAAAATCAAAAATTAGCAAAAGAAAGAAGATTTATAAAATACGTACCCTTGATCGTTACCGGGCGATGGCAGCACCCTTGTCTTGTATGTGTGGAGGGCCCTTTCGATAGGGTTGACCTCTGGGAGGTCCTCCACCATACTACAGGAAATACTGAAATAATACAAGTAAATTTGGTAAAAAAGGCAATCACTTACAAAATAATAACAATTCCAAGTTAGTAAGTTAGTATTACGGATTAGCAGCTGAAGGCCTCAGTTCACGGCCGGGGGCACCGCCACGGCCGGCAGCACCGCCACGACGAGCAGCACCGCCTCGACTAGCAGCACCGCCACGACCAGCAGCACCACCACGACTAGCAGCAGCACCGCCACGACCAGCAGCACCGCCACGACCAGCAGCACCGCCAACCCCGCTCTGTCCTCCGCGAGTGGCCACTCCACCGCGAGAGCGCACTCCACCACGAGGATGCCCGCTACCGCGAGTCCGCACACTCCACCACGAGGACGTGCACTCACACCTCCACGTACACTAAAATTGGAAATTAAATTGACAAAAATAAACTTAAAATAAAAATTTAACAAACTTCAAAAAAGCGAAAATTAGAAGTTGCATCAACTTTTTCTCTAAGTTGATTAATTTGTAAATTATAACCTTTTCCTTTTTGATCGAAGCATTAGTTTTGTAACATTATTTTCATTATTGATTTTACATACCTACAAACGGATTAACCTGAGAACTTCTTTTTTTAAAGTAAGTATACTTTTCTGAAAATCGCATCAAAATCGGTTTAGCCAAACGCGAGATAAACGCGGACAAACATACATACATACATCTGAGAACCTCGTTTTTAAGTGGGTTAAAATACCAAAACTTTCAATGTAAAAAATACTTTTCTGAAAACCGCATCAAAATCGGTTCAGCCAAACGCGAGATAATCGCGGACAAACATACATACATACAGATCAAACTGAGATCCATCCTTTTTTTTGAAGTAGGTTGTTTAATATTATAATTAAAATAAATTACTAAATGGAGAACGCAACCTAAAACTAATGTTTCAACTGTTTTGTGAACGCATCCTCACCCCCTCTCGCTCATTTTTAAAACCCTCGTTCGTACAGTGTACTCGTGCTGCATCAATTAAATAAAATTCACCATAAATAGTGCGGGGTTTCTATTACAAACAGTTTAAAACGTCCCCTAAGCAGAAACACTACATATTCACCAACATTTTGGACCATTCGAGCCGGATTACCGTAAATATTCATCAAAAATCATCCGACTCAACAGGCGTCGGAGTGAACTTCGTACAGATCATAAAATTTTCTTTGGAATCCATCTTGAACTACTTTAGCGGGAAAGTGACAGTGACAGATCAATTGCACCTAACTTCACCATTGTTTATACTTTATGATTGAAAAATGTCCATCAAAGAGTTGAGTGTCGCGCGTAGTGTGATAAAAGGAAAAATCACTCGACTTGTGAATTATATAGAAGATCTAGACCCTTCGAAGCCAAAAGAACTGGATAAAGCTGACATTTGCGTGAGAGATGAGGAGCTAGACAAACTGATGGACAAATTTGACACCATACAATCCGAGATAGAAGCTCTGGAAAGTGAAACAGCAGAAAAATTAGCTGAACAAGAAGCATTAAGAGCAGCGATGGAGTCACGATATTACGATACTAAAGCCACTATAAAAAGACTTCTAAACAGTTGCTACTCTAATCAGGAAAAACCAATAATCAACAATAGTGCTACGGTTAAACTCCCGAAGCTGGAACTTCCTTCTTTTTCAGGAAATTTACAGGAGTGGCCAACATTCAAGAACATATTCATGTGCGCAATGGAAGCCTCCAAGGTTCCTGCCTTTCAACGTCTTCAATACTTAAAATCGTCTTTAAAGGGCGAAGCAGCCGCTTTAATTGGTTCGCTGCTGATAACTGAGGACAATTATGAAAAGGCTTTAGAAGTATTAACAACCAGGTATGAAAATCAAAACATAATAGTTAACTATCATTTAAAAAAATTTATGAACTTTCCTACTGTTACAAAATTAAATTTAAGAAATTTTCTTAATGTTTTACAACAGAGTCTGGATTCATTAGAAGCTTTAGAAATAGATGTAAAATCTTGGGACATCTTATTAGTATACATAATTACACAAAAGCTTGATAATTCTCTGAGAGCATCCTGGGAATTGAACAGAAAAGATAGTGGTATACCGCATATGAAGGAGCTGGAAGAATTCCTTAACTTTAGAGCTACTGCTTTAGAATTAATTAATGATAAGAATGGTGAACGAAATAATCAAAAGCCAAACACAAAATTGGCTCATGTTTCATCTGCAAATAGCCTTGATACATTGGAATGCGTACTATGTAAAGCTTCACATTTTTTGAATAAATGCCCTAACTTCCTTGAAATGACAGTTGAAAACCGTATTGAATTTATCAAATCAAATAAATTGTGTTATAATTGTTTACAGCCATATTATGCCAAGCACAAGTGCTCAAAAAGAACGTGTAATGCATGCCATGGAAAACATCACAGCTTGATACATCTTACTAACCCTCCCCCTAAAAAGGTAATTACTAATAATATTAATTCTCAACTACAGTCCACTACTCAGCCCACACATTCAACATATACAGTACATGCTTCTAATACTATTGAACCTACACAAACAATATATACAGAACAGTCACCCAAGTCCATACAACATACCCCACAAATGGTGCCGAGTTCACTGAACCCTAACGCTAACATAAACTTACATGCTAATATAAATCAACAGCCACACATCCAAAATCAACATACATACAGCATAAATAACATACCAAACAATAACATAACCTCAAACATACATCAACAACAGCAACAACAGTTAAAAAATACAACTAACGACTACATTCCACACACACAGCATACACATACTACTCCTTCCACAGTTTGCATGTCCAACACAAATGTCAACCAAATATTATTGTCCACAGCAATTGTACAAATACAAGATTCAAGTGGTAACTGGCACAATGCAAGAGCTCTTCTGGACTCGGGAAGTGAGGTTAGCATTGTGACTCACAGACTAGCGACTCAACTCAACAGCAGATTTTACTATGATAACTATATCATACAAGGAATAGGAGAATCTGGTAAGCAAACACAGTTGTGTATTCATACAAATATTGCCTCACGATTGGCCAATTTTAGTGCCAACTTAAAGCTTATTGTAATGGATAAAATTACTGTTCCAATTCCACACAACCACATTAACATTAATATGCTGAACATTCCTATACAACAACAGAGAACACTGGCAGATCCTACATTCTATATTCCAGGGGATATAGATATGCTTATAGGAGCTCAATTGTTCTACTCACTCTTACTTGAGAACAGAATCAGTCTAGGTCCTAATAAACCTTACCTTATAGAATCAGTTTTAGGCTGGATAGTATCAGGTTCGATACCATCACATGCTATAGACACAAACACACATGAGCATCATTCAATCAGTTTACACCTTATAAATCAGCATACAACACATGACTTAATACAAAAATTTTGGCAACAGGAAGAGATACAACCTAAAAGTTTACTTACTCCAGAGCAACAGTATTGTGAAAAACTTTTTTTAGACACAACAGTACATACAGAGACCGGTCATTTTAAAGTGGTTATGCCGATGAAACAAGATGAAATTTGTCAGATTGGAGAGTCTTTCAACTCAGCCTATAGAAGTCTACTCATATTAGAATCAAAATTCAGTAAAAACCCTGAACTATATCAACAGTACAAAGCATTCATAGACGAATTCATTGAATTAGGACATGCAGAATATATCTATGATTTTCAACAACAAAATTCAAAACCACACTGCTACTTACCTCACATTGGAGTTTTAAAACCGGATAGTCGCACAACTAAACTTCGAACAGTAGTCAATGCCAGTAGTAAAACTTCATCAGGATTTTCCCTCAATGACGCCTTATTAGAAGGGCCCAACATATATAATGATGTATATGACATTTTACTTAGATTTAGAAGTTATAAATATGCATTTTCATGCGACATAGTAAAAATGTTCAGAACCATTTTGGTGGCTGAAGAACAACGTCCTTACCTCAGAATACTATGGAGAGACTCAAAATCTTCTCCTCTCAAGTGTTTACAACTAAAAACAGTTACATACGGAACTAAATGTGCGCCTTATTTAGCTTGCCGAACTCTGAAACACATAGCAGCACACAACAAACAGAATTTCCCATTAGCAGCACAAATAATAGAATATGAGTCTTACATGGATGACTTTCTGTCTGGAGGAGACACTGTGGACTCTACTATATGCGCACGCAACGAACTTACACAATTGTTACACAAAGGTAATTTCAAATTACACAAGTGGACCACAAATGAACCAAAAATTCTGGACACAAAGGAAACAGGATGTTCATCATATGAATTTGAATCAAATAATGAAGTCAAAACTTTAGGTATCAGATGGTTACCGCATACAGATATACTTAGTATTTCAGTACCAAATCCCAAAGATATTAAGTACACAAAAAGAGCAGTTTTATCAATAATAGCCCAAATATATGATCCATTAGGCATTCTTTCACCTACCACTATACAAGCAAAAATTTTTATGCAATATATCTGGAAACTACAGTTAGATTGGGATTCTATTTTACCTAGAGACTTACAAAAAACATGGAAAGATTTTTACAATAAACTATCACACTTAAAAGAAATTAATATTCCTAGATATTATTTCACAGACTTACCTTCAGACATTTCCCTAATAGGATTCTGTGACGCTTCACAGAAGGCGTATGGTGCATGTCTCTATCTCAGAGCCACCTACCCTAACAAGCAACCAAGTTGTTCACTTGTTACCGCAAAGACTAAAGTAGCACCAATCAAGGCACAATCACTACCACGCTTAGAGTTGTGCGGTGGTCTATTGCTAGCAAGACTTGTTCAAAGATTTTTTCAGGCTTTTCGGGACAAGTTCAAAACTAATAACACTCATCTCTTTACAGACTCACTCATTGTCCTTCATTGGATCAAATCACCTTACAAAAAACTGCACACATATGTTAGTCATAGACTTATGGAGATCATAGAACTGACAAGGTCAGAAATGTGGAACTACATTAACACAAAAACTAACCCAGCGGACTTGTTGACGCGAGGAGTACCTGCTCATAATTTACAGCAGCTGTCATTGTGGTGGCATGGACCTGAGTGGCTCACGGACAGTCCAGACACCTGGCCTGTTCCACTGCCTGACTGCTCAGATCTCATTTCTATAGAGGAACACACACACTCAGTTTCCGGACACCTCACGCAGAACCAAAATTCATACTTTTACACATACTTCCAAAAATTTTCAAATTTTAACAGGTTGACTAGGATAATAGCTTACATCTATAAATTCATTAACAAGGTAAAAAATAACACGCCTTTAAGTTCATATTTAACAACATCAGAATTAAAACATGCTCATGATTTTATTATAAAAGAAATTCAATTGAAACACTATTCTAAAGAAATAAAAGAACTTCAAAATAGAAACACAGATGCTAATAAAAATAAAACTAAAGATAATTCATCAATTTTAAAGATGAGCCCATTAAGTAAACTAAATCCAATTTTAGATCAGTATGGACTACTAAGACTAGGAGGTCGTATACACAACTCAGACATCCCATACAACCACGCACATCCGATCATTCTACCACAGAAAGAACACATCACAACCATCATCATAGAACAATACCATAGAAACTTATTACATTCAGGCATACAAAACACACTATGCAACTTAAGACTGAAATATTGGCCAATCAATGGGCGCAATGAAGTAAAAAAGACTATACACAGGTGTGTCCGCTGTATCAGGTTTAGTGCGCGTGTCTGTGAGCAGCAAATGGCTGGCCTCCCCTCCCCTAGAGTCTCTTTAGTACGACCATTCCTACATGTGGGAGTCGATTTTAGTGGAGCTATCTACATTCGTAGCTCTATGGGTAGAAATTGTAAATATGTAAAAGGATACATATGTTTATTCGTATGCTTATCCACAAAAGCACTCCACCTTGAATTGGTAAATGATCTGTCACTTCAGGCATTTATATGGGCATTAAAAAAGTTTATTGGCCGAAGAGGAGTTTGTCAATGCTTATACTCAGATAATGCAACTAATTTTAGGGGTGCTCACAGTGAATTAAAGGACTTATTTTTGATGTTTAAGAATGATGCTTCATATAGTCAAGTCATAAACTTCTGCAATAGTAACTCTATAGAGTGGAAGTTCACCACCCCTCTAGCAAGTCACATGGGAGGACTATATGAGGCAGGCATTAAGTCAGTTAAAATGTTATTAAAACGTCATTTACATACTACTAGACTTACTTATGAATGTTTGTATACAACATTGGTTCAAATAGAATCAATACTAAACTCAAGGCCTCTTTGTCCATTGAAAGATGTACCAGATAATGAAATTGTGTGTCTAACACCAGCAAATTTTTTGATAGGAGTCCCTATAACGGATATTCCAGAACCTAATTTGTTAGATAAGCCAGAGAATAGATTAAATATTTATCAAAAGATTGTTAAAATCAAGCAAAGGTTTTGGTATCAATTTTATCAGAATTACTTGTCTGAACTTCAGCCAAGGAGCAAGTGGTTGCAGATTAAAGAAAACGTAAAAGTTAATGATATAGTTATTTTAAAAGATGAAAGCACACCACCTTCTTTTTGGCCGTTGGGAAAAGTTATTATTGTATATAAAAACACAAAGGATGGATTGGTAAGATCCGTTGTAGTCAAAACCTCAAAAGGAGAGTACACAAGACCGATTAACAAGCTCATTCTGTTACCCTGTGAATAAATTCACTAAGTATCAACCTGTATTTTGCAATTTATTTACACTAAATTTTTTAATTTATTAGATTTCAGTTTAGAACCTATGATTCATAAAAAGAGTTAATATAAGTTCATTGAGTTTGTTTAAATATAGTTATAGAAAAAAGTCAAGTTCAGAAGAAGAAAGTTTAATTTATGTTCAAGTTTGTTTACAGAAGAATAAAGTTTAAGTTCATTACATTTAAAGTAATAAGGTGTTATTTCGTTAAGCCTAAGAGACAAAAAATGGGTAAGTTATAAGCTACAATATATTTACAATTAAATAAGTTAATATTTTAAAACTTTTGCTATTGTTTAAAAATAGTAATAGGTTACTTGTAATTATAAAATATTTTACAGTCATAATGTTAACTTCGTAAGGAGGGGCGAGAATGTTTAATATTATAATTAAAATAAATTACTAAATGGAGAACGCAACCTAAAACTAATGTTTCAACTGTTTTGTGAACGCATCCTCACCCCCTCTCGCTCTTTTTTAAAACCCTCGTTCGTACAGTGTACTCGTGCTGCATCAATTAAATAAAATTCACCATAAATAGTGCGGGGTTTCTATTACAAACAGTTTAAAACGTCCCCTAAGCAGAAACACTACATATTCACCAACATAGGTTAAAATACCAAAACCTTCTAAATACAAATACTTTTCTGAAAACCGCATTAAAATCGGTTCAGCCAAACGCGAGATAATCGCGGACAAACATACATACGAGGAGTGATCAAAAAGTAGTGATAATGAAACAGAAAATAATATATTTTTTAAATAACAAAAGTTTGTTTTTCAACATAGTCTCCTTCTCTATCTACACACCGAGTCCAGCGTTTCTCCAAAATTTTTAACCCTTTAAAAAAAAATGATTTCTCTTGGCCTTCCAAAAACCCTTCCACGGCCTCTATCACTTCATTATCATCGGCATATCTATTACCACGCAAGTATTCTATTAGTTTTGGAAAGAGATAAAAATCACTGGGGGCCAGGTCCAGCGAATAAGGTGGGTGATCCACTAATTCGAACCCAGCTTGTTGAATGGCATCCAGTGCAACAGCAGATGTGTGAACCGGCGCGTTGTCCTGATGAAACAAAATACCTTTTCTGAGTTTGACATGTCTTTTCTCTTTTATAGCCTCTCTCAATTTAGCTATTGAAGATGCATAGCAAACGCCTGTTATTGTGTGTCCCTTCTCAAGATAATTAATAAATAATATTCCTTCGGGATCCCAAAAAATTGAGGCCATGACTTTGCCTGCCGATGAGGTGGTTTGAAATTTCCTTGGAGTTGGTGACGACGGTCTTTTCCACTGTAAATATTGTTGTTTTGTTTCTGGATCAAAATGGTGAACCCATGTTTCATCCATGGTGACAAATCGAGCCAAAAAATTGTTAGGATCCACATGAAATCTGTCCAACCAGCACCTTGAAAGATTGAGTCTGGTTTTCTTCCGATCATCTGTTAACATTCTGGGTACCCAACGCGCCGAGGCTTTTCTCATACTCAGATAATCTTTTAATTTTGATTGAACACTGCCATATAAAATGCCAGTTTCCTGGACTAAATAACGCACTGTAATACGACGATCGTCTAGAACAATCTTTTCGACTTTTTCAATTTTTTCCTGCGTAACTGACGTCGATGGGCGGCCCGAGCGGTGCTCATCTTCTGTCGATGTTCTTCCAGCCTTGAATTGGGGTGACCATCTTGCCACAGTAGAATATGGTGGAGCAGACTCACCTAAAGTCTCCACTAAATCACGATGGATCTCTTGCGTCGTTAACTTTTAAAACTGAGGTATTTAATAACGGCTCGCACTTCGTTTTTCTCCATAATTATATTTTACGTCGGAATTCGTCAAACAACTAGACACGGTTTCTATGTTTCTTAAAATTAAGACTTAATTTTTTGTATCTAACCTCGTAATTAAATGATCTTTAATTATTGGTATGAATGAGTAAATTATGAATTGTACCAGTGGGTCATTATCACTACTTTTTGATCACTCCTCGTACAGGTCAAACTGAGATCCATCCTTTTTTTTAAAGTAGGTTAACATACCAAAACCTTCTAAATGTAACAAATACTTTTCTGAAAACCGCATCAAAATCGGTTCAGCCAAACGCGAGATAATCGCGAACATACATACATACAGGTCAAACTGAGATCCTCCTTTTCTTGAAGTAGGTTAAAATACCAAAACCTTCTAAATGTAACAAATACTTTTCTGAAAATCGCATCAAAATCGGTTCAGCCAAACGAGAGATAATCGCGGACAAACTTACATACAGGTCAAACTGAGATCCATCCTTTTTTTTGAAGTAGGTTAACATACCAAAACCTTCTAAATGTAACAAATACTTTTCTGAAAACCACATCAAAATCGGTTCAGCCAAACGCGAGATAATCGCGGACAAACTTACATACAGGTCAAACTGAGAACCTCTTTTTTTTTGAAGTCGGTAAAAAATATATTATCAAGAAGTCTTCCGAGTCTTATCCATACTTGGCCAACACTAAAAACACGCGACTCAACCACGTGACTACAACTGTCAGACCCTGTCTGCAACACGACCGGGAGCCGGTCGCTATACGCCTTGACCTATTTACCCTCAGATTTTAGAATTATAGATAAAAGTGCATTACCTACACTGTAATAATATATAAGTATGATAGTTTTATAATACAAATAGTATAGTTCACAAGGGTTTTACGACTTCTTTTGGGCAAAATAATTAAATGAAAAATCATGTTCATAGGTTGGTGAAGGAGAGTTCCTATTTCAAGACTGTTTTTTCTTAAAAAACGAATTACATACTACGGTTTATAGTATTATAAATAGAAATCACTTACCGGGGCACGTTTCCTCCAAGTTTTTACTAAAATGCACCAAAAATCACTTTAATTGCGTCGAAGTTGTAATTCGACACCAGCGTCACTCACAACCGAATTTCAAGTGGTGATTTCTAACGTTTTTTTGTTCTGGGCATAGACGAAACGTTTGACTATTTTGCTGTCCTACTCATTCCTTAACTTTTTTTATAGCTTTGGAAGTGATAAAGCCAGTACCGGTAAAAAAATAAGACACGAAACAAATACTTTCGCCGCCACCGGGAGCCGGTTGCTCTGCAGACAGGGCGAAAAGTGACATCGACCGGGAGCCGGTGGCGCTCACAGACAAGGGGAACGCAATTAGAGAAAGAAACAAGTCGTTACAAAACATCCAACTTATCATGTAATTAAAAATGTATTAATTATTATTCACAATCAGGGTCTTCTTTATCCGATTCAGGTAACACGTCTTTGACGTTGCCATCTCGTGGGATGTTAATGTATGTTGTACTCATGGTGGAAACAAGCTGGTATTATTTGTTCAGTAGGTACATAGTTTGCGAAGATCGTCGTGCTGCGGCCGTCCGTACCTACATTACTATAATCGAGTTTGTTATTATGAAATTGGCGCGAATTATGAATTTTGATTCCGTGTCTCACAGATTAATCGTCAAAATCGCTACCTAGATAGTGCACCTATCTAGATAAGTACCTAGATCGTACTTATCTAGATAGGTGCACTAAGTAAATACTTACCTAGATAGGTATTTTTTATTATTACGTAGTACCTAATTGTCTAGTCTAGATACTTATCTAGATAATAGCTAGCTAGGTATATAATAGCTAGGTATCTAGATAGGTGCACTATCTAGGTAAGTAGGTACAGATAGGTTTGTTTTATTATTATTACGTAGTAGTTGTAGGTAGGTAAGTATTCAAATTATTTAGTTTAGTTCGAATAGATACCTACCTACCTACTTAATAAATTAGGTATAAATTAAGTCTTCATCTTTTGCCCAGCAGTGAGATGTGAAGCGAAGCGCTCGTTGCCCAGTGGCGCTCGCTGATCTCAACCGATCAGTGAGGTTAAGCAACGAACCTACACAGAGGCAAGGAACCTGATGGGTGACCAAAGTGGCAATTTATCACGAGCGTTTCCATGCTTCGGGGGCACGTTAAGCTCTCGGTCCTGGCTGTTGTCGATTGATTTCAGTCGTTATTAAAACCAAGATTGTGCGGTTTAAAACTTTGACACCAGGTTTAGTAAAGTTCGCCACACACTTGACTACACCATAATAATATAATAAAAAGCATTGAGATTCCTGTATGTTTGTCCGCGATTATCTCGCGTTTTGCTGAACCGATTTTGATGAAGTTTTCAGAAAAGTATTTGTTACATTTAGGAGAAGGTTTTAGTATTTAAACCGACTTCAAAAAAAGGGGGTGTGCTGTCTCTCACTACTGGGACAGTAAATATGTAGGTCAAATATGTATTTAAATAAAACACCAAGTACTTGCAATGCGCCTGCGACACGCCCGCTCGCCGCGAGCAATTGGGGTTGTAAAATTTTTTTTGCATATTTATTTTATAATTTATTTCGATAGATAAGACTATTATAAGAAACCATTTTCAATATTTTTGTATTTAATAGCCCCATTAAAATGCTACGATTTTTTAAAATAAATTGGCGATGCCGTCACACAATGAAGTATGACAGTTGGGTCTTTGCTTACCGTGAGCCAGAAAAAAACAAACTGTCAACACTCTGTTGACTGTTCTGATATCAATGTTGCTAGAAACATTTTAAAAAGCCCCGTATGACCTATTTAAAACCTTCTACGAGTATTTTAGTTATGTCTCGTGCGGATTAGATTTGAAAAAAATATGAAGGAATTACATACAAGCTACATAACACTGTCAATCAAAAACTAAGTAACTAAAAAGTTTTTATTGAAATTAACACAAGTTCTTTCTTTAAGTCCAGAAGCGATCTCGAAGACTACTTTTAAAAGTTTTTATTGAAATTAATACAAGTTCTTTTAGTAAGTCGTACCAGTACCAGTAAGCAATTTCGAAGGCTACTTTTCTGTTCAATAATTTTAGAAAATAAACACTCAATTGAAACATTAGACAAAGAACACGTCAATAAGTTAAAGATTCAATTCATTCTATCTTGACAGATTTAAAAAGGATTTCACTATTTTTCAGTAGATTAATTTCGTGATATCAAAACCTGGAAAAATCTTACTGCAAAAACTCCTAGGTTTTAGGGAAAACCTCTGAATCTGGTAACACTGAGCAGTCTGGCATATGATTGACACTTTTTTAAAATGAAGTGTTGGCACAAGTTTCGTTAATACTTCCTTGTGTGACGTCACAAGGGTCAAATAAAGGTTATCACATTTTATTAAAAATAAATACAATCCTTTACAGTTTTAAGTTAAAATTATGAAAATATCGTAGCAAATACATATATCTCCAAATGGTTTTGGATTTGTAAACCATTCCAAAAAATTTCCAACCCCAATTGACGGTAAGTGCGGGGCGAGCGGGCGGTTCACAGCCACTATATTTATTATATATCTGTATACCACATCTCTCCTTTTCAATTATTTTAAATAAACTATTCGAACTAAGTCTATTAGAAATAAATACATTATCTGGCTAGACGAATTTTACAAATTATTACAGATCAAAAACAATCAAGAAACTGAAAATAACTTACATTCTAAGGACTATACAATACAACGAATCAGTCAATCAGTATAGGTACATTCCAACAGTTTCAACACAATTAAATTTCGTCTGTTTCCAATATTGACCTACTGTCATTTCCAATCTCTTTCTCGTTTTGAATCTTCCACTGTCCTTCAACCTTTTTTTAAATGTATTATTTTTATTCTTAACTCTTGTCGAATTTCGTTATTCCTTATATTTACGTCTCCTCCATTTTTTCTTTAATCATATTTTTTATGTAAACCTTCTCGCCTACTTCAATGTCGCTATCCTTCGCTCTTCTTTTCCTATCTTCCTTATTCTTCCCCTTTTCTTTCATCATTTTGTCTCTATCGTGTACTTCTAAATTGATTTGTTGGTTTTCAAAGGGAATTTTGTCTCTAAACTGTCTGTTAAGAAACAATTCAGAAGGGGTCTTTCCCGTCGTGCTATGCGGCGTGCTATTGTACATCATGAGGTAGCTTAAGAGATGCTCCTTCCAATCAGACTTCTGGCATTGGCTGATTTTTAACGGTTTTATGATGTCTCGGGTTTGCCGCTCGACGTCACCGTCCTGCTGCGGCCAGTATGGAATTGTAAGGTTGAATGCTAAACTCTGAGCAGAAGGACTTAAACTCTTCGTTAATTAATTGCTGTCTATTGTCTGAAGTCAAACTTATTGGAATGCCTAGCCTTGAGGATCAAATCAAATCATTATTTTATTATAAAAAGATTTTTTTTTTTTTTTTTAATCTTTATTTAAGGAGTTTTGTCATTTTAATGACAATGCCACTCCATTGGATAATTTACATGAATAAACACAACTTTTCACCTCCTGCTTATACCAAGTAATACAAGTCTATACATCTCTATGGCTTCCTTCGACAAAGGATAAGCCAGAATTGTGTTACAGATGCCAATGTTAAGGCCATATACATTTGGAAACAATTGACTTCTTAAAGCTTCGTTCCGGACACACTCCATCATAATGTGTACAACGTCTTCTACCACGTCACATTCTGTACAAAGCGGAGATGGCACTTTTCGCATTAAAAACGCAAATTTATTTAATGGAATATGTCCAGAGCGAAGCCGAAAAGCTGTTACAAGGTCAGTTCTTCCTAACTTACAATTATCGAACCATGGAGATTTCCACGGTTCGTTCTGCAGAGTTTTATACCATACACCCTTCTCGGCAGACCTCTGGTCAAAGTGTACCTTCCACATATTCAAGCATTTCTCCTTGACCGCGTGTATACAATAGTAGTAAATAAATTGGGAAGGCTAGATCAAAGATCCGAAACTACTCCGCTCCGACGCTCCGCTCTGTCGCTTCGTTTACGTTTCTGATCTTTGATCTAGCCTTTCCAATTTATTTTTTCCAGGTAGGTATGGTGATCCAGATCTAAAACTACTACGCTCTGTCGCTACATTTACGTTTGAGATCTTTGATCTAGCCTTCATTCAAAATATAAAGGAGATGTATCGGAATCTAAGGACCTCATCGCAATAATTAATACATTATTGAATAACCAATGCATTATTTGAGATGAAAATGTGTTTTAACATACCCGTGCTCCAAGAAACTGGTACAGCATTGTCCACTATTGTCCACTAATATGAAAATAATCACTATTATTTATAATTTACTTTTTAATTACCTACCCACTTACTTTTTCTTTATAAGTTCTTGTACGATCATAGACCTAATCATTTTGATCTACACATTCAAACAGATTAGAGAAACAAATGAAGTTTGTGAAACAGCCCCAGTCGTTACATGTCAGAAAGTTGTGTGGAGAATTAGAGCAGAAAAACCATCATCATGGGGAACTACTACCAAACACAATTCGATGCATAGTTTGCGGTCCGTCAAACTGTGGTAAAACAAATTTGGTGGTAGGTTTGCTGTTACACAAAAATGGATTGCGATATCGAAATTTGTATGTTTATTCAAAATCTCTCGATCAACCAAAATACGCATATCTTGAAAAAGTTTTAAAGTTAGTTCCGGAGGTATCATTTGAAAAATATCATGAGAATGATCAAGTGCTCCCTGTTACTAAAGCAAAGCCCAATTCAGTAATAGTTTTTGATGATATTTCATGTGAAAATCAAAATAATGTTAGAGATTACTTCTCGATGGGTAGGCATAAGCACATTGATAGTTTTTATTTGAATCAAACTTACACAAAAATTCCGAAGCAGCTAGTTCGAGACAACGCTAACTTGATAGTCATTTTTAAGCAGGATGACATCAACATGAAGCACATTTATGATGAACATGTGAACACTGATATGCCTTGGATACAGTTTAAAACAATGTGTTCCAAAGTTTGGAGCACCCCATACGATTGTGTCGTTATCAACAAAGATTGTAGTATAGCAAATGGTTGTTATCGAAAGAACTTTGATACGTTCATAGTTTTTGAGCAGTAACATATTTAAACAAAAGTGACTCGAGTACTGTATCAGTATCTTATTTAATTTGAAACCGTTCACTGCTATAACATGGATATTTCATTAAAACGCAAATTGGTTGAAGCAGCCGATGGTATCAAGAAAAAAGTAAAAAAGATGAGAGAGATTGAAGAGTCCAATAAAAATACATTGGACATGGTTTTCAAACCTCTAAGTGAGCCACTCAGCAAAATAGCAGAAAACCAAAATGTTATGGAAGTTAAAAACGATAACTTCTTCAATTTTGATCGTACTCTGAAAGGTAACAAAAATGAAGGAAGAAGGCGTGAAAAAGAAGACAAAGTTGAAAACGAATATGAGACATACAATGAAAGTGAAAATGAAAAATATAATGAAAGTGAAAATGAAACATACAATGAAAGCGAAAGTGATGATGAAACATTTAAAAGCTTTTCTGACAATAATACCTCTTCCTGGTCACTTTCTTCAGAAGTATTCCTAGATGTTCCTTTCGGTGTAAGGAATGAACGTGGAAAGCTAATGATGGGGAATTCTCGTGTTATAATAACTGACTCGAAAATTTGTGTTGGAAGTCAAATTTATGATAAAAGTCCTGGCTTGTATGAATTATTGTTTAAAAAGGTGCCTAATTTGGATGTTGTAACAGATGCTGACAAAAAAATTATAAATCGATGCTTTTAGAAACTAACGCACATCATCGAGACAATGATTTTAAGAAGCCTATCAAAAGCAACAGAGGACGGAAATATTTACAAATTATAAAACCCATGTTTAAAAGAAATCGTCAGCACTCTACCAGCACTGAGGATAGTAATCGTTCATGCAAAGGTGCTGGATTACCGCAAATGATGAAAAAGCTTAAGAAAAATGTAGACTTGGTTTACTGGGATGATCCTAATGAGTTAGTGGATAGACTTAAGTTTCTTATCGCATCCCGACAAGCTGGAAATACTGGAGTAGACAATGAAATCATCTCAATCATAGAGGAGTTACGTGAAAGTGGTCTGATTAATCAATAAATACACGGCACTCTGCAAGCTTGTTTCAATTTCATATGATTCTTTGATCAGTATACACAAGGGTACTCCAACTATGAGTATAGACAAATTCGGTCATCACATATATAGAAAACTGCAGACATCTGAGCCTGAGTTGTTGTTTCCTTCTAACCAAAATCATCTTAAACTAGAAAATGGAGCTTACAACTTAAATTCAGTACCGTTGACCGGAATAAGACCACCTCAGGCGCCTGACGATGCTGTTTCTAAAGAATACGTTGACACTAATATAGCAAATTATTATACCAAAACCGATGTACACTCTCTTATTGATCAATTGCAGTTAAATAGAAAAGAAAATATTGAAAAAATTGTTACATCTATAATAAAACCGGCTTTCGAACAATTTACTTCTCAGTTTGCAGCTAAAAGTCAGAATGATAAGGCAAAGAATTGTTGAGGAACTGCACAAATCTGCTCGAAAAAACTTTTTCAGACGTTCAGTTGTTTTGAAGGGAATTGATGATCTTTGGCAAGCTGATTTAATTGACATAAAACACTTAGATAAATGTAATAGAGGTTTCAAGTACATTCTCGTAGTAATCGACTGCTTTTCGAAATACGCTTGGGTAGTGCCTCTTAAATCCAAGACTAAAATTGATGTTACAAATGCTTTTGAAAAGGTGTTGCAAGAAAGTCTTCGTTGTCCGAAAAACCTGCAAACAGATCAGGGTACAGAATTTTATAACAACGTGTTCAATAAATTGACTAAGTCGTACGATATTAATCATTACTCAACATTTTCAACAAAGAAAGCATCAATTGTAGAAAGGCTCATCAGAACTCTTAAGAACAAATTATATAAACGTTTCAGTTTTAATGGGAGTTACAAGTGGGTAGGACCTGTTTTAGAGGACGTAGTTAATGAATATAACAACACTGTACATCGAACTATTCAGTTTCGACCGATAGACGTAAGTTCTGCTAGTGAAAATTTAGTAAAAAAAAATATTCTCGCTTCGTACAGTAAAAGAAAAGTTAAATTGAAACCTAAGTTTGCAGTCGGCGATTATGTCCGCGTAAGCAAGTATAAAAACTGTTTTGAAAAAGGATACACCCCAAACTGGTCAACGGAAATATTCAAAATCAAAAATATCAACAACACTATTCCCATAACTTATAACTTAGAAGATCAACGCCATCAAAACATTATTGGTACTTTCTATGAACAAGAACTGTTGAAATCATTCTATCCTAAAGTTTACCTCATCGAGAAGGTAATAAAAAAACGGGGAAACAAAGTTTACGTAAAGTGGTTAGGGTTCAGTAATTCTGAAAACAGTTGGATTGATAAAAAGGCCATGGTCAATTAGTTAAGGGTATAAATTTATAGAGTGCTTTGTAGTATTTTCATTTTAATTAAAGTAATGCAAGGAGGTGGACTTGTTAACAATTTAATAAATAATCTTCCGTTCGAGATACATTTGCCAGGCTATAATTACTGTGGTCCGGGAACGAGACTGCGTGAACGCTTGCAAAGAGGTGATCGTGGAATAAACGGATTGGATGAAGCTTGTAAACAGCACGATATAGCATATTTGATACATTCCGATTTACCCAATCGCCACGCAGCAGACTTAAACTTATTAAATATGGCTAAGAAAAGGATGAACGCATCAGATGCTGGGAAGGGAGAGAAACTTGCCTCGTGGTTAGTTAGCAAAGTTATGAAAGCAAAGTTGAAAACAGGTTCGGGTGTGCGATCATCGTTTAAAAAGTTGGTGTCTAAAATTCGATCGCAGATTAAAATGCTAAAATGCAAGGATTCCAAGACTTTGATAAAGCACGCATACCAGTGTGCTAAAAAGCTTTTCCCAAAAACTCATTCCATATCTTTGCCTCGTGTAATACCATTACCGAAAAGTGGTGGTATCTTACCGCTTATTCCAATTTTTGCCGGACTGTCAGCAGTTGGCGCTTTAGCTGGTGGTGCAGCTGGAATAGCTAAAAGTGTGAATGACTAAAAATTTGCCCAGAAAAATTTACTCGAAAATGAACGGCACAACAGAGTAATGGAATCAGTCGCATTAGGAAAAGGCGTGTATTTAAAACCATACAAAAAAGGAAGCGGATTGTTTATAAGCTGTTCAAAAAACTAATAAAAGAGCTACCTCAACGTGCCTTAACAGATTTCGATATAATGCAGTTTGCTAAGACCGTGAGTATACCATATTTTCGCGGAGTGTTTATGAGGGATCAACTGCCTAGAAAACCAAAAGCTCTAGAATGTGGTATACTTAATTTAGATGAATCTGCCAACGAAGGAACGCATTGGGTAGCATATGCGAAACTTAACAGATATTGTGAATATTTTGATAGTTATGGGGATTTGAAACCTCCTTTAGAGTTTGTAAGCTATATGACAAACTGTGAAATATTTTATAATTATACTAGGTTCCAAAAGTTCAATACTGTAGTCTGCGGTCACTTATGTTTGAAATTCTTATGTGATTTTTGGAATAAAATATAAAATGATTACCGCTGTTTTATTTACATCATTAGTAAAATGTCATTCGCACTCTCCATTACGGGTAATACAGCGTTACTGTCATCCTACTACACACCAACGCTTTAATTGGTTGGTGAATATGAGTGCGCTTTGTTGCATCTATCAACATTCAACTCGATTCCCAACGTAGATCAAAGAAATAACAAGTTACATTACGGTGATGGTGAAGTTATCGAAATACCTGAAGGAGCATATGAACTTTCCGATCTAAACGCATATATTATTAGACAAATGAAAAATATAAGTTTTGTTTTGGAATGCAACAATAATACGTTGCAAACGTACATATTTTGTTCAAAAGCTATAGATTTTTCAAAAGAAAATTCTATTGGAAACCTTTTAGGATTCGGCACGCGGAAACTTGAAGCAAATAAAATGCATGTGTCTAATTTGCCAGTCAACATTCTGTCGACAACCATTGTGCGGGTCGAATGTGACATAGTAAGCGGTTCATTTGTAAACGGTGAATCCAGCCACATCATTTATGAATTCGCGCCTAATGTGCCACCTGGCTATAGGATCATAGAAATACCTAAAAACATCATCTACTTTCCAGTCAACCAAAACAGTATCAGTTGTATTAACATAAGACTTTTAGATGCGAATAATCATCTAATCAATTTACGTGGGGAGCAAATACAACTATACTTGCATTTGAAGAAAAAATGATTGATCATAATAAATACACACATCCATCAAAAAAATGTCCCAGTCGCATTCAGTCAACAACGAGCATAAGACAGCAAAGAAAAAACGGAAATAAAAAATTGACAAAAGAAAACATTAAATTTCTAAAATTAATTGGTTTGATAAAGTAAAAATGAGTATTTTAGATATATTATCAGCACCTGCATATGACAACACGATTGATGGAATCGAGTATCACTCGTACAAGCCATATGTGACAAGCTTCAATAGAAATGATGAAATCAGGATTCCAATTAATCAACAAGATTTGTACATACTCCCCAGTGCGAGCACGTTGTATGTTGAGGGAACAGTAAAAATATTTAAAAAAGAAGCTGCAGGTAGGCAAAAAGTGTCATCAATTCAGTTCACGAACAATCCGCTAATGTTTTTCTTTCAAGATATTAGATATGAACTCAACGGTGTTGAAATTGATAAGATCAAAAATGCTGGTATTACCACCACTATCAAGTCGTTGTTATCAATGAACACCGGAGAGTCGCTAAAAGCGAAGGCTTGGGGTTGGGATATCAATGGCACTAAAGGTAATGGAACTTTTTGCGTATCGATACCTCTCAGCAATATCCTGGGATTTGCTGAAGATTTCAGAAAAGTGATAATCAATTGTAAACATGAACTGATTCTATTGCGGAGCAATACAAACCTGAATGCAGTGACACTCAATACCGGTGAAGAAATGGAGGACGTAGAAATAAATAAAATAGTTTGGAGAGTTCCGCATGTAAAAGTTTCTGATAAAGAGAAAATTAATCTTCTAAAAGTTTTGAATAATGACCGCACATTGCAGCTAGTATTTCGGAATTGGGATTTGTATGAGTACCCTTCATTGCCAAAGACTAGAAAACATACATGGTCCATCAAGACAGCGTCTCAAGTAGAAAAACCTAGATATGTCGTAATCGGTTTGCAGACCAATAGAAAGAACATGTCAGATAAAGATATGTCAAAATTTGATCACTGTGATATACGCGATGTTCGTGTATACCTAAATTCAACATATTTTCCATACGAGAGCTTGAATGCCAGCTTTACCGAAAATAGGATCGCTTTATTATACGAGCAATATGCTAACTTTCAGCAATCGTATTACGGTCGCCGAGCTGAACCTTTGTTATCAGTAAAAGATTTCAAGGAACGAGCACCATTATTTGTGATTGACTGTTCCAGACAAATTGATAACTTGAAACCAGGTACAGTGGTAGATGTTCGAGTGGAACTAGAGACAGACACTGAAATACCTGATCAAACGACAGCCTACTGTCTCATATTAAACGATTGTATCGTGCAGTACAAACCATTGAGCAGCATTGTGAAAAAAGTATCATGAATGCTGAAATCGTTATTGTAGACCTTCAAGGTTTCAAAACTTATAAAAATGAATTTATCGTTAAAGAATTAGCTATTGCAACCACAGAATATACACAAACTTTCTTAGTTAAGCCACCATATCCTTTCAAAACTCTTTCTACTGAAGAAAGAAAACCAGTGCTGTGGTTGGAAAGGAATAGAGGTTTACTTTGGCGTGAGGGATTTATCGACTATTTTGAGTTTCATAGAGTGATCGTTCCGTATTTGGTGAACAAGAAAATAATTACTAAAGGAAACGAGAAGATAAAGTGGTTAACAAAAATGTGTTCCAATTGTGAAATAATCGATGTTGGTGAAAAGGGATGTCCTAATTTTACAACTTTGCATAAGAAATTTAGTAATGACAACTTAACTTGTCCTAATCATAGAAATTATTGTGCATTAAAAAATGTAATTTGCATAAAAAAATGGTACTATGAAAATAATATGCATCAATTTAATTTATTTTAATATTTAAACACTTACTAGATATTTTTTTTTTAATTTAGGGTACGAAAAGTTTCGCATATAGTTTTGTAAGTATATAAGAGAATTTGAAAATAAAAAGTGCTTAAATTTAAATCGTGTTTTATTTAAATCTGTTTCAACAGAAAATACACATGAGATAAAACAATGTAATTGATTTAATATAAAGAACAGTACATACTACAATTACTTAGAATAATTTAATAAAACATAATTACAGAAATTTGAACTTAGCAACACAATATTGCCTACAGACTACAGAGTATTCGTAAATAACTTTCTTGACATTTTGTCCACCAGCTCCTCAGTAGCCTCCATAACACTGTCTACAGCATCAGTCACCACATACTGAGCACTTATGACATCTCCTTCTCGTGATTCTTCTAGATTAAAATCTTGAAACGGTAAAGATGTAAGGTCGAACACCTTAATTTTAATCAGACGGAGCCCCTTTTTTCATTTTTCACTTTAACGTATGAAGTACTCATCTTCTTCTCCAGCGTGTTTTTATTTTTGATGGTCTGGGTACTGCGGTTGACAGTTTTTCTCTTCTTTTTGTTAGCCAATTCAGGATAATCTTCGCTGAAGTTTCGCAGGGGGTCTTGAGCGTCGCTGAGGAAGGCGTTCGAATTAAACATGTCTTCGTTTAGGATTGAGAGTGACATGCTGATTGCTTCAGTATTACCGAGAGACGAGTGCTTTGCGCAAAAGACGCACGATGAATAATGACGATTTAGAACATGAGAAGAGTATCGGCGCTTAAAGGATTGCATGACATGCAGGTGGCTGCGAACATGCAGCGACATGTTGTTAGTGTGTTTTTCTAAATCATTATAAAATATTGAAACTTGTTTCATCTTGTTCAAATTGTATCAATTACATTTTTGTAACCCAAGAGCGCAGGTATGAAATCATGTTCCAACTTGTCTAAAATATACTTACTTCATAATTAATAGGTACAGTCTATTCTCTCACTTAAGTATCCACCCATGTCTCTTGTCTGCTGTTGATAAGGTTCAAATTAGAATGAACTTTGGCCTTTAACTTGAGCATTGTGTGTACTAAGAATTTAAACGCTCAGAGTTTAATTAAGAAGAAGGCCTTGAATTTGTAGAAGTGAGTAGGTAGGTTTATATTAAATAAAACAGAAGGTAAATAGTCAGATACATAGTTTATTTATTTCAGAATACTTATTAATTTATCTTATCTTTACTTACAAATCATTAGATTTAAAAACATACATAATAAAAACTAAATTAAGTTTATGGCATAAACGCACATCGGTGTGTACTTAATTCTTTAAAGTAAAATGAAATAATTAATTAATTACTTTCAAAACATCCTTAAAAATTATAAAAAAACTCTTTATTAAATTATGGGTAAGACGCACACATAGTTATTCATAGTTTATGGGGTAATAGAATAATGACCCCAAGAAACCGTATTAACATTATCCTTCAAAATAAATCGCTTGTCATCTTTACCAGACAACGCGACTTTGTTTTGCTCTCTTGTAAATATGTGATGTTTTATTGTTTTAAAGTGAACATTTTTTCTCCTAAGCTCTGAACCGGTCGTAAGAATATCATAGTAATCATCAAATCTCAACCGTTTAGTGACAGGTTTTTTTACGCCCTTTGCTTTTTTTATCTCTGTTTCACTTGTTTTTATGCTGTACAGCTTTGGCCGCAAGCCTACAAATTCCATTAGAATTTTACCACCTAATTCATCTTTAAATAAGCCAGGAACTTTTTTATTTTTTTGAGCAATACCAAAACGATTATCGTTCGGAAAGTTGCTCGTGTCAAAATAATTCTGAAAATTGTTCTTCAGATCACAATAGAAATCATCCGTTTGGATAGAATAAAGAAGGCTATCAGTATCTGTATAACAAAGACACAATTTGTCTTTGTAGAATTTTTTCATCACTGAATAGTGAAAGTTATACATATGACTTTTCGACAGTTCGAGGACAGTGAAACCGATGTATATTGGTTTGTCCAAGAGAACGTTTTCACGCTTTAATTGTATTGCCACCAAATTCTCGTTAAACACTGCTGAACTGTGAAAATTTGGTCGTGCTATGAGCTGCTCCGCGCCTAAAAGCTTATTTGTCTTATTATTGTTATCATTCCATCTTGTTACCAGTCTAACATCAACTCTGCGTTCTGTGTCCTCCAATGTCTTACCAAAAATGCAATTGTTCAAGAGTTTGAAAAAATCTTGTTCAAAAGGAGAATCTGTTTTTTGACGTAAATCAGTGTTAAGATCGATATACATTTTCAGGTACGGACTTTGTCTGAATTTGATAGCTTTATGAATTTTTTTCAAGCGAAGCCCATGTTCTATGCATGTTTTCAAGTGTACATAGTGAATGACATAATGATACTTATCATATAAGTTCGGGATCAATTTTGGTTGTTTTGATCCAGGTGGAACAAAATTTTCAACACAAAATGCTAGGTCATTATGAAAATCATGCAAGTATTCAGGATATTCAAGATCAACCTCCAAAATGTACCCTATGTCATTGTTTTCAGGCACTGCCATAATATCTAAATCTTGGTATTCAGTTTGGTCTAGCAGTCTAAAATCAGACTGCGGTAAATAACCGCACATGGAGAACCCATACAAATTATTGCAGTCCAAGTACATCAAAAAATTACTGTGCTGAGATTTATCGTAATCATATTGATACTTGTTATTCGATTTTGCATGCCGTTTTGAACAAAAGCAAAGACCACCTCGAATTCCTTTCTGAATCATGCGAATTATTTCTAATTCAGTTATGAGTTCCAGTTTTACTTGAGTCTTTAACAGCATAGCATCAAAGCTTAGACTTGGGGCTGTGATATAGAAAGCCGGATCAAGGTTGTAATTCCGTTTATAAGTATTACGAAATTTTTCGAATATGTCCGCCAATAACAATACATCGCTTTTGACATACAAGTCAGTATACTCTCCTAGATTTTTAATCTCAAAGCTGTCCCATACATTTTGAGCGTGTGCATAGTCACTGTCACTAATACATTCATCAGTGAGCTTGCTATAGAATTTTTCTATAGGAGGTAAGGTGGTTTCGTCGTATATGTTCCAAGCTGTCATATACTCATATGGGTAGATACCCTTTCGACGTATAAGATCGAATTGATCTTCATTACAACATAAACGTCTCAAATGGTTAAAATCATCACGATTTAGATTTTTCGCTAAATGCTCAATGCTAGTTCCCAAAAATTTGAAGGAATCTACAAAACGCAAAACTGCAAAGCTTTCCTCTGAAATAGGAATAAACTTTGTGAAGGAAATGTAGTTTTCCTTAGTCTTGGGAATGACTTTAATTCTACCAGGAGTCGTACTTAATTCTCGAATGAACAGATGGCAATCATAGCCTGACAAGTTATGAAACATAATAGGAATAAACTGAGGTATCTGAAACTTTAGATTACAAAACGAATGTGCTGCACCCCTGTATTTACCAGTGAAATGACAGTGGTCTCTTACTTTATCGTCAAGCAACAAATTTTTACACAGGTAACAAATTTCAGCAGCACTGAAATTGCTTTTATCATTTTCGTCAAAAATCATAGGGACGGGGTTTTCAGATTTTGATTTAATGATATGGTAAATATTTTTTACATCGCGTTGCAAGAACTCTATAAACTTTGTAGCACAATCGGGACCTCGATAGGCCTTAAGACGGTTTAGAGTTGTATCATAGTGACAAACTATGTAATATGCAAACGCAGCCGGAACATGTTTTTGCATGTTTGTTGTATGAGTACTCGTTTGTTCAACGCAGGGTTCCAAAATGGTTTCGAAGTCAGCGTAAATAACAAATGGTACATTTTGCATGCAATGATAATTTTTGAATTGAATAATTGTGCCTTCGCTTGGTAACACCGTTGCCACCCCACCACAAATATGATTTTCACACTCTTGGCTTGACTTGAAAAACAATAAACACTCTTCACAGCAGTAAAGTCTACCGTGATGCTTAGTTACTTGGCTTCGGATCAATTTAGGGAAGTCTTTAATTAAACAATAATGAGATTTAGATCCGTCTTGTAGTAAAAGCAAATTAACGTGTTGCTTTTTCCGCGATGAGGTTTTGTACAGGGGCCCTGTAATAATATCTTTAGCCCCTAAACCATATACATTCACGCTAATATTTACATTATTTTTTTCAAAAGTTTTAATATCCTTCAAACTAACCGGAAAAGTCATGTTCGATAAATTTAAAACTGTACTAAAATGCGGATAAGAATTAACTCTATTCATATTAGTTGTGCTGGGAAATAGCGCAGCAACTACACTCCATGCAAAGCAAAATTCGTCATCATTTTTTATATTCAAGCAAGATTTTTTAGCTTTAATTTTCTTTGGTAAATCTATAAAGGTGGAGCCTGACAAAGGTGTGTACCTATTGATGTTTGACTCAAGGTATAAAATGTCCAAAAGAGACCAACCGCTACCTTTTTCCTCAAACTCGTCAACTTTTTTACTTAAAATGTCTGAGATTTTTTCCAACAACTCATTAAAACTATAGTTCCGATGCAATGTTATGTTATCAGTTGTAAAAGACTTGATCTCCATCGAATCATCCTTAACAGTTATGACTTTAATAAATAACTCAAAGTTAACTTTTATGCTTATGTGATTTGAAAGAGCTGCATCAAGGAGTTTACGCAAACGTGAGGCACAATTATTTATAAACAGCAAAGGGCTTACGGAGGCTACTGTACTTCCTAACGGTCCTTCACCGGTATCAGTATCAGCGCAATGTATGCGGTACGACGCAATCCGATTACGGAATGCAGAACTAAGCTTTTCAATACCATCGTCAATGTATACCGCATTATTATTCTTGTGAGAAATACTACGCAAGTGACCAGAGAATGCTCTACTTGGTATTGACAAATCACAAACTGAACATAAAATATTCTTAACCATCTTTTTTTACAGTTCTACCTGAATCGATCTCATTACCCAAAAATAACTGAATTATAATTATTTCACATTAATGACTTATGTGTGCGTCTTATTTTAAAAATTAAAAAATGTTAGGAAACTGTTAATTGTTACTTATTTATTTGTTTAAAATACTTACATACTAACACTTAAAAAAGATACACATAAAACATTAAAAATACAAAATCAAATTTAAAAAAATTTAAAAAATGTAAAATAAACTGAATTAATTTTTTTTTGTTTCGGCTTTATCACCGTAAAACACCGCGTCCTTATCAAATTTTTTTTTAGCGGTATTGAAATTTTTTTTAATTAATTTCCAATTTTCGTCGTTCGGGTTCACTTGAAGCCTTAGATGGGCTTGTGTTTTGTCTGGGCGCTCCCTGGGGCTTAAATTAATTATGTCCGCCGTGTTATAAACACGTACGTCGAAGAATAGGTCCCCATCCAGGATGATGTTATTCCGCAACACTCCTCCAGCAACCCGTCGGCTTAGTGAAGACCAGAGTGGTGCGGGCGCAGAGGTTTGCTGCGGCTCGTCTCCTCCGAACAATTCGGTTGAAACGTTTAGTTTTTGCGGCGGCGGAGGGGCGGAACTGTGGAAGAAAAGAAAAATAATGTATCTATTCATCAACCCATATTATTGCCAAGTACCAAGTAACATGCTCACTTCACTCACTAATTCATCAACGCCAAACCCAAACCCTCAGTCCCAGAAAGCTAAAATTCGGCACAGGTAAACCTTTTATAATGTAGGCAAAGAATATGAAAGTATATTACAAAATTCCTAGTTTACGTATATAAACATTTTTTATTATTATTATGAAATAGGTTAACTCTTGACCTCAATCTTGACTAAGATCATAGATCAGGTTAACGATGGAGCGAGCTAACCCAGAAAATGTTTATGAAGGCACTGGTACTCCCACGCAACGACGGAACACAGCAAGCTGTTTGGTGTCAGACTTTGGTAAGAGGGTGGTCGCGAACCAGACAGCCCTTTACAGAGCCTACCACACCGCATGAGACCATAGAACGCCACCTCAGATTCAACACAATTGAAGTGTCATTGTCTAGGATGTATTAATTGGAGGCAGTCTCATTTGCGTTTCCTTAGTCGCCTCTTACGACACCCACGGAAAGAGATGAGTGGTGCTATTCTCAACCGATCACCACACGGTCGGCTAAAACATGTACAATCCACTAAATAGATGTAGGTACATACCTAGCAGCTTTAGATTTTTTTGGTTCCGGCTGTTTCTTCGATCTCGATCCTTTCTTTGATCTGAAAGAATACAATCATTGTTAGAAACTAAGTAACTAAATTTCAAAAAGAAACAAATTCAATAAAAAGAAAAATATATATATAATAATTACCGGGGTTCTTCTTCAATCTCTGACTCGACTTCTTCCACTTCTGAGTCTAGGGCGGCTGCCGCAGCGTTCCTTTTCTTGTATTCGGATTCAGACCTGAAAGGATTATAATAAATAAAAAACTTGGAAATTCCTATATCTTTGCTAAAAATCAATTGAAAACTATAAAAATATAAAAACTCACGAACATGATTTCTACAGCTCGGAATCGAATCTTGAAGTTTTTCTTGATAGGAGGGTGGAGGGTGGTACGACTGTACGTAGGTATGTCACTTCACGAAACCGTCGGAGCAAATAAAATTAAAAAAGCTGTATCTGAGCGTTAAGTACAATTTTCACTTATTACTTTTACACAAACAAGGATAGCAAATTTAACTCACACATAGGTACGTTACGATTCCCACAGAAAAGCTTGTCAGCGTTATCGCTACTACAAATCTACAATACTAATAGTACAAACTTTTTACGCGAGCTGTGTCTGTTCATAGACATGTATAGATTATTATTTACGAAATAATAAAGTATCATAACTAAGTTTACTTGACTTAGGTACTACGAAATATAAAGACAATTTGTGTGATTAAAAAAATATAATGGTTAGGTACGTCAACATATTCGGAAGTATATTAATATTAATTCATAAAATATTTATTAAAACAAACAAAGTCAGGTGCAATACTACCTAAGCAAAATCGATTGGATGTCACTACGTTGCATTTTCGTCACCTGTACTTTCTTGTTCGTACTTGTTCCCACAGAGTTGCACCGTCAGAAAGTGATAAGACGTTTCATGCTGTAGCATTGTGAATAACAATCAGTCGAAATAAAAAGTGTCTACTTTCACTATCGGTGTAGGCAGAGCATGATAAAATAAAACCCTGCTCATACATACATACATACGCTCACGCCTGTAACCTCTAACGGGGTAGGCAGAGCATCAGTAGCTCTAGTAAATCACTTGATGCCTCATTTGACTCAAATTGTGAGGTTATCAGATGGAACACGTTGTATAATGGTGAGAGGTGGTCAGCCTTTTGCCCACGGTACAACAAAACCCTCGCATCCTACTTACTGACTTTACAGTATGCCTGGGAAAAGTAGGCAGCTGGCACATTCTAAGTTTTTTCTTTCACTCCCAGTCCAGCGTGAAACCCTGCGCATCTCATATTTAATATAATCGTTTTTTATACATGAGTCAATTTCGATATTAAGGATATACTGTGTACTTACATATTTTAAAAATGTTGTTTATTTTATTTAAAATAGTGTTCCTCCTAGTCAAAAATAATTTACATAAGTCATTAATTAAACTCTCTAGCACCTTTATTTAGAAGACAAATATAAAAAAAAAGACTTAAAGTAAAACAAGTTACGTACTTCCCTTAGGTATTATTATTTTTTTTAGACAGTACTTATACCAAAATTGAGCTCGATGATTAACTAGTTGCATAGCGTAGTAAACATATAATTTTTTTAGAAAATGCTCCCGTTCTGAGTAAATTAGATATTACTTGCCGGAACTAATCTGGCCTCTTTTATTCAAATTGACTGCAACATACAGCGACGACGATCTCAAAGAAATTGTCTGTCTTAGCTTAATTACTGTTGAGTTCATTTTTGAATAACAAAGTTCTACTGATCTGTACCAGCTAAAGAAACAGAGTACAGTCCGCGTTTACTTTTACATCGGTCGAACGTCTCGTTCTCGTTTTTAATTTAATTTAGAAAAAAGTACGTTATGTCATACAGCTGTAATGACTCTAAGTACCTGAACAATCTTTAGGTTTTTTTCACATGAAAGAGGTGAAAAATTCACGTGCTCAACATGGTCTGAGATAAAGAAAGTTTGGGGAAAGGAAATCATTACAGAAAATAACTAATATGACTCGGAGTTAATTCGTAGGTTTTTTTCATACATCTAATGAAAAATTCACGTGCTCAACATGGTCTGAGATATGAATTCGCTCCGAAGAAAATTGGTTATCTCTGTTTGATGTGATTCGGTACCTATTTAGTTATTGGAGTTTGGTTTGTAGGTTATTTCCGAATCTTTGAGGAGGAAATTTCACGTACCCTACATGGTCAGGGATACAGATCTAGCTTCAAGTAACTAAGTAGGTCATTTAGAACTAAAATGTAAGTTATTATCATTGATGTGATTGCGGTGTGTGGCTGAAAACCCTTTTTTGGATTGCTTAAGTCGTGAACACAGGTATGTCAAACACATTTTAACTTAATTACTTAAAACACCATAACATTTTTTAATGAATTGGTAAACCAATTTCCATTAGGTTCTTTTATGCACATGCTATCTTAAAACATTTTAAACTATTTATATGTGTATAAGTAAGTACCTAGTTTGAAAACGAAGGAAGTGTAAGTAGTTTTAAATCTGTATCTTGAAAAAACGTGTATTAAATAAATTGGAAAGGCTAGATCAAAATATCTGATTGGTAAGGCTAGATCAAACATTTCTGAAACGTTAACGGAGCGACAGAGCGGAGCGTAGGAGCGGAGTAGTTTCAGATATTTTTGATCTAGCCTTACCAATCAGATATTTTGATCTAGCCTTCCCAATTTATTTACTACTTACAATCGGTAAAAAAAGGATACAAATTAACTTCACAGCCATCACTTGCGGCTTCTTTAGCTAGAAGATCAACCTTTTCGTTATGTTCTAAACCAACATGCGCTGGAATCCATTGCAGGAGAACTTCCTTAGATTTTGACCTGTTGTGGTTGATACTCTTAATAATAGTGTAGGCGATCGGGAGGCCTCTATGACCAGAGACGCACCGAGCCAAGTGTTGGATTGCACTTCTAGAGTCAGTCAGAATAGCAAACTTTTCATATTCTAAGGATTCTATATAAGATAACGACTCCAAAATTGCAAAGAGCTCAAGGCTCATGATAGACATGTTATTTAACATCTTAAATTTAAAACCTCTTCTGCATTGGGGGTCATAAAATGCTGCACCTTGACTATTATTCTCTTTTGATCCGTCTGTATATATTTTATAATGCATTGAATATTTCTGGTTTAGGTTTTGATAGCACAGATTCTGAATGTGATTGTAATTGTATAGGGCTTTTGAACCGTCTACTCCATCTATTTTAGTTTTTAAATTTTCTATCAAATTGTAAAAATTGATCCACCGGTCCAAAGAGAACATTTCCAATTGATCACTGGAGTAGACAGCCATATTCTGGAAAGTTTCGTGAATTGAGATGAGCGTCGGCTTTTTATTTCTCCAATATCTACGATTCGTTAACGCACCAAGATCATCTAACAAAGAGATGGTAATATTATTTTTCATTGACTTTGCTTTCAGCCAAAATTTTCCTGCCAGAAATTTTCGTCTCACATCTAAAGGCTGCAGGCAGAGCTCGCTCTCCATAACATGGATAGGCGTGCTCTTTATGAAGCCACCTATAACACGCATAGCCTGATTTTGAATTTTTTCAAGTTTATACAGATTAGAATGACAACTGTTATCATACAGAAATGCTGCATAGTCTAGGCGACTTCTTATGATAGAAATATACAGACGCCTTAAATGTTTCGGATGCACCCCCCACCCAGCACCCGACAATACTTTAAATATATTAAGATATTTGTTTACTTTTTCACTTAACTCATTAATATGTTTGCCCCACCTCAATGACCGGTCTAACCATAAACCTAAATATTTTATGTTAATTTCTATATCTAAAGGCAAATCATTTACAAAAATATTAACTGGTTCACGAACAGTGCTCTTTTTAAAAACACATATTTTGCTCTTATGAGGCGATATATTCAGCCCTACTTCACGCAAATCTGAGACCAAAACATTCAAAGCATTTTGAAGCCTATTAATTGCTAATGTCATATCCCTATCACTAACGTAGAGCACAAAATCGTCTGCGTATTGGGAAATATAAAAATTACTAAGAGCGTGACATATATTGAAAGTTACAATATTGAATAAGAGGGGCGAGAGCGGGTCTCCCTGTGCTAAACCGGTGTAGGTAACTTTACTAACATATGCATCGTCCACTTTAATTTTAAGCTGTCTGTACCTTAAAAATTCCCACAAGTAGCTACATATTTTAGAGCCCACCTTTAAACTATCTAATTTTGAAAGAAGAGCGTTAATGTCTACATTGTTGTACGCGTTATCCAGGTCTAAAAAGCAAGCCAGAGTAAATTGATTTTTCGAAAAGCTCGTTTGAATTCTCGATACAAGTCTACTCAAACCGTCCAGACAAGATCTTGACCGTCGAAAGCCAACTGTTTCTTCTGAAAAAATATTATTCTTTTCGAAAAACCATTCTAATCTGCATTTTAAAATAGAGTGAAAAATTTTGCATAAACAAGACATCAAAGATATTGGTCGCAAAGAAGTTATTAAGGAAGGATCGCGGCCAGGTTTTGGAATTGCTACGATGTTAATATCCCTCCATTGACTAGGAACAAAACCCGACGAAAAAATGTCATTATATAAATTCAACAGAACCCGTTTACCCTCCACTGGAAGACGCTTAACCATCGAAAATGAAATATCGTCACAGCCTGGAGCCGTGTCCTTAGATTTCATACAAGATTCGAATTCGTTTAACTTAATAGGCACCTCCAAAATACTATTCAATGGCGCGAACGTTGGTTTATTTGGAACGCTAGACGAACACAAAGAATCAAGTAGCATTTCAGATTTAGTAGAATCCGTGTAGTGTTTAACTGATGTGTAGCCTTTAAACCATTTCATCTTTTTCCATACATCGGCTGGGGATAAAGATTCGTCCAAAGATTGACAGAATTTTTGCCAATTTTTGTTAGATGCCTTTCTCATGAGAGCTTGGGCTTCCTTAATGCGATCCTTAAGAAGAGCTAAATTACCAGGTGTAGGATTCTTCCTAAAAGTGGCAAGTGCTAGGCGTCGTTTTGCTACTGCCTCGGATAAAGACGGGTTCCAGAAAGGTTTTGGTGTAAATTTACTAGTGGGGTTTGAGCAAATTTTAATGTAAGGAATAGAACTATCCGCAGCATTGTTCATTATTTTAATAAAATTATCATAAGTTGATTGGGTGTTATTGGCCATTTGAAAATTAGAAAAACTATCTTTTAATATCTTTTTGTACTTATCCCAGTCCGCAAGTTTTAAATTTCTTTTTTTAGTATAACATGTATTAAATTTCAGAGCCGATGTTATTTTAACCATAAGATGGTCGCTCCCTAGGGATTCATTGGTCACTTGCCAGTTAAACTTGTAGGAAATATCCGAGGAAATCAAGGTTATGTCTGGAGCACTACGTTGCAGCCTATTATTTACTAATTTAATTCGAGTAGGGCTTCCATCATTTAATGTAATAAAGTTGTTCTCATTTAGGCAGTCCAGAATTTGGGAGCCCCTATTTTCAATCTTATAAGACCAGTTTGTGTGGTGGGCGTTAAAATCACCCAGAATCAGAGTTTCAGATGAAAAATTTGAAAAAATTCTATCCCAATCACTACGAGTAGTACGTACAGTTTGAAGACAGTAAATTCCAATTATATTTTTAATATGTAAACAGTTCGCTACTTTGACCATAACCATCTCAATATCGCGGTTACTGTTAAAAAGGGTGCTTCCAACTGTGCTCTTATAGAATTATGGATGATAATAGCAACTCCACCATAACTATCATTACGATCAACTCTAAATATATTGTAACTTCCTACTCTTAATCGGCTATCCGGCTCCAACCACGTCTCACTAATCACGGCAATATGAATCTTTTCTTGTACTAAAATTTGTTCAAAAGAAAGGAGTTTTGGTCTCAGACTTTGCGCGTTCCACTGCAAAATGTTGAGTTTGATCGAATTAAGAGTGCTATTATTATTTGCCATTATTTGTTTGTACAATTAACGAAAACAACCTCTTAAATGATGACACATCTGAAAAGTTTGACACTATGACGGATATAACCCAATTTAAAAATAATTTAACCCCTTTTTTAAATTTGGATCCCCAGCTTCTATGAGAACAAAGTAAATATTTTAAATTCTGAAGTAAAGTATCAAATGATAAGTCATCTTCAGCCGTATTGTTACCGCTATGAGATTCTCTGTCACTCGTGTCTGATGAATCATTCCCACAACGGCGATCGGGGTGAGACGCGCGGGCGCGGGCGCGGGCGCGGGCGCAGCGGGCGCGTCGCTCCTGCCGTCCTCGATCACTTTCACTCGGCTCAGTCTGAGGTCCACGCTCTGTGCGCACGGTTTGCGCGAATTCCTCTTCCACTAAAACTTCCGATGACTGTGAGGATACGTCCCAGTTACAAACGGACTGATCAGAAGAAAAACGCTGTTTTCTCTTCCTTACTCGCTTTGCTTCATTCTTTTGTTGAGTAACCTTTACTTGAGACTTCTCACAAAGCGGTTTATTGCGTAAACTATCTGCTACTTCGGCGTATGATTTTGAAGCTGATTTTGAGGTAAATAAAGGCAAACGAGGTACTTGTAAGATCGGAGAACGTGCTGGCTCGCGGTCACTCTGTTTATTTTGTGTTATAGACTGGGATGGCGGTGCTACATAAGGTGGTAGATACATTAATTGAGCTTTACGGTATGTGCAGTTGTATTGTGACATGATTTCTCTTATCTTCTTTTCTTTTAAATAGACAGTGCACGTTTTAACTAACGCCATATGATTGCCGTCACAATTGACACATTTAAAAGAGGTGGTTTCGCAATTAGGGTGATATTTCGAGCATTTGGGGCAAATAATTTTATTAGATGGGCAGATTTTCGTTGTATGACCAAAGCGCCAACATCTTGTACACTGTGTTACCGGATGGACAAACGGTTCGACTCTGACTCGCATGTTGTAAATATAAATATATTCTGGAAGCGACCCACCTTTAAACCCTACTCTTATTGTTTCGCTTTCTGTCCATCCTGAATTATCTGTTTTTCGTCTCATGAGGCGTTTTACCGTCAATATATCTACTTTATTGCTGTTTTTAATGCACTCCAAGAGTTTCTCATTAGATAGATCGAGGTCAATATTTCGGATGATTCCGTAAGATATATTAACTTCCCAGGTTTTTTGGATTCTCCATCCCAACTTCTTAATTTCCTCACATGAACTTAGTTGATCGAGGCTATCTTCGTCGTCGAAAGTAACTAATACTTTATAAGCATTCACATACTTAACTCGTTGAATACCTGTAATTTTACAGAGTGTGAATATTTTCGCTAAAGCGAATTGCTTAGGTAGCTTATCTAGGTGAGTAATACACATATCATATGTTTCTGTCTTCCTCCTCTTCCCTTTCCGAGTTACTTCTGTCCAAGTTATGTCTGGGTTTTCGACGGTAATTTCCTCTCCTTCCGTATCCATATTCTGTTCATTCTCTCCGTTCCTCATAGGTGTTGTTTCATTCATGATATTGCTCTTCTCCTGTTCTCCACCACTATCATAGGCCGGAACACTGTCGCCAACTATGTCCTCACTCATTATATATAATGTAAATGATCATTTCTAACTACCAATGCACTTTGAGCTATCGACTTAAGGCGCACGAGAGCGGCCTGCTGTCGACAAGCGGTAGGTACGGCTCGGTTATAACGGGTAGGTATCGTTTTGCAAAAGTTTATACAACGCGATACACGTCCTTATCTCACAAACACGAACCGTGCACTGATGATTATAAAAAGATAAAAAGAAATGTCAGTACAAACATGTTTTGCTAATGAAAAATCAGCATGCAAATGTCATTTTGGTTACTTATTCATTATAACAGTGACATAAATTATTTATCTATCTAAACCTTTACAATTGCACTTACACACATTGCACAATGTCATGAAATTAAGATTATTGAATTATACATTTTCCAAGATAATTTCACAATACTAAAATGTCATAAGAAAATGTAAATACTAGGACTAAGCATAAACTGGATGTACTAGACAGTCGTCACCATAAGGTCACGAATTCTTTTATTGGTCGATGTATTTGTTTCCATAATAAGATTTCTATGTGTATTTAAAATTTACTTTCGGACAAATTCAAGACAGTAATTCAACAAAAATTTTCAAAAAAAGGCTATTACAGAATTTCTGATTATTTAACAAACATACAAATAAAATAAGAAAACTTGTAATGCTATTAAAAAGAGCAACCCTCAAGAGTTTCCTGCCTTTTCTTCTCTGGGGAAGAATGCACCTTTGCAAATAGCGTAGAGGCAGTATAGGGTCAAAAAAAAAAACGAATATGAATGTATGTATTTAAATCCTTCAATGTATGTTTGTATGTATTTAATGTAATTTTGACTTATTTTAAGTAACATCTTGAATGTTCCATAAAATAAAGATTATTGAGTTTGAGTTTGCTAAGGTGCAGCTCTTGCAACTTTCTACCGTGTTCTTTATCTATTTTACGCTACCAAACCTTAGTCCGCAATCTACCCTTCATGGCAACGATGCCCGGGTGACCTTCATGGCAACGATGCCCGGGTGACCTTCATGAGCCGATGGTAGCAACTGTTTACGTAGCTCGACCGGTATAACGATTTTAGTTCCACGATAGAAATCATCATGATGTTTTCCTTCACGCTTAAGCAAGCGACAACTAATGAGAAACCCGTAAATAAATATGAAGAGATGAATTTTGTGGTACAGAACCGAACATAGATTCGAACCTGCAACCTTCCAGTTACGAGACTGGTTCTTTAATCAACTTGGCTATTCGCTAGTATGTTTAACTAAATAAGTATGGTGAAAAATGGTAGGACATAGTCCAAACTCGCATTTTCTAGCGAGAACTCGGACACAAGGTATTTGTCAATTCAGTGATATTTTTAACACGAAAGAACGGCAGTAATATCGGTGAAGAAAACTCAACCTGGGTCCTTGCGTCAACCAGCAAGAATGAATTAATGCTTTAAATGTAGTTACAAAAATTGTTATGATTGATTTACTAGATAAAAAATATATAAATTTAGCTTATGTTACCAGTTGAATAACCGCCAAAATGCTTAAACACGAGCAGCATACGCCGCAATTTATGTTTTATTTTATGGCGAATGTTTACTTCAGCGGAATTTTTTTTACACAAACAAAGTACTACGTATCAAATCGATATCAAATGAGTATTTAGAAGAACACACAAAATGTTCATGATTTTTCTTATTTTTTCTCTGTTTATGTGCAAAGAGAATATAACCACTAGCGGTTTTGATATATGACATATTTTATACACCTATTTTATTTACATCGACGAGCAGCTCTAGCATGATAACAACGAACTCGCGCTCGGCTCACGCTGAAACTTCACTTTGATTGCGCGAGGGTCCCCGCGCAAAGAATTGCTCGTCTTATGCGTTGTCAATGTTGACATTTTGACTTAGGACCGCGGAGTTATCGCGGTGCTGTCACTATCGTAATCGGCCTGCTATTAGTCATAGGAGAAGATTAGTTATAGATAGCATAGAAAGTGTACGATCACAGCTCGTTAAAGCCCCCCAGAACACCAGGATCGCAGCCTCAATAATACAATTATTTGCTGTCGGCGTACGGAATACTTATGATGTGGATATAAAATTATGAAGATTAACTTTATGCTAATAGTAGGTGTCAAACGTGGCGTCTAGTGGTGCTAGAACCAGTGAAGCTCTGCCTACCCTGTTAGAGATTCTAGACGTGAGCATGTATGTATGTGTGTGTCTATAGAATTTATACTCACCCCTAATTTGAGCATATTGAGCTTCATAGCCGTTTCTTTGCCCACCGAGTGCCATTTTTATGACGTACAATTTAGCGGAACGGGGTCCAAACCCTTTTGTTGATTTGACGCAACAACACCGATTGACTTTAAATATTCCCAAGTTTTATCGTCGATTATGTTGGTTTTGGTACCAGAGAATCAATGAGCATGTCCACCTTGACAACCCCAATTTGACATGATATTTTTGCGTCATCGACTATCTATATGAAACACATAGTTTACTTTATGTGTGGATGGTGTATTTGGTTCTTCTTTTTTTTTATTACTTGGTTGTTTAGTTTCTTTAGGTTGATCATTTGGTTTCATTATTTTTACATCCTTGGATTTATTAGAGTTAAGATTTGCCTTTATTTTTTATTTTTTGTTAAGTATCCTTTTTTTTGTTTTTATTTTGCTTAGTCTGCCATTGATTTCAGCAATGGCCTATAAACCCGCATTTTGTACAAATTTTATATTTTGCAGGGCATCTTTCATAGTCACTGTCGTGATAAGAACTTTCGATCTAGTACACCGTATACCGTCTTTTTTCGGTCTAGTTCCAATTTTGTTCCCATCAAGGCTTTTCCTTCCTTGAAATCCTTTTAATTGTCTTTCGACAGTCTCAACCGAGTTTGCTTCCACAATTATTTTGTCTATTGTAACTCAAAATTATCTATCTGAGGTTCGACGAACTACACTTCTCAACTATTTGATCCATGAGATCATCTTCTTTTCGCGCGAAATTACATTTAGAGCTCTGATTACGCAACCTAACCAGGATTTTTTTGAAACTTCTCCTCGGGTTCTTGCTTCATAAGCCTGAACCAATGTCTATCTTAGAGGAAACTTTGTGGCCAGAAATACGCGTCAAGCTTTTCTATACAATTAAAAAAATTAAGAACTTACTGGGTAATACTATTTTTAAAATGGAAGCAAACGCTCGGTATGAATTTAATTGGAACTACCTATCACTTGCACAAACTAGCAATTAAAACATGTTGTTTAACATGTGAAGATGCCAGTCAGTGTAAACTTGATGGGCTTTTCCCATACGATAAATTGTACGGTGCACTTTCTTTGTCGGCTAATTTGTGTTTACAACACTCCGACTTGCTAATATATACAGGCACATCTTGTTGTATGTATAGTTAGGAATTTGCCAGTTCTAGTAAGTAAATAGATCTTTCGCTGCAATCGTATGTAAGTATAATAGTAATATATTGTTTTTAATAGACTTAACTAGAATAAAAACATATTAAGGTATTTCTGTATAAACTGTAATCCAAGGTAAAAAAATATTAATTATTGATGGTAATTTCTTTTTTTTTTCCACTTTACGATTAGAACCTATCATAAATTAAGGAATTACTTAATACTTGATCATTAGTAATCATTGTTAATATTGTGTTCTACCAGCAACAACAAAGTGCAAAATATTTAGTTAAACTCGGTACATAAAATTGTGATTTCAGACCAATGCCTGCTTATAAACTGGCTGATACTAACTATACAACAATGGAATATTTTTTAGGTATATATTAGTTGAATTGCGACTACTTCTTTATGCTTTATTGACCTTTTGTTATCAGTACGAATATTTCAATTTAATCGAGTCTTACGGGATCTATGTACCTAATTACCGTTAGTAAATAGTAAAATTCCAGTTGGGTTTGAAAATATTTCAGTTGATTGTGCATATTTTTTGTGTAATATTACCGTTATTATATAAACAAACACTGTAACCAATTGTGTATAATAAGCACGTACCTTTCCTCCTTTTGTAATAAATAATTGGTTTGAGTAAAACTGAACAAGGCATCCCCTTGCATCAGCTTTTATAGGTACTATTTATTGTTATGCTAGTTTCGTCTGATAATTTCAGGTTACTTTATATTGTAAGTAGTCGTGACACATATAAAAAAAATGATCATTTTTTATTATTTAACTCACGATCTTTTTCCTCGTCGCCAGTTTGTGCTGTCTCTCACTACTGGGACAGTAAATATGTAGGTCAAATATGTATTTAAATAAAACACCAAGTACTTGCAATGCGCCTGCGACACGCCCGCCCGCTCGCCGCGAGCAATTGACGGTAAGTGCGGGGCGAGCGGGCGGTTCACAGCCACTATATTTATTATATATCTGTATACCACAGGGGGGTTCTCAGTTTAAACTGTATGTATGTAAAATAAAAATCAAAAATCGCTTATACTTTTCAAAGCTAACACTTCGTTTTATTAACCGACTTCAAAAAATGAAGAGGTTATAATTTGCACTAAAAATGGAAAAATTAAAACTTAAAAAAAAAATAGAACCAACTTCAGAAAAGCGAAAAATACAGTATCATTTGATATGCTATGTAGTAGGTACCTAACTACTTTTTTAATGTTTTACTTCATTCATTTCGTAACCCAAGGTCACATGTTTTTGTTTATGTTTTGGTTCATTCGGTGTTACCAACTGTGTTTCCAAATAGTCTATGCGAAAAAAGATAACCGCATAATAATTTACGATAGGTAAGTTAAGTACCTACCTACTATCTTCAATGTTGAAGATAGTACAATAATAATTTAAAGTCAACGAATTATAGAGTTCTGTTTTTATGATTCTTTATTAACCCTCGACTAAAAATAGGGGTGTTTAACTTGTGTAGGTATCTGTAATCTGTATGTCTGTGCGTATCCGTGAGTCTGTCTGTGGCATTCTATCTCTTAAATTAAACGAATGGACCGATTTCTATGCGGTTTTTTTAAAGCTGTCGTTATTAAGATGGTTCTAAAGCTTTTGATCAAAATTAGTTCAGCCGTTTATAAAAAAGTTGTAAGAAATCGAAGGTCAGGGATGCTAAATTATTTAATGTTAGAGTTATAAACAAACGTTTTTGATATTAAACAAAGATTTTTATTTAACATATACTTGGCTAAACTTATCTTTTTAAGTACGGACGGCCGCAACTCAGGTTACTACATGCGTGCACTCTGTGCTGTTGAGATAAGAGCGGTTTTGCAATGAAATAGAGTAACCTAAGTAACGTGGTCGCCACTCGAGGACCACTGGAAGGCGCAGCGTAGGAAGGCCTCCCACAAGGTGGACCGACGATCTGGTAAAGATTGCGGGAAGCCGCTGGATCAGTCCTGCCGCATCTATCGGCCGCAGCGCACGCGTAGTCGTTAGATATTGTTTGTGCATTCTAAAGTACTTACCTTGGTTAGTGTAAAAACAAAGTGATAAGCAAGAATACGCGGAGTCTCACGCCGGTAACGGCAGTTTCACTGCGCGTTATGAACCTTATATGTATAGATGGAGGTTTCAAATTTAATTGAGGCGAGTATGGATGACAGTCGTATTGTTAGTACTGAAGACACATTTATAGAAGCGGGACAGCGGAGTTTTGAAGACAACACACAATCGAATGAGATTATTATGGAGCAGTATGCTAGTAAACGACCGAAGGAAGAAGAAGAAGATGGAGAAGGAGAAACCGAGGACCCTGAATGGCAGCAGGTGACAAGAAAATCTAAGAAAAGATCGCTTGAAGATATTCAATTAAGGGTGACATGCAAGGAGAAATTCCCGAAACAGTTCGCACTTGCTTCATTATTTAAAATGCATCATATAACGGGAATAATGCGAGTTAAGTATGTCAATCCCTATAGAATGCTCATAAATTTTAATTCAGAGGAATGTACTAACAAATTCATTTCGTGCCAGGCTTTGAAGGATAAAGGTTGGAAAAGCTTCAAAACGTGGGAAGTGGGTGTATCATACGGAATTATTAGGGATATTGAGAGCGAGTTACCAGAAGAACAACTTCTAGAAAACATTCAAAGCACAATTAAAATTGCGTCTGTTAAACGACTCAGACGCAGGATGGGAGATGAATGGGTACCCAGTGAGTCGGTGAGAATTGGTTTTGTAGGTGCGACCATACCTTCGTTTATTTATGTGTGCAGTATGAGAGTTAAAGTCATGCCCTACGTGTTCCCGGTCACCCAATGCTCTCAGTGTTGGCGCTTTGGACATGTCAAAAAACTATGCCCATCTAATTATGTCATTTGCCCAAAATGTGGTCAACATCATGACAACTGCGAGACTTCAAACTATAAGTGCGTGAACTGCAAGGGGCAACACTTGGCTTTAGATAAAAATTGTCCTGTGTATAAAAAGGAAAAGCGTATAAGGGAACTCATGTCAGAATTCAATGTCACCTATATAAAAGCGCTATCGATGTATATACCGCCTTCCTCGATAATAGATCTCGTCGCAGACAAAACGCCAAGTCATTCCACTAGTAACAAAAACACTGTACCTGCGTCGAACTCATTTTCAGTCCTTTCTACGAGTACACCGACATACTCACAAGTTGCTGCTCAAATACATTCAAAGCGCCAGGAAGAGAACGGGGATTCTAATAAACAAATACCTACAGGAGAACCGAGTAAAAAAGCATCCAGAAACCATCACCCCCCTTCTACCTTTCCCCAAAAGCCTTCTGACTTTTGGGAAAATTTTTCGGACCCAGAATCAGAAGAAGAACCACAGAATGAGCGGTTTGAACGGCGAGAAGATCCAAAGTCAGGAAAAAAACCTTTTACTTTTAATCATCTTTTGGAAAATCTTAAAACCATGTTGTTCCAAAAAGAGTTGAGTTTCATGGCAAAAGTTAAATTTATGCTATATTCTATTATGGACTGGTTTTTATCGGTGATTCAACAAAGTATTCAAGACATATCATGCGTCAAAAATATTATTTCCTTAATCCAAACTGGATAACTTACAATCTAAATTTATTAGTTTAAATATTTTCCAGTGGAATGCACGCAGTATTAGATATAAGTTTTCGTCGTTTAAGCAGTTGTTGATTCAAGAGAAGATACATATTGCATCCATTAGCGAGACGTGGCTTGACCGAGAACTTACATTAAATATAAATAATTATCAAGTTTACAGAGAGGATCGCGATGAGTCTTCTGGGGGAGTCGCCATTTTGATTCATAAGTCGATTAGATCTGAACGCATTTCAGTAAATAGAATATTCCCTGGCCTAGAACTCATATTTTTAAAAATTTACAATTGTGGACAATTAGATAATGTTATTTCCATTTATTGCCCTAGTAATTTTAGGACGAGTCAATCCGATTGGGATCGTTTATTTTCAATATCAAAAAACAATACACTTATTTTAGGGGATTTTAATGCGCATCACTCTAACTGGTCTTATAAAACCGAAACAAGGGGTACGCAAATTATGAATTCTATTTTAGACAACGATTTTATTTATTTAAATGACGGATCACCTACTAGAATCCAATTAGTTGAAGGTGTTTTGAGGGAGTCTTCTCCGGACATAACATTTGTTTCGTGTGATTTATCGTTAACTTTTTACTGGCACGTTAGTAAAGAAACTTTAGGCAGTGACCATTTAATAATCAAAATATCTACAAACATTCAAGGTAACTTCTTACAAGAACGTAAACGAAATTTTAGGTTGGCTGATTGGTATCTATATAATTTTCATCTCAAACAACGTTTTTCTCAGATTACTTATTCCGAGAACCCGCAAGAAGCATACAATTTATTTATTGATTTAATAAATGAGTCAGCTGATTTACACATTCCCTACATTAAAATTTGTACGCACCCGGAGAACAAATTTTCACCTAAACCCTATTAGACACCTGAACTATCGAAATCTGTGGCTTTACGGCGACTTTCCTTAGCTAAATTTAGGCGAAACCCTACCCCAGAAAATCATGATATTTTATTAAATAACATCAGAGAATCCCAACGACTAATCCGGTCTGCTGAAAGAAAGAATTGGAGATCATTTTGCGACTCTATAAATGAAAGTACATCTTCAAAAGATATGTGGTGCAAAATGCGCTGGATAAAGGGTCGTAAATTTTGTAATTCTCCTATTGCTATAGATAAATCTACACGCCTTCTAGAAAATTTGTGTCCAGATTATACCCTCTCAACCTCTTTGTCACTCTAAAAACCCTAAGTTAGAATCCATCATTAAACTTCACGAGTTAGAATCCGCAATCAAATCCAAGGATACATCTCCTGGTTTTGATAACATATCATATTCAATGATTAATTATTTACCTATTAATGGCAAACGGTATTTGGTTGATCTTTTTAACGCTTTTCTTGAGTCTGGTTTTGTTCCTTCTCAGTGGCGGGATATACGAGTTTTACCTATACCTAAACAGGGCCGCGATCCTTCTTCTATCTCCTCTCTTCGTCCTATATCTTTAATTTCTTGCGTTTGCAAAATTTTCCACACGATTTTAAATAGACGCATAGAGTGGTATGCCGAAAAAACAAAAATATTTTCAAAATTCACTTTTGGGTTTAGAAAGTCAAAATCCTGTCTAGACAATCTTAGTTTATTAGTCACAGATATACAATCTGGCTTTGCTAAAGGTAATATAACAATGGGGTGTTTCGTTGACATCGTTAATGCCTATAACAATGTTGATTTGTTAGCTTTACTCTCTATTTTAGATCGGATTGGTATTGGGGATAGGATATGTACTTACCTGTGGAATTTCCTCTCAAATAGACGCCTACACATTACAGTTGACTTTATTGTTATTACCCGAAATACAGGCCTAGGATTAGCGCAAGGAGATCCGTTATCTCCCCTTCTATTTAATTTGGCCTCGATAGAAATTTGTAAAAATATAAGAAATGTAAAAACGATACAATACGCAGATGATTTTGTTCTTTATGCTATTGGTAATTCTAATAATATTCATCTATTAACTTCTCAGTTACAGCGAGCTTTGAATTCACTTACAGAGATTACACGCAACCTAGGTTTGGAATTATCGCCAAATAAGAGTAGTCTGTATATTTAAAAAAAGACCTCTAAGAGAATCTTTTGAACTCAAAATTAATGAAACCCCTTTGAAAATTGTTCAGAATATTAAATATTTAGGTTTTTGGCTTGATCGTGGGTTGAGATGGGCTAAACATATAAATGAAATTCGAGAAAAAGGTTCAAAATTTTTGAATATACTTAAGGTTTTGGCCGGGTCAGGGTGGGGAGTACACCAGGTGCATTTAAGAAGGATATACATTTCTATTATTCGTAGCAGACTAGATTACGCCAGTTTTTTGTACGACAATAGCTGCCATTCACATGTTATTAAGCTAGACAGACCAAAAAACCAAGCCTTACGAATAGTTGGAGGCTTTATTAGATCAACCCCAACCCATGTCATGGAAAGTGAACTGTCCGTTCCTCCTCTACAGTTTCGGAGATAATACCTTGGGTCAAAGTTTTGGTTTAAAAGTAGATCTCTTACAGATAATCCAATTACGAATGCACTTGAAAAACTTTCAGCCTTGAGTAATACTTGCCAAGGACGTAGAAATAAAAAACCTTTATTAGTGTCGATTCATGGTGGCTATAAAAATATGGAAATCCATTCGAGTCCACAGTTAGACATGTTCAATTTAGATGTGTGGGTTAGCTATATAAACTTAAGAGATTCCATCAAACTTAATATAAACGATGTGACAAGCTCGAAAAGATATTACGATGCCGCTTTCCTTAGACGTTGTTATGATTCTCTTTGTTGTAAAAAGTATGTTGGGTTTTATCAACTGTTTACTGACGGTTCTAAAAGTGAAGACTCATGTGGAGCAGCAGTTTATGATCCACAGACAGATACAGACCTAAAATTTAGGATTAACAACAATGTCTGTATCATGTTGACTGAGTTAGTTGCAATTGCTGAAGCTCTTTTATATATAATGTCGTTACCTGGAGATAAATTTGTAATATTTACAGACTCCAAAAGTGCATTGCAACATTTGGCTTGTTGCACCTCGACTTTTCGAGGCACCCTGTTAGCCTATACCATAATAAAGTATATTATGGAGATTCAGTCATCCTCAAAAGTAGTACAGTTTCAGTGGATCCCGTCTCACTGCGGCATTGCTCACAATGAAAGAGTCGATAAGTCGGCTAAGGAGGCGTCAGAGAGTGGACCCATTTGCAACGTTTCTCCACCCTTCACGGAATATTTGCCTGTAGCCAGGAAGGACTGTTTCAGTTTGTGGAAGGAGTACTTTGATGAACGATCCCTTTCGGTTGGCATATGGTACAAAACGATTCAACCTGAACCCCTGAAAATCCCTTGGTTTAGCAACTGCTTAAATAGATGCAGCGTTGTTACAGCTTTTAGGCTTCGTTCCGGACACATACCACTTAACAAATTCGCGTTCTTGATGAAAAAAGTCAGTTCGCCAAACTGCAGCGAATGTGAGGTTATAGATAAGATAAGATAAGATAAGATAAATTTTATTCAGTAAAAATAGCTCAACATTAACATAACATATACAATTTATGTTGTAACGGTCGCCAATGCTCACACTAGGAACTCAAGGTTCCTGTGCTGTGAGGATGGGCAGTGTTCCCATTAACAAACAGTAGAGAAGGATACAAAAGTGGAGCTATCAAAAAAGAATATTACAATAATAATAAAAAAAAAAATTGTATTGACTGTGAGTGTGGTGAGTGTGAGTGAAGGTGTGGGCGTATTGCGTGTTTGAGGGTGTGTGCGTGTTGTGTGTTTGAGGGTGTGTGCGTGTTGTGTGTGATTGAGGTGTGTGCGTGTTGTGTGTGATTATACTTGCGGAATCAATTGAGGACGTGTATCACGTCCTTATGGAATGTGTCCGGAATGATGCCTTTAGGCGTAACATTGTTGCTAGTTGTAGTTCATTTCTACAAGTAGGAGCCTGTAATTGTGCTTTGGCTTATCCTTTATCTGGAGAAGCCAAGGTACTTTACAAAATGACTAAAATCTATTGTAGGTTAAGAGATTGTAATTAATATAAGTACATATATTGTTTGTAAACGTATGGAGCGACGTGGTTTTTTCAAAGGACCAAGCTCCTTAAAATTAAGATAAAAAAAAAAGCCGCTGGATGCGGGCGGCGCAGGACCGATCGAGGTAGAGTGGAGATCCCTGGGGGAGGCCTATGTCCACCAGTGAACGTCTTGCGGCTGACATGATGATGATGATGATAAGAGTAACCTATTGTAAGAGACTAATTATTTTACTAGATATTTACCCGAGCATTATAAGATATTTTAATAATTTATTGCTATAATTAACGCTAAATTAATTTATTTTCTTACCTAATTTAAGATTTAAAAGTAATCAAAATGATTAAAATAATCTACGTCACATTCACACGCTGCTTCCTGATTGGCTGTTTCAATTTCTTGACTGACGTTTCTTAGCCCCGCCGCCTGAAGTTAACAGTTGGCGGGAACGGAAGCAGCGCTGACAGTGACGTCGATTATTTTAGCCATTCGTTAGTTAGAAAGTGTTGAAGACAGTTGTAACGTGATAGTTAAAATTAATTTAAAAAGTAAAAAGGTTTTGTTCAATACACAATCTAGTTTTATTTCACTCTGATCTATAATAGATCAGAAGTGGGATATAACTGAGATTGTGAATTTATCACACTCAGTGAAAGGACTTTACGCCCTCCTAAGGTACGTACTTTTCATTAAATAAGGTTAATGTCTAGTCTATAGCAGTGTTTATCGTTTACTTTGCAAATAAAATCTTGATTATGGGAGTTTCTTTAAATAACCTATGCTTATTTTCCTAGACTTTTGATGCATTTTAAAATTTAATTTTTCTTTTTCCTCTTATCCACAAAAATCATCATTTTTTATTGGCTCACCAATAAAATAAATTCATGTTCTTGGCAAAGTTAATAACGGGTAACTCGTTACTTATTTACTAAATATCAAGCCAATAATTGATTGCACTTTCATATTAAAAGGTAGATGTGTTATTGCCGTTAAAAATAATAATTTAGTTAAAGTACCTAACCGTAAAACTTTTCAATTTTAAATTTTTTTTGTTGTTGTTTTGCACATACTTTCGTATTTTGTTGTGGTGTTTCCAGGGTATAATGGAACGGCAAAGACCATCAAGAAAACGAAGACGGGACTCTGAGGAATCCGACACGTCGGAGTCGGATGAATACGAGTGTCTCCTAAGCGAAAGTCAAGGTCGAGGAATCGCTGTAACCGTGACACATCGCGTCGTTCACGCACGAGACGGCGACGCAAGCATAAGGAATCGCGCCGATCGCGATCGAAATCGACGAGGGCGAGATCACGCCTTTCGAAGCATGAACGATACCCACGGCACCGGCGCCGCCAACAAAACAGTATGTCGCGGGAGTCACGGCGTAGGCGCCTAGATGAAGCATTGGAGAGGTACCAGTCGTCCCAGCTCCGATCCGTGGTCACTCCAGCACGAGTTGGACTGATGAGAGAAGTGGTCACCCCAATCTACAACACAGCAACAGGCGGCGCGTCAGGCGGCGCGATAGGCGGCGCGATAGGCGGCGCGATAGGCGACGCGACAGGCAGCGCGACAGGCAGCGCGACAGGCGGCGCGACAGGGGTCGCGTCAGGCGCCGCGACAGGCGTCGCGACAGGCGGCGCGACAGGCGTCGTGACAGGCGTCGCGTCAGGCGCCGCGACAGGCGTCGCGTCAGACGACGTGACAGGCGTCGCGATAAGCGACGCGACCGATAGCGCGACACGTAACACGACAGGTGGTGCGACAAGCGACGCGACAGGCAGTGCGACGCGCGGCTTGATAGGTGTCGCGTCATGTAGTGCGGCGAGTGATATGACTACAGCGGGATCTGGTGGACCTATACAAACTGTGAGTGCCCAAGCTTCCCAAATAGTTAGTAATTCTAGTTCAGATGTTTTGGTTGCTGCCTTTAAAGAGCTTGCTCAGACTATGACAACAGGTGGAGGTACTGAACGTTTTCCTAATTTAAATGTTGTACCTGAATTTGATCCATCTAAAAGAAATCAGACTGTCGATACATGGATTCTCAAGGACTGTCGATACATGGAGTGCGCTCAAATTTACAATTGGACTGAAAGACAAATTATACATTACGCACTTCCGAAATTGACAGGACTGGCATCTAAATGGTATCAGGGACTTCCGAGCTTACTGTTCTCATGGTCTGAGTGGCAAATTTATGCTTTCCCAAAAATTAGCTTTCCCAAGCGATGAAAACTACGGACAATTGTTAACAGAAATGCTTGCTTGCCGAGCCAAATTTGGGGAGTCATTAGAGGAATATTTTTATGAAAAGATGGTTTTGCTAAATCGTTGTAATATTTCGGGGAAGCAGGCAATCGATTGCATTTTGTTTGGCATAGAAGACCGTTCTGTCAGAACAAGTGCTGAAGCTGCACAGTTCGTGGAACCAGATAGATTATTAGTTTATCTCAGAAGTGTGAAAGTTACTAAGAAGTCTGATAAACCAAATCAGCCTAGGCAAGCAAACAATTCTGAAAATAGACGTCCTTCCAGACCGACTCAAGGTTCCACTGAGACTAGGTCTTCTAAATGTTATAACTGTGGAGAAAGTGGACATCCTTTCTACAAATGCAAACAACCACTCAAACGTTGTGATACTTGTCATAAAATAGGTCATCTAGCTGAAAACTGCTCAAGTAAAACCGAGTCGAGCAATACCAAAACGGTTTTACGTATTTCTAAGGAACAGGACAACGATTCCAAATACTTTAAAATCGCGACGGTTAACGGTCAGGAATTAAATTGTTTTATTGACTTCGGGAGCCAATGCACTATGTTGCGGGAAACAACCGCTAGGAACTTAGTTGACGCGTGGTCAATGACTGATTTACCCATACTGAGAGGTTTCGGAGATAGTGTTGTCAATTGTCTAGGTAAATGCAATATTGATGTAGAAATTGACTCCGCCAAAGCAACAGTAGAAGCGCTTATCATCCCGGATCATTTATTGAGAGTTCCTATATTACTCGGACAAACGTTTACAGAACAAGAATATGTAGTTGTTTATGAAAATAAAGATAAGCTCAAAATTACTACCCAGGATAAAGAATGCATACAATTATACGTAGCTACTCCTGCGGTCATAAACAAGTATACCGAAGTTAATGTATACTCGGACGCGAGCTTTACAGGAGATTTGTTTATTGAACCAAGTATGTGCTTACATCCTGAGAAGCAATACGAAATAGTACAAAGTGTGGTTAGACTAACAAAGGGTCAAGGTGTAGTGGTAGTTAAGGGTTTGGGAACAACACAGTTTGATTTACCTAAGGATGCTTTATTAGTTAGGGCACTCCTTTTAAATGAAGTGCGAGTACTTGACGTTAGTAGAGTAGAGCGTTGTCCCGATGATACTGAGATAACAAATATAGAGTCTTCTATGATTCAAGTTGACTGCGATCTTGGCCTTGACAATGTCAATAACCTCACAAAATTATTGAACGATTATAGGGATTGTTTCGCCTTCTCTGTCAAGGAATTAGGGTGTGTCTCGAATTCTGAAATGAACATTAATCTTAATGACACTACACCTGTAGTATACCGCCCCTATCGGTTGTCACATAGAGAGCGAGAGGTAGTACGCGATATGGTGCAAGAGTTAGAGGATTCAGGTATAATAAGGCAATCTTCCTCCGATTACGCATCTCCGATCATACTTGTTCGAAAGAAAACTGGTGACTATCGGCTTTGCATTGACTTTAGAGCGCTTAATAAAAGGACCACCAAAGAACACTACCCGTTACCTCGAATAGACGACCAGCTAGATAACCTTGCAGGACATAAATATTACACTTCTTTAGATCTCGCATCAGGGTATTATCAGATACCAATGGCTGAGTCTTCTAAACATCTGACGGCTTTCATAACGCCTGACGGGCATTACGAGTTCAATCGAATGCCGTTTGGACTTGTTAATGCTCCGTCTACATTTCAAAAGACTATCAATGAAATACTTGGAAATGCGAGATTTAAAGAAGCATTCGCTTACATGGATGACGTAATAGTACCGTCCAGAAGTGTTGAGGAAGGCTTAGAGATCCTTAAAGATATATTAGATTTGTTCCGAGCGTCGGGTATAACTTTGAAATTATCAAAGTGCAACTTCTTAAAACGCAAGATTGATTACTTAGGATTCGAGGTTAGTGAGGAAGGGGTAAGGCCAGGCAGCAGGAAAATTGAGGCAGTTGACAAATTCCCAAAACCGACCGACCAACATAAAATCAGACAGTTCATTGGATTGGCGAGTTTTTTTCGACGATTTATCAAAGGTTTTTCAATTATAGCAAAGCCCCTCACTCGTCTTTTAAAGAAGGGTGCTAAATGGCAATGGGGCGAAATGGAGGATTTAGCATTTACGACTTTAAAAGAGGAACTCGTCAAAAGACCCATACTGGCTTTCTACAATCCAAAGTTCGAAACCCAATTACACACTGACGCATCTAAAGCCGGACTTGCTGGGATTTTGATGCAAAGACGAGATAAAGATAGTCCATTCAGTGCAGTAGCCTTTACAGCAGGCAAACCTCACCCGAAGAATCAAAATTTGCGTCTTACGATTTAGAAACGTTAGCCGTTGTGGCCTCTCTGCAACGATTTAGAGTTTATTTGATAGGAATCACGTTCACCATAGCTACTGATTGTAACTCTCTCCGCGCAACTCTAGAGAAAAGGGATATTCTACCGAGAGTCGCTAGGTGGTGGGGAGTAATTCAAGAGTTTGACTTCAACATTATCTACAAACCCGGAACAGCGATGTCACACGTTGACGCCCTCAGTCGAAACCCCTTACCCGTTGAATCGGCGAAAATGTTAGTCAGGCAGATAGATACAGACTGGATAGCTACGGTGCAACGCAGTGATCCCGAGCTACAGAGAATCATTGCCTTATTAGACGATAAAGAAACTGACAATGTTGTCGAAATAAAAAACAATTTTATAGTAAAAAGGGGTTTATTGTATCGGAAGACTGAAGCTGGTGATCGCTGGGTTGTACCTAAAGGTGTTCGTTGGCAGGTCATGAAAGCTAATCATGACGAAATCGGACATTTCGGTTTTGAGAAAACATATGAAAAGATAAAGGGTAACTACTGGTTCGCCAAAATGAGAAGGTTTGTTAAGAAATATGTGCAGTCGTGTCTAGAATGTGCTCATACCAAGATTCCAAGTGGGAAAAAGGCTGGATTATTACACCCGATAGAAAATGTAGCTCAGCCATTTCACACACTGCACATAGATCATCTCGGACCTTTCGTTCGTAGTAAAAAGAATAATGCGTACCTCCTATTAATTGTTGATGGATTTACTAAATTTAGTATTCTGGTTCCAGTAAAGAGTACTAAGTCTAACCACTCTATTAAAGCAATGAAAAATTATTTTCACACTTTTAGTGTTGCGAAGAGAGTCATTTCGGACAGGGGAACCTCATTTACCTCTAAGAGTTTTCGAGATTTTCTGAGTTCACTCGGAGTAAAGCACATTCTGAACGCCGTTGCGACGCCCCGCGCTAATGGCCAAGTTGAGCGCGTTAATCGGACAGTACTTTCCGCTTTAGCAGCGTCTAATCATGGTAGGCCTGAAGAATGTTGGGATGAACGTGTGTCCGAAATACAATGGGGTTTAAATAATACCGTGAACAAAACGACGGGTAAAAGCCCGGCACAAGCACTTTTTGGTATTGATTTAGTAGGAACTTCTGATTCCAGGCTTCAGCTTAACATTAACGACGAAACAAATGATACAAGCACCTCGATAGAAGAGGCTAGAAAAGAAATTGCAGATCACATTAAAGAAGGTCAAGATAAACAAAAAGAATACTTTGATAAAAAAAGAAAAGAAGTAGTTTACAAAGTGGGAGAGTTAGTAAGGATAGAGCGGGAAGTTCAGTCAACAGGCAAAAGCAAGAAATTAATACCTAAGCTGAGAGGGCCTTATCGTATTGTGGAGGTATTAGATAATGATCGATACGTCGTTGAAGATACTCCGTTATCTAGAAAAGGAAATAGGAAGTTTAGTGGAATATTTTCCGTAGATAAAATTCACCCATGGAACCATCCAATAGGGCTGATACAGATTCAGAAACTTGCAATGATAATGAGTCCGAATAATAAAATAGTATAAGATTGTTTGAATCAATAGAAAGAGATAAATTAACTATTGTTAACTTTGCTCAGCAAAGGTCTTATTTTATTAGGTATATAATCACATAAAGATTAAATTCCAAAGTTTATAAATAAGTGACATCACCATAAATGCATTTCGGAAGGATGTTTGCAAATTAATGTTAATTATAACTAGTTGATTGTTACAACGGAACTTCTGTTGATGTTGCTCAATTATGTTACCACAAAACGGTTTATATTTTATGTTATGTGTAAATATGTTGTTTTTTATTATCATGTTAAAGGAATATTGCAGCTGAGAACATGAAGGGGTCTCAGTTGTAGATTTACAATTATTGTGGTTGAGAACATGAAGGGGTCTCAATCATATAGTGATAAAATAAATTTGGCTGAGAACATGCAGGGGTCTCAGTCAAGTGTTGTTGAAGACATGCAGGGGCTTCAGCATCGATTGTTATGGATATGTAGAGGCCATAACAATTAGTTGTTATTTTACTTTATTATAATTGTGTATGAATTAAGAGAAGAATAAGTTGTTTTGAAAATATTTAATTATTTCCCGGGACGTGAAATGTATCAGGAAAGGCCGACTGTAAGAGACTAATTATTTTACTAGATATTTACCCGAGCATTATAAGATATTTTAATAATTTATTGCTATAATTAACGCTAAATTAATTTATTTTCTTACCTAATTTAAGATTTAAAAGTAATCAAAATGATTAAAATAATCTACGTCACATTCACACGCTGCTTCCTGATTGGCTGTTTCAATTTCTTGACTGACGTTTCTTAGCCCCGCCGCCTGAAGTTAACAGTTGGCGGGAACGGAAGCAGCGCTGACAGTGACGTCGATTATTTTAGCCATTCGTTAGTTAGAAAGTGTTGAAGACGGTTGTAACGTGATAGTTAAAATTAATTTAAAAAGTAAAAAGGTTTTGTTCAATACACAATCTAGTTTTATTTCACTCTGATCTATTATAATACTATGCACTGGCCTCTGTACTAATACAAAACTTGAAAATTGAATTATAATTTAAAACGGTTAATTACTACTTAAAATCGTCAGTTTCGATCCTATAGAAAGACTTTCAAAATGACAAATCTTTTTGTATTTTTCGTGGAAAAGCTTTGCTTTGTTTAAGACTTTATTATTTTGTTTTACGGTAAATTTTAATTTGTAACGGTAAATACGATAAAATTGGCAACACTACATCCAGTCGACAGTTCGACCAATACCATACATAGGCATAGGTTCGACAGTGTGCCTTGCTGCGCCGGTGCCGCTCATATATAACTATACTCTTTGGTGCCGGTGGCGCATCGACGGCTGCGACCGATGCGTGTAGAGATTTAGTTTTACTCTAAAGGTGACATTTAAATAATAAAGGAAGTTTACAAAGTGGCTGTTCGTAAAATCTGTCAAATACCTAATTATAAGAATTTGACTTGCTTGAGAGGCATGTGGAATAGGCACCCAACAGGTTGAACATTTTTAGACGTCGGAGGTAGGTGGGTTAAATACCTACCCGCCCACTCATCATCACTCCCATCATACCTAGGCCTAGGTACCAGAACGGGCCACCTAAAGGTAAGATTTATTTTTATTACGGTAAATACAAACCTACATAAAAATAAGCACGATCTATTGCGCTATTATGTACGGACGGCCGCAACAGGTTACCACACGCGTGATAAGAGCGGTTTTGCAATGAAAATGGAGTAAACTGATGCGCTGGTCTATGTACCTACTTGCACCTACTCAGCATGGCAACGGAGTTTTACTGTTATTATTACAAGTGATAAGAGCGGTTTTGCAATGAAAATCCGGGAAAAACAAATCACGTGTAACTGATCTCGGTTATGAGTAGATTGCACCATTTCAGTTTTTGCTAAGCTGTCCTTTACACCCTGTTAAAACGTATCCGGCCCAAAATTGTTGCTTAGGAAGTTTGAAGTCTTTCATGCGTCGATATGGGTAATATCTAGGACGAAAGTACTCGTCAAGACGAATCAAACAAGCCCAAACTCGATGGGATTGTGTCGTTTTATTACGGACTTCCTATGGCCACCTTCCAGCTCCATCATCAGACCCTGGAGACCATTTAGAACTAAAGTACTCACCGAGACGAATCATACGAGCCCAAACTCGATGGATTGTGTCATTTTATTATTGACTTCGTATGGCCACCTTCCAGCTCCACGTCAGACTCTGGATACCATCTACAGACAAAGTACTCATCGAGACAAATCATACGAGTCCAAACTTGATAGGGTTATGTCGTATTATAACGGAGTTCCTACGGCCACCTTCCAGCTCCATCATTAGATCAGCTCCATGTCATCATAATATTGCAATGTCACGCGATATACATATGCGTGCAAAATTTTTACTCAATCGAAAACCGGGAAGTGTGTCAAATTTAACTTGCAAGATTTGATTAAGATTGCGAAGCGAAGTGGCAACAGCGCAAAACAAAACCAACCAATCATGGCAAATGTGACCTCTGATTGGTCCATTTGAATCAGATCAACAATAGATGGAGCGGATTTGTATAAATAATGCAATGAATAGTTCCTATTTGTGGCGCTAGAGGGTCAGCAATTGTTGATCGAATTGGAGCCACATTTGTATGCCGAATCATACATTAGATCAACAAAAACTGTTTTGATCAACAATTGCTAATAGATCAACAATTAACTGATGCTACAACCCGTCTGATCAACATTTGCCGAATGGATACATCTATATATATATATATACTAGTTTTCCGCCCGCGGCTTCGCCCGCGTGGACTATATCGTGCCCAGCTGTGAGAAAAATTTAACCTATATATCCTTTCCCAACATTTAATCTTAGTACCAAAATTCATCAAAATTGGTCAACCGCTGTCCTTGCATTTTAAATCTGTCGTATCTTCGAAAATATTAATTTAAATTACATGCTGTAAACGGCAATATTGATCTATATTAAATGCACAATTTATTTAAAGTATTTTATTAGATAAGGATTAATGCTGTATTGCTTAAAATCGCTTCGTAAATAAGTCATTATTTCTCGTAAAAAGTAAAGGATAAAAAATGGTTATTGTGGGTTATCCCTAAGAGATAGATATATACTATCGCGGACTTTTTTGTAGACCTTTTCAAGGTACATTATTTTGATCTATCTCGTAGGGTTCAGCCAGCGTTTGCAATGTAAGCGTAAAAAAATGTGTTTATTTACGACATCACATTAGAAAACTCTAAAATAATCAGTGTTCCTCTAATATATTATGCACGTATTATACATATAAACCTTCCTCTTGAATCACTCTATCTATTAAAAAAACCGCATGAAAATCCGTTGCGTAGTTTAAAAAATCTAAACATACATAGGGACAGACAGACAGACAGACAGCGGGAAGCGACTTTGTTTTATACTATGTAGTGATTATATATGTTTATTTGTATTATTTATATATATTTAATTGTATGCACCACCAACTAGTTCTTACCTTACTGCGGTCCTTTTTTTTATTTTTTTTACGTGGACAGGAATAGTTTCCAAGTAGAAACTTACAAAAAGTAAGGGCTCAAAAATTAAAAAAAAACCTTACCCGTTAATATTGTCAAGAAAATAATTTTCAGCGATTTTTTAATAGGGCATTTATTTTCAAACAAAAACTTGATTCATCAAACAGAATATAACTACATCCGGGTATCTATTTCGCGCGTTATGTTTATTTATAAAAGTGTGTAACTAGTGATATAACCAAGTCTTGCAAAGTGATAATGAAATTGCATGCCTTAAGCGCGAGCGTAGGTATGCTCTACTCTCGCCTAAAAATTCAAACCACCGATTCCATTTCGTTAAATTGCAGTTTTAATTGATAAAATGCATGTTAAGAAGGTAAAAACACCTTATCATAAGTAAGACAATATTAAGTAATCGTTAAAAAAAAATGAGTTAAATATAGCTATTTTAACATGGAAAATAACATAAAAAAAGTCGTTTCAATGCCTTTCAGTAAGAATTCTTTGTATCACCCATGGCGGCGTAAACCTTAAAACTTTTAGAAAATAGAATTTTAGGACTTAATTTTTTTTCTAATCTCTCTATTATGAATATAAGAACTGACACCTACAAAAATCTAAAGTTAATATTCATTTGTTTATTTATAATTTAATTTTTTTGATTGACATCTACACTTAATTTTTCTATTTACGTCAGCCATATGTATAAAAATTATAATAAACAGAGTTGAGTGAGGACTTGCGACTTCTACCGGAACATGTAAGAGGGCGTTAGTATAGATTTCGGTAACATAAGCGCTTAAGGCATGCACATTTGGTTTTACCAAACTTTCCCCCTTATTCATATGACATTTACATTCTAGTATCGGAATGCTGTTAGCATAAACCTAAAAAGTTGCTAACCATGGTCACAAAATTAGCATCTAATTCAATTTCTTTACACTCTCACAACCATCGCACACACACTTATAAAACTTTGATAGCTATTTAAAACTCTAGCCGTGAGGTGACAACATTTGGCCACACCTCTGCAGTGATTTCGTCACGCTAAAGGGCTCGGCTTCGCGTAGTTGTAATCAGCAACCTAGAGGCTCGTCGTACATTGCCTTTGTTAATTAAAAATTTATAATTTTCCGTGTACACTGAGTTACATAAAAAAATATTATTTATATTAGCAAATTTAAATAACAATTGTATTAATATGCAAAAAAGATCCCCCAATAAACCAGGTAACATATTTAAGAAAAACTGGTCTTGAAATAGCAGCTGCGTTCGTTGGCAAAAAAACTATATTATCAGTTTGCCATGACCTAGCACATGTTGACCAAGGTCATGATTGCGATTCCGTTGTTATCTAGGTGTGAGTGAGATACTTGTATACCGCATACATGCAAAACTATCGCGCAGTGCTATATTCACAGTGCTATCATACACTACGCACATGCAAACAGCGAGCAGATTTTGTTTTATGTTTGCGTGGACGCAACGAATATTCTAACAGTCAATTGCTAAGGCCGTTTAAAAAAGAGGTACAACGACCGACGTTATTGCGCAGCAATGTCTAGACGGTGTGAATGAACTGAGGGTATGTGTAGGTCATGGTTTGATATGCTTCCATTGCGTCATCGTATTTTTTACGTGTAGTAAAGTTTTAGTAAAATGAAGTAGGATGATTACAAAATGAAACGATAATGTTTTCACTATCGTTATTTATTATGATTAAACCTAATGACAATGACATGTGGTCTTCTTACATTTCTACTTACAATTTAGGTAATTACAGATATCATACATAGCAACATTGTTTATAGTGTTGATTGGCTTGCCATCGATTGTTGATAAAAAATGCAGGACTACTCGGTAGCAAAACAGGTATTGTGTAAACGAAATAACTGTGGAGTTAAACTGTCGTCGAATGTTTGTTACGATTTTAGGTAGCGACATCCACGTGGTTTTCATCATTTTGTACAAAGCATAGTCTGTTGCACAAAACATACCTGTTCGATTCAGTCCATTATTACAATACACTACAATAGGTCCAACGAAAATATTATTAAGTTCACCAGCTTTCTTAACTTTCGATTGCATATGGTTCACTTTCCTGACGAATTCAAAAAATTTAGTCACATCTCGAGGAATGTCATTTTCTGCCCAGTCACTGAAAGATAGATGACAAACTTGACGTCCAGGTCCTGTTCTATCAAACAAACGCAACTCTGTAGCTACGAAGTTGTCATATGCTTTGGTTTTAATGGTTCTCATTTGGTACTGACCAGCCTGGAAGACACCATTTTCTTCTGGATTCCAGTACCGGTTTTCTTGGTCTTCTGAATCTGATTGCAGTGACACTACAACATAAGTCCTTCCGCTCCAGAGCATGTGGTAAAAACTTTCTAGTGAGTTGGCACTTGGGTTATGGCAACAGATGAATTTTTTTTTGTTTTCAAAGCCATCGAAGTAGTTCATCCTTTGAGGAGCTCTACTCGGACCGGCTTCTTGCTGGATTGGTAGGTGGTGGTATTCGTCCCTTAGCATGCAAATGAAATGTGGATTTCTTGAATTCTCACACAACTGAATAGCGTTATAAGATTTGAACTGATAGTGATCCATTGTACAAAATATTCGGAACGCGCTAGCTGTCACTACGCCGGCGGACTGTAGTAAAATACCGGCAGCGACATAAAGCTTAGTGTTTATATCAGAGCCTACTGTACTTAAATTGCAGATGCGTTGCCACGCAAGCGCGACTATAGTGTGGAAGTCAAGGCCAAGTAAGAGTTGACGTACTCATTTTTTAATAAATTATGTATGAACCAGAGATTTGGGTTAACTTCCCTTTTAGGTCTTTGACTGATTATCATTAAAGTCTATTGGTATACTAAACAATAATGCATTTGAAAAATAAAAAACATCTTTACGGTAAGAAAAAAATGAGCACTGTACCCATTTTTACATAGGGATAACTCCTATATTAACATTGAAAAAATAACTATCTTATCATAGCAGTTATACTTGTGATAAATCGAAAGAAACCCTATGTTTCATAGTAATATTTTCTATAAAAAAAAGGTTCTTTTCCTTTTTTGGTATGTGTAGTGTATCTGTCGTCTCGTGCGATGCACCGGCGGGGGGCGGGCGCGCGGTGGCAGTGGCAAGCCGACCGGGAGCGAGTGAGGACGTTCCGCCGGGCGGTGCATGCGCTCAGCGAGCCGATATAATATGGATCTTATTATTAAAGGAGGGACACAACATTGGCGACGAGGATTAATTGTGAGTTTTTAACTACGTGGATACACAAAAAGAAATGATCTCATTATGTAAAAAGGGGAAAATAGTGAAGTTAATAAAATAAGGATACGCAGTAAGTTAGGTACCTACTTTTACATTTTGTAGGGTACAATATGGTATAATCCTAGGAATAGGCCAGGCAAATCAAGAAGTCTCCGTTATTAGAATTAATGTAATAGCTATCAAAAAATATTTTCATCTACCTCTTTTAGAAATAGTGAGTTAATAAATCAGTTTAAGAAGTAAAATAAATAATGGAGTAGCTAATTTTAGTACCTACCTACCTATAATAATACCCCAATGTGGAATACCTAGGTAAAAGTATTACCCTACAAGACATAATTATTTGCTATTACGGCAACATACATTAACATACCTATTTCAAACTGCTTACATAAATTCTCTTCTAGTGCTTTCGAATATTATTGATAAGAAGTTAAATACCTATATATTTTTCTCAAAGGCTTATTTTTAGTTAAGTATGTACTTACGAGGTTAACTAAGGCGGCCGGTTTGGTCGGGTAGTGGTGGCGCTGCCTCTTGTTCGGCGGGTCGTGGGTGTTTGTGTCTGTCTTTGTGTGTGTTCCGGGGTACCCGCGACATTGTGGAGGACCTTGGTGTGGGCCTCTGAGTGTGTAGCGTTTATTTATTATTTACATATGAAAAAGTATAATATTTTACTGCCGTGGGGGTATTCGAGTATCAGATTTTATGGAATACCTACATTTAGAGTACGATGGTGATAGCGCGTGTGGTGCGCCGCGGTCCTGTGTCGAAGGGTTGGCATTGACAGCGCCGGAGGGCGAGCAAGCTTTTGCGCGGGGTCCTCGCGCAGTCGAAGTGAGGTTTCGGCGTCAGCCGAGTGGCGCCGCGCGAGTTTATTTTATTTATTTATTTATTTGAGGTACATACAACAGATTACAACTAATATTACAAATAACCTTTCAGAAAACTTATATAGATCTAAGTTGAAATCCTTACGAGTACATACACAGCATGCAAACTATTTATGTTCCAGTTATGTTAGTTTGTCGCCATCGTGCTCGAGCTGCTACCTATTTTAGTTAACTTCATTACACTGTACTTACTGAAATTACATTTCATATTTCGGACGGAATATTAGTTTATGCCTGGGTGGGGCTAAGTTTGTACACACGACAGCAGATTGGGTTGTACATGTTAATCTTCAAGTTTTTAATCGTTTTGTCATAGTACCGCGTTTTGTGGCGCGAATTAGTAGCCTGACCCAGACATGCTGCTGTTGTCTGTACATTATTTTAATTTCTTTTTGTGTCATTCATGTTAGCATAAAAAAGGAGGGCCCTGGTCCGGCCAGTATACGCACTTATTGGAGTGCATAAAAAAGGAGGGCCCTGGTCCGGGCAGCATACGCACTTATTGGAGTGCATAAAAAAGGAGGGCCCTGGTCCGGGCAGTATACGCACTTATTGGAGTGCATAAAAAAGGAGGGCCCTGGTCCGGGCAGTATACGCACTTATTGGAGTGCATAAAAAAGGAGGGCCCTGGTCCGGGCAGTATACGCACTTATTGGAGTGCATAAAAAAGGAGGGCCCTGGTCCGGGCAGTATACGCACTTATTCGAGTGCATAAAAAAGGAGGGCCCTGGTCCGGGCAGCATACGTACTTATTCGAGTGCATAAAAAAGGATGGCCCTGGTCCGGGCAGCATACGCATTAAGTGGTCCAAAGTGGTTGCCATAATCTGGCAGTAGAAGCACAATAGGTGGAGGCGAGTTATAGGGTGAAAATAATAATAATAATAATAATGATCATCATCATAGGCCTCTGCATCTTGACGGATGATTTGGGCAGCGACTGTGTGAGATCAGCAACGCCGCTCGTGACTAAATAAACCGATTCTAGAGTGACACGTCCGTCCGCACTTGTGGCATGCGTACTGAGGAATAACAATACAGTTAAAATAAATAAATTGATAAATAAAAAAAATAATAATAGATCAATGAACAAATAAATTAATATATACTATATACCTAACCTACTTAACTAAATACATTTAAAAAAATCAATAAATAATGATTCTTAGGAATAATAAAATTACAGTTGTCTTTTAACGAACAGGGTCATCATTAGACAACCGAGGAGGTTCCGCTATATTTGCTCGTAACAATTTGAAATTTAAAGAACATAATGACATAGTAAGCTTGTCTGTTGAGCGCACTTCTTTAATAGCCTGTATAGAGCTTGAGCAGCTTATTGTATTAAACGTGTACACACCGCCTAATTCCTCATACGAATCCTTTGCAAAAAATCATGGAGGAAGCATTATTCAAAATAGGTAATAATAATAAAAAACGTTTTTGTTTGTGGAGACTTTAAAATTAACTTACTAGAGATTGTTCTCTTAGTAAAGGAATCCTTGTTTAAGTGCTATAATTTGCTCAATCTTTTCTTCTAAGATCTAAAATCGCAACTTCTAAAATCTGTCTTGATAATATTTATAAACATTTTGATCCCTTAGAAAAATCTGTCATCCATAAGTTACCGTCGGATTACTCAGGCCAGCTAGTTTCCTCTGCGCTCCGTGGAGAGGCTGTAGAAATAGGTATAAAATATGTGCCTATTAGTGACTTAAGCCTTGAGAATTACAGAAGTAATATAATCACCAAATTACCAGATCTAAGGTTTGAGAGTGATGATCCTAACAAACTTTAAAATTCTGTACTCAGTTTACCTATGCAAGAATTTGACATTGTGTTTAAAGCTAAGACACTAAAAGTTAATGACTCCTTGAAGTTAGTGACTGGGCGACATTGGGAATTGGAAAAAGCGGGGAAAGGCTGTATGATCTCTATAGTGAGTAGTTAGAGCTTATTCCTAAACTTTTAAACGTGTGTGTGGCGAAGGTTATGTTTGTCAGAAACAAAATCAAAAATAGTAATAATATCATTAAGACTTCATGGAAAATTATAATTAGTGAAACTGGAACAGTTAAGGCGCACAACATTGATTTTGAGCTTAATATTAATGTAAAATCTTATCATCCGATGTACCTACTTATTGCTGCAGAGTTTAAAAAGGTTTTCACACATTAGATTGAAATTATTAAAACTTTTAAAATTGTTCCTGTTTTGATGAAACAGTAAAGTAATTTCCCTGTTTAAAGCTGGTGGTATGTCTGATCCCACCAACTTTAGTCCGATTTCAATACTACCAGTACTTAGCAAGATTTAAAAAAAAATATATCCTTAGTCAAATTACCACTCACTTTTACGCTAATAACCTTATGAATATTAATCAATTTGGATTCGCGCGGGGTCGCTCAGCAGCCGGTGCCGGTGTTGGGCTCATTCGTCGCATTTTGGGGCCTGGGAGGATTCACTTGATGCCTTTGAGTCTTCTGTGATTTGTCCGGGGCTTTCGACTGTGTTAGCTATGGGACTCTGATCGGAGAATTGCATCACTATGGCATAAGGCTTTTGGAATATTGTTTCAGTGATGGATTCCGGAAGGTTGAGGTTAGCGGCACTGGATCGCCTGGGTCCATATCTGTGAGGGCGTCCTACAGGGTTCGGTTCCGGGGCCGTTTTTGTTTCTCGTGTACATTGGAGACTTGCCTTTTCTTGTTAAGGAGGCCCATGTGGTCGTATATTGTTTGCAGATGATACATCACTCTTATTTAAAGTGGAAAGAAACTCTGAATGTGATGGCGAGAATACGGTGACCTCTGAGGTGGTTGATTGGTTCAATGTAAATGGCCTGTTCTTGAATGAAAAAAAAAAAAAAACGTGGTGTGTTGAGTTGGCTTGCCCGGTGTTAGACAAATTGCTAGCAGTGTGGAGTTTAGGAATGAGGGGCTGGAGGTTGTAGAGTCTGCTGTGTTCTTGGGTATCTCTCTTGGTGCGGGGCTTTAGTGGTGTCCTCACAAGCAGACTCAGTTTGGCGGCTTGCGTGGTTGAAAGGATCCGTCAGCTGTTGTCGGATGTTGAGGCCGCGGGAATCGTGTGTTTTGGTTACTTTCACAGCCTATAATGTCATATGGTATTTTACTGTGGGGTAAAGCTGCCGACATTATTAGTATCTTTGTTCTGGGGAAAGGGGCTGTTCGCGCGATTTATATTTATATATCGGATGGGGCCCGGAATGTCTCTTGGAATTGGATTTGGGAAGTGGATGTATTGACATTTGCGTCCCAGTATATGTCTTTCATATAAAAAAAAAATTGCGGGTGTTCGGGAGGGATTGTGATAGGCAAACATTGGTATACACTACGAGGCAAGCATGGATTGGATTTGCGGGACGGTTGTCTCCACAAAGTAACAGGCTTTTTTTGGGTCGGTGTATGTGCTTCTATAATGGGATTCCCATTAGTGTTCAACCTTTGAAATTTGAGAAAATTGAACAAAACTTTGTGTAAGGTTCCATGAAAATCAACACTTTTGAGTTTGAGTGAGTTTGAGCCAAGTAGGCGTCTAACGAAATGGCACAACCGTATACATTGGACAAATTTGATTACGGTGGGGAAGATACTTCTGTCAGTGTACGATGGATGAAGTGGAAGAGAGGATTGTACATTTACTTAGAGGCAGCTAGCATTGAAGGCGAAAAGAAAAAGGGAAACAATACTCTGATCGGAAGAGACGTGCTGCAGAATATCATTTGGAAGCAGGTGACAAGGTATATTACTAATATAAAGAACATAAAAAAAACAATAAATTGAGTATACATTTCGAACCGACGACTCATACTGTAGAATCTAATACAACGGAGACGTTCAACTAAGAAACGATGAGACTAGGACTTTGATTAGACGAAACGTGGTAGGTACACCTAAAGAAGGTAGAAGGTCAGAGGACGGTTTTAGACGGACAGAAGATTGTATAGAACAAAGTGAAAATATCGAAGATGAAGGTTATGACACTAATCAAATCAGTAAAAAATTAAAAATAAATAAATAAAAAAGAGTTGAAGGAAAACACAAGTTGATTGTTGATTACTCTGGTTGAATATTTTCATTGCTTAAAGAGTTTAATTCACTAACAACTGGGATTACTTTGTGTAGGTATAACTTAATTCCGTAAGTAGTTGTTTTCAGTTAGAAGTGAGAATAAAGACAATTAATTAAATCGTAATTTATTATTCATGAATAACTATCAAATAAAAAAATAACAATATTTAAAAAATAAATGATAAGGAAGGGATGTAGTGTATCTGTCGTCTCGTGCGATGCACCGGCGGGGGGCGGGCGCGCGGTGGCAGTGGCAAGCCGACCGGGAGCGAGTGAGGACGTTCCGCCGTGCGGTGCATGCGCTCAGCGAGCCGATATAATATGGATCTTATTATTAAAGGAGGGACACAACAGTATGGGTATTATTCCTATGCTAACATAGTAATTACTCCAATGTTCACAAAGGGGACCTTCCCATAAAAACATTGAAATTATACCTATATTGTACATCGTAAAAATCACTATGTATCATAGCAACTATTCCTAAAATACAAAGGAACTACAACTATTTAAAACATAGGTGTAAATCCTATGTTAACATGGAAATACCATATATAAATACATAGGGATATTACCTATGTCTAACATAGGAACAATCACTATGTTTACATAGGAAATATTCCTGTAGTGACGAAATTAGCACTTATGTATTTTTAACGGTATAGTTTCAATTCCTATGCTCAAATAGCGATTATTCCCAAAATAACATGGGATTTGTACCTATATTTCACATAAAAATAATTCCTATTTGTCATAGGAAATAATCCTATGTGTATATAGGAATGATACCTATGGGAAATATAGGTATAATTCTTATGTTAACATAGGAATGATTTCTATAAAGACATAGGAGCATTTCCTATGTTACATTGGTATTTTTACTAAATTCTAAAAGGTAAAATCTCTATGTTTACCATAGGGATAATTTCTATGTCACATTGGACTTGTTCATATGTTCCATAGAAATTATCCCTATGTTCATCATAGTAAATAATCCTATGTTAACATAGGAATCACTCCTATGTAAAAATGGAAACAATGCTCATTTTTTTCTCACCGTGTATTCTGGTAAAAGTTTTTCTCATCACATCATGTAAATATCTACTGGCTCAAAATCACAACGTTTATATACTTCGAAAATTGCAGAAGGCTGGCAATAGCCTAATCGGCTCGGCGTCTGCATTTGAAGGAGCAGGCTCCGAGTTCGAGCCCGGCACGCACCACTGAATATTTTTCAGTATACTTAATATTCATGTGCGCTAAATTGCCAGCCTCTGTACCGATCAGGTTTACTGTGGTTTTCCCATATGTTATGGAAGTGGAATTGATTATAATAATACTCCATATCATTTAAGATCGTAATGCGAATGCAGGTACTGATTATAATGCGTAAGCCGGCCACAGACGCAGCGAATGTGTGTCAGGTAGTAACTAAAATGGAAAAACAGCGCTGCTGGTCAATTCCATGTTGAAAGTAGTGGTTAAAAATCCTGACATGCAGAGGGGTAGGGAGAAAAAGTAGCGAGTATAAAGGTGTGAATATGATAAGGTGTGAAAAATGGAGAGAAAATTTTGAAAATGAGTAAAAACAGGAAGTGTGTAAAAAGCAACTCCCTACCCTCCCTTGTAAAACACAGCCCATGTGATACAAGTAAAATACCATCATATCATATCATATCATACTTCGAAAATTGCAGTTTTTTGCATTATAATTTCTTTATTAATCCTGTCGATTTTATTCCATGAAAATTGGCATTCAAAATTATACAGTAAAAAATCTTTTTCTTTGCGTAAACGAAAGATTCTGTCACGGCGCAAATTAATTTCCAATAGCGTACTATTTGTCATACTAACTATAATCGACTTCAATAGGAGAATGAAGATAGGTTAAGGGGTCATCCACATATTACGTCACACCGTATGGGGGAGGAGAGGGGGGGGGGGTCATACCAAATGTGACAATACATGTTAAAAGGATTCGAAAAAAGCGTGACATAGGGGAGTCAGGGGTTCAAAAAGTTGAAATTTTGCGTGACGTAATATGTGGACGGCTCCTAATAACCCAATTATCCGTTACTTTGTACACAAAAATGAACATTCTCAAAAGTAAAAAAGAAGCGAAATTTTTGAGTATTCATGAAAATTAACAATTAATAACTTACTTACATCTCGTTCCATTTTCTTCTTATATTACTAAAGGCAATTAAGTTAATCTAATTGTTTATACTGAATACACGTCTTCATATAAACTGAATTCCATTTCTAACGTGTACTTTATATATAAATTTTTGAGTTTATCTAGAATGTGTTATAAAGACTACTGAATTTTCTACACAGACAGTGCAAAATCCATTTATAGACTTATTAAACAGCACTTGCAAGTAAACTCCCGTCACTTGATTAAGTACATTGTAGTATTGTTCTCTCTCTTTTCAACGTCTTGTGCATTATACTTTTTCACTTTATCATTCCGCACGGAAAAATATAAATGCGAAAAATATACGTGAAAATATATGTCACATCTATTTTTTTGCACATAAATATATGCGACATATATATTGCATACATTTTGACGTGTGTTGGCAAATGTATATTAACATTTATTTAAAAATATGTGTAAAAATATATTTCATATATTTTTTTTTGCATTAAATATATACACATGTATTTTGTATGTGTGACATGTATATCACATCTATTTTTTACATAATTTTTTTTTCTGTGTGGGATACAGATGGATATGTACATTTTAAATAAAATTTTGTAGCAAGTATAAATGTGATTGAATCTTTTTAGCTTCGTAGGTCAAGAAGCATTATACAAATTGTCACTTTGCATTTCTTATTACTCTATTGCCAAAAATGATAATCTCATTACATAAATTGTAAGTTTGAAATTCTATTTATAAAATCTCTGCGAAAATTAGAATGTTTGAGTAAGGGATCACTACCATTTGCTAATGCGAAAATATATGAGAAGATTTTACTAATGATACCCGCCGTATAGCCCCGATGACCTTGACGCGGCACTTCAAGTGCCCATAAATTTTTTTGTCGGCGCGGCGCGGCTCGGGTTACACAAACCCATTCATTGTGACTCAAGTTGTTATTGTGTCAAGTGTTATATTTTTTATGTCATACCGGAACTGTTACTTGGCACTTGGTCGACCAAATACACCGCCGACTTTATCGGGTTCAGAAAAGGACAAATTTTGTGATTCACGCAAAAATTTTATTTCTACGTTTTAGTAGTTTACTTATCCTGATAATAACAGAAAACTAAGTAAAAATACTCACCGTAAGTATTTAAATTCTTCACACTAAACCACCGACACGTTATCAGTTTGACAGAACGACCACTTCAACTTTGTTTTTTTTTAAAAAAAATTATATGAATGGAAGGATGGTTTTTGGCTTCATTGGATTGGAAATTTATCAAAGAAGCAGGATAGACATATTTAAAGACACTAATGAACAAACAGGACAGACAAAAGGCATAAAACTAGACGAAGGTGTAGGGGGCAGCGCTTGTAGACTACTAGTCTACACGGGCAATTTAGGCGTACGAAACTTGTAGACTGGTAGTCTACAGGGGCAATACGGCGGGTATACTATATTTTATGCACCAAAATTCAAGAGATAAATAAGTAACACCATTGTTAAAACATAAAGATTGTTTAATGAGTTCCGTTATATACACATTCTATTTGTGAAAGTTTTTTTCTATGTTCTTCGACTTGTTTATCTAGAGTCCGAATTCTTTCTCGAATCGAAGGCGAATCAGGTTCCCGTAGCAGCTGATTTTTGAGTCGTAGAATGGATATAATATGATCGCGGTGTTGTTCTATTTCAAATTGTCTCTGCTCAAGTGTGTAGTTGCCGGTGGACTGTAAAATACAGTAATATGTGTCAAATTGTAATGAATGAAAGCTTGAATCTCTTTATTACTGTTTATCTTAAACTAACAAAACTTTTCAAATTGTAAATTAAATAAAAAAAATTGAATAAATACCATTGTTATTATGATATGCGAAAATTTAATGAGTCTTCTTATAAATACGTTTTAGTTCCTGTAATTCCCTCTCAAATATCTCAATACTTTTGTCAATAGCTACATTTTTTTCCGGAATAAGTGGCAAATGTTGCATTCGCTGAAGCTATTCTCTCATTTGCTGTAATGATATAATTTGGCTTCGGATGAGATCTTTTTGAAATTGCACCTGTTCAGGTGATAAGTTCCGATTGGTCTGCAACAAATAAGAAAACTCGTTTAGTTGTAAGTATACGGTAAGAAAAAAATGAGCACTGTACCCATTTTTACATAAGGATAACTCCTATATTAACATTGGAAAAATAACTATCTTATCATAGCACTTATACCTGTAATAAATAGAAAAAACTCCTATGTTTCATAGTTATATTTTCTATAAAAAAAGGTTCTTTTCTTTTGTTAGTATGGGTATCATTCCTATGCTAACTTAGTAATTACTCTAATGTTCACAAAGAGGACCTTCCCATAAAAACATTGAAATTATACCTATATTTGTATCGTAAAAATCACTATGTATCATAGCAACTATTCCTAAAATACAAAGGAACTACAACTATTTAAAACATAGGTGTAAATCCTATGTTAACATGGAAATACCATATATAAATACATAGGGATAATACCTATGTCTAACATAGGAACAATCACTATGTTTACATAGGAAATATTCCTGTAGTGACGAAATTAGCATTTATGTATTTTTAACGGTATAGTTTCAATGCTTATGCTGAAATAGCGATTATTCCCAAAATAACATGAGATTTGTACCTATATTTCACATAAAAATAATTACTATTTGTCATAGGGAATGATCCTTTGTGTATATAGGAATGATACCTATGGGAAACATAGGTATAATTTCTATGTTAACATAGGAATTATTTCTATAAAAACATAGGAGCATTTCCTATGTTACATTGGTATTTTTTCTAAATTCTAAAAGGTAAAATCTCTATGTTTACCATAGTGATAATTCCTATGTCACATTGGACTTGTTCCTATGTTCCATAGAAATTATTCCTATGTTCATCATAGTAAATAGTCCTATGTTAACATAGGAATTACTCCTATGTTAAAATGGGAACAATGCTCATTTTTTTCTTATTTTTTTCTTACTGTGTAGTAAAACTACGCGGAAAAAAAAATTCTGGCATTATTTACAATACAGCTATCGTAAATGTAGACAATACTTTCATTTCTAATAATTTTAGAATATTTTAGACGAAACTTTATTATTTAAAAGAAATTTTACGATTCACTCTATTGTAAATTAATAGACAGATTAGTGTATTTAATTCTGCTACTGATGCCTCTGTATCTTCACAATGCAACTTTTAAATTTAACAATTGTTAGATTGGAGTATTTATAAATTAGTGTTTGTGTTTGTCGTATGAAGCGCTCGTAAACGAGTTGCCAATTAATAAGTTATGTTACGTCTGCTATTCTTTACTAACATCGCCGATGAAATTTTACAATAGTTCTATGGGAAAGTTTACTAAAACCACTAGTATAATTTACTTAATAAAATTTCCTATATAGTAGTGTCATAGTATATTACACACCTAGGGCAGTAAAGTAAGGAAAGTCTCAGATCACATGTAATTGTCATCCGAGGCGAAGCCGAGGTTGACAAACATGTCATCTGAGGCTTCCTTATTTACTGCCCGTGGAGTGTATACAATTTTTTTCGTTGCCGGAGCCAAAACGCGACAACTTCGTTTCGCATAGCGAAACTAACTACCCTTAATAGAAAATTACAATGGTAGAATTATAAAAATTTCTCGACATTTCTTGCCGAGTACAGTAGAGATAAATATAGACTACTCACTTGCTGATTCATTTTTATTTGTTGAAGAAAACACTGTTATAGTCAAGATGATTTGATAAAAATCAACTTCCGAATGACACGGATTTAGTTAAATCAGTTTATATAATAGATAAATATCCTTGAACTTCATCTTTATTTGTCATATATAATAAAATTCGAGTTCTATTATGTGTGCTTCTATCACATCACCATTAGGTTAAGCGACCAACATCGCACTACGGGTCATTCCATTGCATATGATATTTTCGTGCAAAAAACAGCGTTATTCATTGAAATCATAAGGTGTGTAACTGTAGAACAATCTCATCCAAGAAGTTTGTTTATCTATTCATCAATATGCGCATACGAATGTATGAAATTTCCGTCTGTACCTATTGATTTACAAAGGTCATACGAGTACAATTGACATTTTTATCTTCTATTTCTGTCTACCTTAAAACATGCTAATTTTATGGATCTAGTTAGGTTAGTTCATAACATTGCAGTAATTCAATTCATTTGAAGCTGGTCAATTTGTTTGGTAATTTTTGGGCTCAAACGTGTCGTAAGAAAAGAAATTCTGGGCGCTTAGACTTCGAAATAAGCGGAAAGTTTCAGAGGTGACTTGTTACGTCAACCATTTTACTATTTTACAAATAAAAAATTTTAAAACTTCAAAATAGTCCTTTATCATTGTATGATAGCATATTATAATTTATATTATATTGTGTGTAAGTGGTGCTTTTATATTCATGTGACCGAGGTAAATTAAATAGTTAGTATTTTAATCACTTATCCACGTGTAATAATTATAAATGATTAATAATGACCACTACAAATGTAGTTAATACGTGCTATATCACTTTCATATTTTGCTATAAGACTTTCGATTTCAGCGATTTTAGCCCGAATATCTGGAGAATCTGGCTGCTGTTGTAGTTTTAATTTTTCAGCCTGCAATGCAATAACTTTTCTTCGGTATTCTTGACGTTCCCGTTGGATAATGGCATTAGACATTTTGGATTTCGGCTGTAAACAATATAATTACTGCAGTTATAAATCTCTTTAAACGATCTTGAAAATTTTATAAATATCAAAGTACTCACGCGTTGATCCATTTTGTATATCCTTGTTAGAATGACGATGGTATTGATGTTACAATCTATATATAATACAATCTCAGCCTTGAACTCCAATTCTCATTTAGCTAGTAATTTATGGTTATTTTAATAATAGCATTTGACCTTATAATCTATAATCTACAGTACAACCTGGTTATAAGTTACTCAATTATAAGTTACTTCCCCTCAATTTCTTTTCGTTCGTCTCGAGATGGTTCTCCCACCACTGTTCCACTGACAGCGTTTTTCGGTCGTCGCAGAGGTTTGTTTCCGCAGTCCTTTTATAAGTTACTCTTATATGTATCATAATTATTTATAATTAAATTATTTATCCGTTAATAATTGTAAGTGAATGATGCGTTAGTAGGAAAATATGTCACTTATTATCAGTGAATAAATATGAATACATTTTTTTGTAAAAAGACATAAATTGTATTGCATTAGAAATGACAAAAGTCAAGTAACTTATAAAAGGACTGCTGGCACAAACACGAACATGACGCACACATATGCATAAAGACGAGTGATCGGGGAGCAAAACACAGTGGTAGGGGACAAACGTTTCCAAGAAATTTTTCTCCTACAGCCCCAAACAGTAACTTATAACCAGGTTGTACTGTATTTTCTATTATAATAATTAATTCTCATCGTCAACAGGCATCCTATTAATTACGGTACCATTGCTGGAATATTAAATATTATAGATAGATCTGAGTATTATTGAGAATATATGGATTTATTTGATAATCATTCATTTCTTCCAAAAAATGTAGCGGCGCACGGTAGCAAAACAAATATTGTTCGAGGATATAATGGTAATATTTGAACGCCAGCGTGTTGTGAAAATTACAAGTGTGAGCGAGATAGATATAGAACACGATAAATACGTATAATTCGTTCGCGAAACAACGGTATTAATAACGCTGGTCTTTACACAAGTGCACTGTTGCATAATTGTTATTAATATATTAAATAGTTTTAGTGGTTAGCCTTGACTCTACCAGATGGCACATTTATCACGTTTCTCACATGAATTTATTTTCAGCTGGAAAATGGATAGTAAAAACTTTAATATTCACAGAGATTTATTTATAAAAACTTTCATTACAACACCTGAATATCTAATGGATGGAAATTAAAGCGATGGTATATTTGCAAAATAAGGTTCTTTTGTTCCAAGATATTGTTATTTATTCTATTAATTTCATCTTGGACAGACGAAGAATAGGGCAATCTCATCATCTGTTCCTTTATTCTTTTTAGGCCATTAATTCTCTCAAGGCGTATTTTAATTTCTTTCTTCATGAGAGACGTCATTTGATGCGTATTTTGCTGAAGAAAGAAATAGATTTTTGAGTGTGTATTTTTAAAAATACTTTGAGATAAACTAACAAAAAAATAAAATGGTATACTTACATCATTTTGTGACATTTTGATTTTTAAAATGCGTCGAAAACGAAAGCCACTTTATTTTTTATCAGAACACGTCGCGTCCCTGTGAGAATTTATTTTCAACTTGCAGCTTTCAGTCTGACGAATTGATAACTGCACTCGTTATCAACAATATGCATGACCCAACTATCAGGGATCATCCGAAGGGTTGTCAGTGACATAAACAAAAACATTTAATAAAGCCAATAAAAATATTCTGCATTTATTTGCGTACTAAATAATGCATTTGGGAAATAAAAATGTATTTTAAAGTTAAATTATTCTGTGATAAATAAAATATTTAAAATTACTTTATCGAATGCTTTACGGATGGACACGCAAATTTTTCTTGTATGTTTTTTTTATCATATAGTAATTATTTACCATAAGATCAGTGTCCATTTGTAATAAAGAAACTAAAAATCTATTTTTCTTTTACAATAAATAAAAATCTTGCAAAAAAACAGTTTTACTGTATAATGTGCCACCAAGTAGGTATACGTTCTACAAATATTACAGAATACAAAAATTTATACTTTACAAAAAATAAAGAAATCTAACATTAAACCCCAGTACGTGACTAATTTCAAAATTAAAAGAAAATATTTAACAAAGAAAATTGAAAAACAAAAATTTGTTGGACTTGATATGCGCCATGGTAGATTTCCAGAAAAGTATTTATTGGCTAAGATATTTCGTTAAATAATCATAATGTGCAATCATTTTGTGTCTCCAGATTTTTGTCAGGTTATAGTATGGAAAAGCTTGAATGTCTTGATCACTACTTATCTTCAACTAATAATAATTTTCAAAGGAGAATTTAAATAAATACCATCGTGGCTATGCATACAAGTGCTTAGTGGGTCTTGTCATAAATAGAATATAATTCCTGCAATATCTTCTCAAATTCCATAATGCTTTTATCAATCGCAATGATCTTTTCTGGAATACGTGGCATAATTAGCATTGGCCGAAGCTCACGTTTCGTTTGTTCCAACGACATGATTTGGTAGCGATACCAGTCTATTTTAGCCTTCACCTGTTGAGGTGATAAGTTTTTATTGGACTGCAACAAATAAGAAAATTCTTTCAGTTGTAACAAAAGTCTGAACCTATTAGTGAATTACTTTCAAATGTAAGATCTTAACGTTATATTATAGCCATACATAGCCAAGAATGGCCATACATAAAAGCAGGAAAATTCAAAATTTTTTACTCTGTACAGTAAGAATAAAAGTAGAATACTCACTTGATTCATTTTCACTTGCAGTAGAAAACGCGGTCAGAGACAAGATAATTCGATAAAAATCAACCTTCAAATGAAGCGGATTCAATTGAAACTGTTTATATAGCAATCATGTATCCTTGAACTTCACCTCACTGATTATAGACGTTTTATCATCATGCAAAAGAGTGCGTTATTCGCCCGAAACGTAAAATGTCTGACTGTCAAACTACAGTACAACCTGGTTATAAGTTACTATTTGGGGCTGTAGGAGAAAAATTTCTTGGAAACGTTTGTCCCCTACCACTGTGTTTTGCTCCGCGATCACTCGTCTTTATGCATATGTGTGCTTCATGTTCGTGTTTGTGCCAGCAGTTCTTTTATAAATTACTTGACGTTTGTCATTTCTAATGCAATACAATTTATGTCTTTTTACAAAAAATGTATTCATATTTATTTACTGATAATGAGTGACATATTTTCCTACAAACGCATCATTCAGTTTCAATTATTAATGGATAAATAATTTAATTATAAATAATTATGATACATATAAGAGTAACTTATAAAAGGACTGCGGAAACAAACCTCTGCGACGACCGAAAAACGCTGTCAGTGGAACAGTGGTGGGGGAACCATCTTGAGATGAACGAAAAGAAATTGAGGGGAAGTAACTTATAATTGAGTAACTTATAACCAGGTTGTCCTGTAGCTTAACATCACTCATACACAAGACGTTCAGAAAAACTATTGAATATAAGTATAGTGTAGAATCGTTTAATAATTGTTTACATTTAATAAACAATATATTTTTTTGAAAGAAATTAAATAAATATCAGTAGCTATGACATGCGAACTTTTAATGAATCTCGTTGTGATGGAACTTATTTTATCTCAAGAAAAGGTACGGGTTTAAAAATCTTGATTGTAAATAAATACTTTTCTTTTTCGAATATTTTGCAGCAAGTATAAATGTGATTGAATTTTTTTAGTTTCGTAGATCAAGAAGCATTGTCAAAATCGTGAACGAATTGTTACTTTGAGTTACATATTACTCTACTGCCAAAAATGATAATTGTAATAGATAAATTTTAATTTTGGAATTCTACTTATAAAATCTTTGCGAAAATTAAAATGTTTGAGTAAAGGATCGCTACCATTTATCAATGGGAAAATATATTAAAATATTTTACTAATAATACACTGTCTTTTATGCTTTGAGGTTTGAGGGATAAATAAACACCATCATTGTTAAAAAATGAATATTATTTAATGAGTTCCATTTCATTTATCATCCATTTGTAAAAGTTGTTTCTGATGTTCATCCAGTTGTTGGTCTAGATCTTCAAGTCTTTTTTGAATAGAAGGTGAATCCGGTTCTTGTTCCAGCTGGTTTATGAGTCGTAGTATGGATTCAACTTCCCTGCGGTGTTGCTCTATTGCTAGTCGTTTTTTCTCGAATGCTTGGTCTTCGGTAGACTGTAAGATAACAATAATATTAATATCTCGGCATCAATGTTCGTTTTATTATTCGAAAATCTAAGAAAATTTATAGTAAATAGTGATTTCATATTTAATATAATTAATATCTGCCGTAGTTCTAAATACTTATTGTGTGGCAAAATGTTCACGATTTATATCAATTATTAAAATGAAACAATTCAAACTATTATTTGAAAAGATAAATATAACCTAAAAATAAATATTTATAAAGTATTAAGATTTTTAAACTATTTTTTCTTTTTTAGCCTAATTAGGCTACTAAGGGCCACTATTAAAATTTAGTCTTGGCACAAGTATGACATCTAAGCTTGGGCCACTATTGAAATTTAGTCTTGGCACAAGCCTGACAGCCAAACCTGGGAGGAGGTTATCAATTCGAGACTTAGACTGACTTGGGCCAAGACTAAATTCCAATCTTGCCCCAGAGTTATGAAGTGTTGCGCCAGTTATGGGCCAAGCTTGGGCCGAGCGTTATTTCCTCTAAGGGAAGGTGTCTTTCAATATCTCTGATACTGGCAAACAATCAATCAACAACAATCCCATTAAAGGTTTAGGAATTGTTAATGAATTCAAAGATGAGACATATTGATTAGATAATTATAAACTTAGTAATTAAAAATAAAAATGTAGCAATTAATAAATCAATCAAAATATAAACATATAAAATATATGCATGCTCACGTTTTGCGATGTCAGAAAAAATCTTACACGAAAGGTATAATTTTAACATTTGTCACGTTAGCAACAGTGCTTACGTCAAGTATCAGTAAAACATCTCGTTTATGCGGTTGGTTGCTTAGCTTACGTCATCTTTTCGCGGGAAAATGTTAAATGTATTTTGAAGTTAAATTATTCTGCGATAAATAAAATATTTTTTACACCCGCTCTGGAAGTTAACTGCACAAATTCCATCTAAACTATACTATGATAGAAATATAACCTCACGAGCACTGTCTGTTTTAACTTACTCTATCTTTTTTACTTTACTGAAAACTACTAAAACGCCATCTGACGCCCTGATTACTTTTTATCGTTTATGTAAACCATATACTATAGACAAATCATCAATCCCAACTCTAATCCTCATTCATTTACATTAATTATTTTGTTTCTCTCAAAGTCAACTACCAGAGCAGTAGTTGTAAAAAGTATTGTATCCCACGTGTAGAATAAGAAGCAAAAATGGCAGTCGTGATTACGAAATTCGCTTTAAGGTTTGTGAGACATTCGTATGAAGACTCGTGTGGTTGTCGCAACTCGCCTACGGCTCGTAGCGACATCTACCACACTTGGTATATTTTTTTTATCACATAGCAATTATCTACCATAAGATCAGTGTCCATTTGTAATAAAGTAACTAAAAATCTATTTTTTTTTACGAAAAATAATGAAATCCTACAGAAAAACAGTTTTACTGTAAAATGTGCCACCAAGTATACGTTCTACAAATATTACAGAATACAAAAATTTATACTTTACAAAAAATAAAGAAATCTAACATCAAACCCTAGTACGTGACTGATTTCAAAATTAAAAGAAAATATTTAACAAAGAAAATTGAAAAACAAAAATTTGTTGGACTTGATGTGCGCCATAATAGATTTCCAGAAAAGTATTAATTGGCTAAGATATTTCGTTAAATAATCATAATGTGCAATCCTGTTGTGTCTCCGGATTTTTGTCAGGTTATAGTATGCAAAAGCTTGAATGTCTTGATCACTACTTATCTTCAACTAATAATAATTTTCAAAGGAGAATTTGAATAAATAACATCGTGGCTATGCATACAAGTGTTTAGTGGGTCTCGTTATGAATAGAATATAATTCCTGCAATATTTTCTCAAATTCCGTAATGTTTTTATCAATCGCAATGATCTTTTCTGGAATACGTGGCATAATTTGCATTTGCTGAAGCTCACGTTTCGTTTGATTCAACACCATGATTTGGTGGCGATACCAGCCAATTTTAGACTTCACCTGTTGAGGTGATAGGTTTTTATTGGACTGCAACAAATAAGAAAATTCTTTCAGTTGCAACAAAGGTCTGAATCTGTTAGTAAATTACATTCAAATGTAAGATCTTCAGATGTAAGATAACGTTATACTATAGGCATACATAGCCAAGAATGGCCATACACAAAAGCAGGAAAATTCAAAATTTTTTTACACTGTACAGTAAGAATAAAAGTAAAATACTCACTTGATTCATTTTTACTTGCAGTAGAAAACACGGTCAGAGACAAGATAATTCGATAAAAATCAACATTCAAATGAAGCGGATTCAATTGAAACGGTTTATATAGCAATCATGTATCCTTGACGTTCACCTCACTGATTATTTTTATTATAACTATAGACTTTGCATCATCATGCAAAAAAGTGCGTTATTCGCCTGAAACATAAAATGTCTGACTGTTAAACTAGCTTAATATCACTCATACACAAGACGTTCAGAAAAACTATTGAATATAAGTATAGTGTAGAATCGTTTGATAATTGTTTACATTTAATAAACAATATATTTTTTGGAAGAAATTAAACAAATATCAGTAGCTATGACATGCGAACTTTTAATGAATCTCGTTGCGATGGAACTTATTTTATCTCAAGAAAAGGTACGGGCTTTAAAATCTTGATTGTAAATCATTATTGTTTTTTTGAATATTTTGCAGCAAGTATAAATGTGATTGAATTTTTTTAGTTTTGTAGGTCAAGAAGCATTGTCAAGATTGTGTAAGGGATCACTACCATTTATTAATGCGAAAATACATTAGAATATTTTACTAATGGTACACTATCTTGTATACTTTGAGATTTGAGAGATAAATGAACAACACCGTTGTTAAAACATAAAGACCATTTAATGCCTTCCATTACATACACGATCGATTTGTAAAAGTTTTTTCTGATGTTCTTCGATTTGTTTGTCTAGAGCCAAAATTCTTTCTCGATTTGAAGGCGAATCCGATTCCCGTAGCAGCTGATATCTAAGCCGTTTTATGGATTCAATATCACTGCGGTGTCGCTCTATTAATACTCGTATTTGCTCGTTTGCCTGGTTTTCGCTGAACTGTAAGAAAAAAATAATGTTAACATTTCGGCAATAATAAAAAATATGAGGTTAAATATGTAATGAAGTTATGTTGACATACGCCATATGTGTCGAGAGTGTACTTGGCGCGAGGCACTATCGTGTCTCCGGATCCTTGTTAGGTTATACAGTACAACCAGGTTATAAGTTACTTTCCCTTAATTTCTTTTCGTTCGTCTCGAGATGGTTCCCCCACCACTGTTCCACTGACAGCGTTTTTCGGTTGTCGCAGAGGTTTGTTTCCGCAGTCCTTTTATAAGTTACTCTTATATGTATCATAATTATTTATAATTAAATTATTTATCCATTAATAATTGAAATTGAATGATGCGTTAGTAGGAAAATATGTCACTTATTATCAGTGAATAAATATGAATACATTTTTTGTAAAAAGACATAAATTGTATTGCATTAGAAATGACAAACGTCAAGTAATTTATAAAAGGACTGCTGGCACAAACACGAACATGACGCACACATATGCGTACACACGAGTGATCGCGGAGCAAAACACAGTGGTAGGGGACAAACGTTTTCAAGAAATTTTTCTCCTACAGCCCCAAACAGTAACTTATAACCAGGTTGTACTGTAATATATAAAAGCTTAAATATCTTGATCACTATTTATCTTCAACTAATAATAATTTCCAAAGGAGAATTAGTATAAATACCATCGTGACTGTGCATACAAGTGTTTAATGGCTTTCGTTATGAATATAATCTAATTCCTGCAATATCTTCTCAAATTCCGCGATGTTTTTATCGATCGCAATGATCTTTTCTGGAATACGTGGCATAATTTCGATTTTCTGAAGCTCGCTTCTAGTTTGTTTCAATGAAACAATTTGTTGGCGGAACCAGTCTACCACGAGTCAGATAGGTTGAGCTATTAGGGCGACCTCAAAAAAAAAACCCAAAGCTGATTTTTGGTATGGACGTTCCTACAGGTCCTAGAAGTAAGACCCTAGAGTTCCTCACATGGGGAGTGCCGGCGTCCCCCCCTCCCACCCCCCTAAAGGTCCCTTTTTCCAGTTATTGTTGTTTTATTCAAAAACTAAAGAAGCTAGATTCAAACTGTCAAGGAGTCAAATAATCTGTATTAAAATACCTATCGATTGATGTAATAATCATTCCCGTAGAGCCTTTAGTTATTATACTGTAAGTGTTCAAAGTCCGAAAAAAAATTCAAAATGCGTTTTTTCCTCAAAGTTTGCAATTTTCTCAAAAAACTGTGTGAGCTATGCCAAAGTTGTCTATGAACACATTGTTCCCTGTATATTAGTCTACAAAATGAGACCCTATTTTTGAAAATCGCAATATTATTTAAAAAGTTACATTATTTTATCTGATGAAGTGAAATACAAAATTCGTAAATACATACAGAACGATACATGGCGGGGTACCTGATACCAAATTATCGGATATTTATGTTTTAGTAGGTACAGTAGTTATCCAATGTATCCATACCAAAATCATTGTTTTTAAAGTCACAGGTTTTCAACACTAAAACTCTACAAAGATATGAATAATACATTCTTATAAATTTCGTTATTGTCTCAGAAACTATTATTGTTTCAAAGAACACATTTACGTTTAGGTACTTTTACGGAATTATTAAATACGTATCTTCAAATAAGACCCTATTTGCTTCAAACGCCAAAAAAATAGAAAAGTAACAGAGATGTTTATTTTGAACGAAAAATAAAAAAAAATAACATTCAAAAGTCACAGATGTATTGTTTTTATAAACTTTATAGTATCTTGTACGACAAATAAGTTTACTCAACAGAAAAAGAGGAAGAAAAATTCGGGACTTGAACCCGCGACCATGGCGTACCGAGCTAACGCTCTATCCAACTGAGCTACCACACCGTCAAGCCATTCGGTCTAATTTTCGCTCCTCTTTCGCTCTCTTTTCGATATATTTTCTTAGACTTGCAAGTATTTAGACTATGTTTTTTACTGGTAAACGCGAATATGATCTTAGTTAAATCAAGTAGTCCTGCAAAAAGTTTTTTTGTTTTGTTTAAACTTTGTTCAAGTATTGCGATAAAAGTGATGGCCCTATGATAATGATTCTTACACGGTTGAATAAGTAATTCAATACACAATACAATGACATTATATGATTAGTAATTATGCTATTGTTATTCCATATAATAATTTTTATTTACTACTGCCTATCTCATTACTGAGCATTTGGGTAAAAAATCATCTGTAACTTTTCTATTTCTATAGCGATTTAAGTAAATAGGGTCTTGTTTTAAAGATACGTATATAATCATTCCAAAACATGTACATCATTTGAAACTTTTTATGTGCTTGTAATAGTTTTTCCGAAAATTACGAAATTCATATTAAAAAAAATAACAAAAAAACTTTGTAGAATTTTAGTATTAAACCTAGAGACTTTATAACAATGATTATTGTATATACATATTAGGTAATTACTGTAATTACTAACTAAAGTAAAATTTTTCGACATTTTAGTATTAGGTACATCATGTATCAATGTTATAAACTACTATGTATTTTAGAGCCATATTTTTCGTCACATAAAAAATAGTGTAACTCTTTTAATAATGGAGCGATTTTCAAAAATAGGGTCTCATTTTGTAGATAAGTATATGGGGCACAATGTGTTCATAGACGACTTCTCCATAGATCGCATAATTTTCAGAGAAATATGCAAACTTTGAGGAAAAAAGCGCATTTTGCATTTTTTGTTAAAACTTTGTCCAAGTATTGTGACAAAAGTAATGGCTCTATGATAACGATTTTTATACGGTTGGATAGGTAATTTAATACACAATATAATGATATGATTACATTTGTAATTATGATATTTTTATTCCATGTAATATTTTTTTTTTACTACTACCTACCTCATTAGTGAGAAATTCGTAAAAAAAAACCATCTGTAACTTTTCTATTTCTCTGGCGATTGAAGTAAATAGGATCTTATTTTAAAGATACGTACATAATCTATCCATAATTAATGTATTTGTTGAAACTTTTGATGTCCCTGTAATAGTTTTTACGAAAATCATAAAATTAATAACAAAAAAAAAATTTTTTTCTTTTTAAAATTTTAGTATTGCAACTAGTAACATTATAACAGTGGTTTTTGTATGGACGCATTGGGTAATTACTGTTCTTACTAACTAAAATATTATAACTCGACATTTTAGTATTAAATACCCCATGTACCACTGTATTTAACTACTATGTAATTTGGAATCTTGTATTTTGTAAGATAAAAATTCTGTAACTTTTTAAATAATATTGCGATTTTCAAAAATAGTGTCTCATTTTGTAGACTAATATATAAGGCACAATTTGTTCATAGACAACTTTGGCATAGCTCACACAGTTTTTTGAGAAAATTGCAAAGTTTGAGGAAAAAACGCATTTTGAATTTTTTTTCGGACTTTGATCAATCACAGTATAATTAATAAAGGCTCTACGAAAATGATTGTTACATCGGTCGATAGGTATTTTAATACAGATTATTTGACTTTTGACAGTTGGAGCCTAGCATGCTTAGATTTTGAATAAAACAACAATAACTGAAAAAAGGGACCTTTTGGGGGGTGGGAGGGGGGGACGCCGGCACTCCCCATGTGAGGAACTCTAGGATCTTACTTCTAGGACCTGTAGGAACGTACATACCAAAAACCAGCTTTGGGTTTTTTTTTTTGACCCTCAACCCTATCTGACCCGGCGTAGTCCATTTTAGACTTCACCTGTTGAGGTGATAGGTTTTTATTGGACTGTAACAAATAAAAAAATTCTTTTTTTCGGCTCCGTCAACGAAAAAAATAGCATACACTCCACGGGCAGTAAATAAGGAGGCCTCAGATCACATTTTTGTCTGAGACTTTCCTTACTTTACTGCCCTAGGTTTGTAATATACTATTAGTTGTAGGTAACAAAGGTCTAAATCTCTTGATGATTTACTTTCATATGTAAGATCTTAACGTTATACTATAGCCAAAGAATAGCCATGCACAAAAGCAAGAAAATTCAAAATTTTTGATCCATAGTTGCTATTCAATGACCGTAATAGTAGTTACACTCTGCACAGTAAGAATAAAAATAGAATACTCACTTGATTCATTTTTACTTGCAGTAGAAAACGCAGTCAGAGACAAGATGATTCGGTGAAAATCAACACTCAAATGATGCAGCGGATCCAATTAAAACTGTTTATATACAATCATGTACCCTTGAAGTCCTCTTCATTGATTATTTTTATTAAAACTATAGACTTTGTACTGTCGTGCGAGAGAGTACGTTATTCACCTGAAACGTATGATGTCTGACCGTCGAACTAGTCCAATATCACACATACACAACGTGTTCAATAGGTAATAATTATGCGCATATAAAATTTCAACTCCTGCATCCACACTGATAAAATCGCAGAAGCCAAACAATTGACATTTTTTCATTCATTTGTTTACAGAAAATCTATAAAATATAAATACAATCTTTAATCGTTTGATTATTGTTTACGTTTAATAAATAATATGCCATGGCATATAAATAATAGCTATGACATGCGAACGTTTAATGACTCTTGTTAAGATTAATTTCTTGCAACTCCCTTATAAGATTTGCAATAAATCTATTAACCTCCATGATTTGTTGTGGAACAAGCGGCAAATGTATTTGTTGATCAACTTTTGTATGAATCATATTTAATTGGGCAAATACGAGTTGCACGTGGGTCAAAAACTACCTGAGGGATTTCCGAATTACCTGGCCGAGTTGCACAGAGGGTCCTAATCCCCTCGGCCGAATTGCACGGACTACCTGGATTGCACACTATACCTGAGTGTCCGTCGGTAAGTCAGATAAGTTAGTACGCACCCTCAGTACAGGGGAAGTAATATTACCATTGGTAATATTACCGAAGAAAATTTTAAGCTACATTAAATTGAACTTTTTCTTGAAATGACATAGATTTAAGAGGTTATGACAGCCGTAAACGTTGAGTTACTTTGATGTAGGAAAAAAAATGTGATAATAGAAATTATATTCTTAAAGTAATACAGTTTATTTACAAAACTATAATTTTCTTGAAGTTGAGTTGATCATGAAATGCAGACGACTTTAATTCTTTCAGTACTTCTCTCTTTCCCTATATAAACAGAACAAAAAGTTCTAAATATTTTTAAACACGCTAGCAAGAATTATTCCTTACTGCCAGTCCTAAGCCTGAAAAAAAGTGTGAAGGGAAATATTCAGAGCTTAATTTGATCTACTAAACAAATGTTATCAAATAACATTTAACTATAATAATATAAACTTTCATCAAAAAAAAAATTAATTTATGCAGCTTATATATGTAGCGATAGGGTTTTTATTATGTTGAATATTAAGATAGAAACTACCATAGATATTCGCCTACCGGTGTGCTACAGAGATTATGCGTTGTATGAGTTGACTAAGTTAGTCAGAAGGGTGCAGAAGAAGGAGAAAGAAGGAAAAGGTATTTCTGTGTGTAGGGTAAGGCGTTTCGTGTAGACAGTGACACACACTCATCAGTCGGGCCATTGGTGTCACTGTCTCGGCCCGAGACGTCTGTGGAGTAGGAGTTGGAATTGTAATATATTGAAACAGGCATCGTCATAAGCACTTGCGAGAAGCTACGTTGTTAGTGCCCTCTTGCGCTCAAAGGCCAAACCCTACATATATCATAAATATTTATCCTAGAATTTGACCTTCGTTTGTATCATTTTTAAAAATTTTAGACCCATTCGGTGATCGCGGAAAAACCATGCCAACTTTATAGACCCTGTTAGAGAAGTAAAAATAGATTGTGGCATTGTAGTACTACCAATTATTTAAAACTGATAAGTATGCTTGAGAAATTTTGGTTTCTGTTACGGGGTGAACCTCACCCCGTCTTATTAATAATCTTTTATTGTATTAAATAACATTTATATTATTTTATGTAATATTTCAGTTAACTAACTTTTAGTAAAAGTAACGTTGCTCGAGCAGTTATGCAGCGTCAGGGTGTCCGATGACACCCTGACTCTAACTGTTGGTTGCCGTTGCTTTTACTGAGGATAGTTAGTCATTATTCATCGGTTTACTTGAACGCTTGTACCGTTTCCTTCGTACTGCTTGTAATCATTTTATACTTTTATTCTTATTCACATTTACCTGTATTTTCTATCAATTATATAATTGTACGGAGTGACTCTTAGGGATTTGTCGGGCGCTTCCACAGTTGGGAACGGCTAATAAATATTGGACTTTCATAGAAATCAGTCTTTCACTATTTTCTCCTCATCACTTACCCTACACTAATTAATATAAGTTACGTTAAGAATACTACCTTCACACGTAACAAAGTGGCGCCCAACGTGGTTTTCTTCCGAAAATAGGGATTGGTGAGTGAGATTAGTGAAGTGATAAAGCTGTGAAGCTACAATATAGTGGTTGAGCGCCTAGAAAAAGACTTGGCCTAACGAGAGTCAATAGGGGTTACTGCGGAACCCGGCAGAAGGCGTAGGCACTGAAATGCCTCGTAACTCCTACTCTTTCCCGCTTCACAGCATTATATGCATTTTACCAGTGGTAGGGACTTACCCTACACTAATTAATATAAGTTATGTTTAGAATACCACCTTCACACTTAACAGTTTCAATAAACACAAAAATGGAAAAAGAAGAAAAAGACCATTCGGTATTTAAAATAGAGGCAGAGTTTGATTAGTGAATGGTATTAGACGGTCCAAAAAAATCCGGCATAGTCATAGGAAGTCATCCCAGACCGTCCGGTGACCATGATGGCGTTTGAAAGTTATTTCAAGAAGCAGCAATGAAAGTATAAGATTCTTTAGATTTTAAAATTTTAGAATACTTTAGAATACTGTAATTTTAAAATTAGTAGACCAATTCAGCTCTTATTTGAACTCGATCTTCGTACTGTCCATAGAATGTGTATTGAGTTCCCTTAGGGTATGAGGACAAATACATAGTTAGATTTTTATGAAATCTACGAAAAATGACGAGCTCTTTGCGTTCGAAATTAACGGAAAGGTACAGGGATAACTTGTAGGATTAACTGCTTTGATAATTTTTATTTTGAATTGAAAGAATATATATTTGGTTATCGTTATTTATTTGTCTTCTAACAATAACACAAAAAAACTTCAAAATTCACAATAGGTTTATTATTATGTTTTTTATTACAGTATTGCACCGTTGTAAAAATCATTTAGTGTTTCATTGCTTACCATTTTATCAATAAATATACAAAATAAAATATTATTTTTAAAATATATTAAAACTTTACAAACCAATTAATTAAACACAGCCTCTACAATTATTATAAAAATTGTTTCAAATTTTTTTAAAACAATCGCTTATATTACACAGTTATTTTCATTTGTGTGTCACCTGTATCACAACGCATTCTTCTAATTAAGTATAGAACAACCCAGTAACAAAAGAAATATTGTTCTGGAAAAAAAACACTTGAATATCTCTGTTGCCGTATGTGCGTTACGATTTGTTGTAATGACATCTGACCAGTTTTCACTATTTGGAACAGAGCAAAGTCTGTTGCACAAAATATTCCAGTCTGTCCTATTCCCATAGTACAGTGAACCACAATAGGACTTTTCTCTTTAAGATAACTTGTCGATGCTTGTTTAACTGCCTGACGTGCTAGGTTTACTCCTTTGATAAAATTGAAAAAAGGCGGTATGCTACTGGGGATAGAGATATTATTGATCCAATCGGTGTATTGAAAATGAAAAACTTGGCGAGATGACTCAGGAGAAGCTTTTTTAGACAGATACATTTCCGTCACAATAACATGGAGAGAAGTTTTTATTTTTACATTCTTAATTATGTAATTATCAACTTCAATGACATCATTTTCTTCGAGAGGGAAATACGGATAGCACTGCTGCTTGTTGTTTACCACCATATTCATCAGCATAACTATGATACAACTATTTTTATTCCACACCATTTTCCAGAAACTTTCAACAGTATTGGCTGTAGGAGCTTGGGTACAGATAAACTTTCTCTTGTCTTTAAATCCATTCACGTAATTCGCGTGAATATATTGTGAATCGTCTTTGTCTAAGATAACCCTGGTATGATCCCAACATGGAACCATACCGTTTCGGTTTTTGTCTCTGTTTTCTCGCTTGGAAAATGCTTTCCAAGTACCGGAAATTTGCGTGCGCAGAATATCTACATATTCATCCCAAACAAGTCTTTGAAAATTCAACTGCTTTGCTTTTTCCCATAGACTTTCAAAAGTGTAAACTTTGTATTGATTGGACTCCATATTGTCTTGCGTTGATTATGCTTCACTGCAAATTATTACTTATTACGTTAAATTTCTGATATAAATTAAAATTATATTGATCCGGTTCTGCATTTATATCTGTCTTATGTAAACACTGATGCAACTTTTTGCTTTATCGTATGTCATAACATATGCATATAAATCGCATTATGTAAACAGTCTGTTCGATATTGATTGTGAGAGTCTACACTTTTCTATAAGCTAATGCTTTTAAAGAAAATGTATGTAGTATCGTAAATAATGAGATAGGTTCTTTTATCTAGAAAATGATAACTGGTTAGGGTTTATTGTTATTTATTAAATGACAAGGCGTTACATCAACAGGCACGTCTTAGTCAAAGACTTATTAAGAACTGTCCTCTCACACTCAGGTCAACTGACCCTTAGCATTCATCCCTTTTCCCACTCCTCGTACCTATACCTTACGCACAAGAATCATACCTACGTACCTACGTACTTACTCTCTCTCACTCATGTCATGTTCTCTCTCTCACATACTTGCACTTACACCTAGGACATAGTTTCTTATAGCTAAAACTTAAAACTACCTGATGGCCTTTGCTTCATGCGTATACCCTTTTTTATTTGGTATTACATGTATGTTTATAATAGTGTGACATTTTGTATATTGACATGTACATAAAAGAGTGTAGACTATTATCCTTAATCCTCTTACGGTTCTGCTATCCCTACTCCACCAAAAAAGTACTACTTTAGGCCGAATGTACCATGAGAGGATTAAATAACGAATAATTAGCTAACGGTTCTACATCCAACGATATTTCAAATTAAAAATGTTTGTAATCCAATTATATTACCCCTAAGCAAGCTTTGAAAAGTTCGGTTGATTTCTTCCACTCAATTGATTTTGTGCTACATGTTCCGATACGAAATTTACTAACTAATTTAAAAACTGAAACCGAAAAGATTTTGTATCTAGTACACGCACACATATATTACCCTATAGGTTGTAAACACATAGTTATAACCAAGAGGCAGTTAACCCATGGAACTTTTGAAGAAAACCATTCGATTTTAAACCTAGAATATAGTTATCTGCCAGAATACGTAACTACGGTTTGAAGAAAACGGCCATAACAACAGCAGATTTAGAATCATAACTTATATACCAAAAAATGTATTCAAATTAGTAATACATGACTTCATCAGCATAATTCGAATTGTGTTAGTATGTACGCCTTTTAAATACTAATTTCTGTATTGTGACACACTCTCTTCTAACATGTTTGGTAATTAGTTGGTGATTGTTAGTTATAGATTCAAATTATTTAAATTCTCTCGCGTAATAAATACACTTGAACGCCGGCACGTTGTCAAAATTATAAGTGTGAGCGGGATAGATATAGATCAAGATAAATATGTATAATTTGTTTCCAAAACAACGGTATCGATAACGCTGGTTATCATACAAGTGCACTGTTGCATAATTGTTATTAAAATAATAAGTAGTCTTAGTGATAAGCTTTGACTCTACCAGGTGGCATATTTATCACGTTTCTCACATGATTTCATTTTCAGCTGGAAAATGGATAGTAAAAACTTTAATATTCACATACATATAATAACATATAATAAAACATATAATACATATAATAACATATAATAACATATAATAATAACATACATATAATAACATATAATAATACATATAATAAAACTGTAGAGGTCGAATTTCTGTACATAGAAAAAAAATGCTAAAAACCGAGTCAGGGGGATGTAAGAAGAGAAATAAAACAAATCCCGATTTTTTTAGATTTTTTTGTTTCTCTGTTTGTCTGTTTGTCTGTTTGCACGGGCTAATCTCCGTAACTGTTGGACCGATTTAAATGAAATTTTGCATAGGGGTACCTTATATCCCCGGTCAACATTTAGGCTACATAAAATCTCGAAATTTAGCCAGTAAATATAAAACCAACAACAAAAACCCCTGAAAAAATTCAAAGCTAGGTGTTTTTCAGAACATTTTACTCATACCATAGAGATCAACGTATTTTTGACATATACATGGGCTAAAAGCAAGGACATGTTGTTTTTTAAATTTATCTCTTTCGAGATTGAAGACCTGGCTGTATGGATGCAGAAAGGAATCTGCATCCATACAGCCAGGTCTTCAATATATGTATTTCTTAGCTATGTCTTCAATTTATATTTCTTTACGTCTCTCATTCTCCGTAAGCCGATAGTGTTTTGTTTACGAAGAACTATGGCGGCGAGAAGCACTGCCGCTGGATCGGAGCGGATACACTGTATCACTTGAATTACTTTTTAACCGACTTCCAAAAAGGAGGAGGTTTTATGTTCGACTGTATACAGGGTGGAATTTTGTAATGCCACCTGAAGGGAAAGTACTCTTAATACTGTAGATAGAAAATTGTACTCAAAGAAAACATTCCTTTATTTTTGAAAAGAAAGAAAACTGCATTCAAGAATTTTCGAAAATTCGCTTGCCCCAACCGGGAATCGAACCGACTAAAATCTGTAAGAATACCCTTTTATTGCGTCGATCGTTAGGGTCAATTATAAGGATGAAATCTTTCTAACAAACTTGGTAAATTAAATCAAAGGAAGACTACGAAATCTTAAACCATTGTATATCTTTATTTTATGTATGTTCACCGATTTCTCCGCCATTTGGACCGATTTTCAAAATTCTTTTTTTTTGTTCGAAAGAGTATACTCCAGAAGTGGTCTTATTGTCACCAAGTCAGGATCTGATGGAATCCCATCAAAATCAAAGGCAACCCTTTAATGGAATAGGCACTTACAATGTTTCTCAAGTTCTTTCTATTATTTACGCCAAACATAGAAAAATATACACATCAACACTGTCTAGGGATATTGCATGATTTTTCATACAAAAGAGGTCTGTTTGAGAAGCTATAATACCATACTCGAGATACACGGAGTGATATAATTTTCAGATGAGCAAGTGCTAAACATGAATTTTCAATGTTTATCAATGAATTTAATTTTTCTTGAAATTTGTGAAAACGTGACTAAAATGAAAAAAAAAATTGCGCTAATTCCACCATTTTCATACAAAAAGCAGAAAAAAGTGCATTTTTGTTTTCGTTTATGTCACGTTTAAAAAAAACAATTTAAACAAAATTCTTTGACGAGAATTAAAAATTCAGGTTTAACACTTGCTCATCTTAAAATTATATCCCTCCATGTGTCTCGAGTATGCTTTTATAGCTTCTCAAACGCACCTTTTTGTATGAAAAATTAAGCAATATCCCTAGACAGTGTTGATATTTAACTTTTTTTTTCTATGTCTATGAGTACGTAGCATTTGATAAAAGGACCGGATTGAGATTTATGAGATATTTAGTATAAAAGATCCTTTCTTAATTTTTTGTCGGAAGTTTGGTTGAGTAGTAGAGTTACACAGCCTGTGAATCGACGGTTTCTGGGTTCGATTTCCGGTTTGGGCAAACAAACCATACGAGGGAAACTTTAGTGCAGAAAGTTACAGTGTGAAGTGCTAATTAATTGATTTTATGATAGATAGATAGATAGATTGACACTTTATTCAATTGACATAAAACAGCACAACACAGTAATAGACAAATAACAAACATACAACTAAACATGAATCAGCAAGCAAACAATGAAGTAAACAGAGTAAGAAACAGAAACAAATAATTTTATAAAACTATTTTACACCGTGTTATCTGTATCATGCCAATCAAATTGGCGCTGACTCAGCATATTGCTGCAGTACCAGACTGCAGCGCTGGTATTCTGCCATGATGCTACTTATTGAGTTTTCTTTGTAGGTAATAATAACCTTTTTCTAACTTCATAAATTCACCTTTAAAAAAGTACTTTATAAAGAAAATCTGAGGGTGCTGCTCTATAATTAGATAGATGTTATTTTTAAGAGCTATCATCGAATATAAGTGAGTCGGAAGAAATTAAAATTATTGTAACTGACCCACAAATATCCAAAAATAAAACAAAAACTTCTGTGCTGAACTGGCACTGAACAAAAAATTTGGAATGTGCCAGCTGCCAACCAAATACATTGCATTGTTGGTACAGAGGCCAGCGCATCAGGTTACTCCATTTTCATTGCAAAACCGCTCTTATCACAACAGCACAGAGTGCACGCGTGTGGTAACCTGAGTTGGGGCCGTCCGTGCATTGCAAAATTTAGACAACGTATTATATACTCATAAACGTTGGGGTAACATAAGTCACACAATGTAAAGTTGTGTGACTTATGTTACCCCAACGAGGATTATAGGCGTATAATATCTAAAATATCGAAACTTTTGTCAGCTTCCCGATTAATAGTTCGGCTATTCTGCATTTTTTTAACGAAACAAAACTAAATACTTAATACAGTGTTAATAAGAACGAAGTTGATTAAGTATTTAGTCTTCAAACTTAATTCGGCCCTAACTAAATGACATTATTCAATCTTCAGGATATCACTTTTTGAAAACAATAAAACGGCTTATTTTTATTTTTAAGCAAAGGAATCTATGGCCGTACAGCCGGTGTTTTCAATGCATTTCTTATTTTTAAAGGCGGGAAACTCAATAGAAACTGACAATTGACATTTGTTTTATTAAAACCACTATGAATATGGTCTATATAGGTTTGATCTATGGCTTTAATGTTCTGACATGAAATAAGGGCTATTTATTGATTTTTTGATTTTAGTTTACATCAAGCATAGCATTGCGTATATAAGCCATGGATAAATATTATAATATTACTATTCTAATAAGTTTCTTAGTTTGGATCAAGCACTGACACCTTTGCTTATTTCTACAAATGTCCCATTGAAGGGAAAAGCTTAGTCATTTCTATCTTAAATTTAATTTTTTATTGAATCATTTTTACACAATTATCGCAAAGCACAATAAAAGCAGCGTGCTAGCTGAAATCTCAAATGCACGGGGGTTGTCTTAGATACTGACATAGGTGACCTGTTTCAGAAACTTCTATTCCACTGAAAATCAAAAATAAGTCCGTAATTAGCACTAAGGAATTCGTGTGCCATTTATTGTACTTACCTAAGTAATAGGTCTTTCAACATACAATTTTCGTAAATTTTTTACTTCACATATTTTAATTTTATCAAAATTGATTTTTTATAAGTACAAAATCCTTACGTTTTTCACAGAAACGCGAAATACAATATTAATTAACCACTTTTTGTGGGATTGTTAAGACAACAAGATGTTTTAGAGGCACCACTGACTCATGTTAAGTGTTGATTGTCTATCTCTCTCAGTATCAAAAAAACAAAAACGATTGCTACTTAAGTATAGATCAGAGTCTGAGTCGCGTTCTATAATACGGACCTTAATCTATCAAAAGCAGTAACAATGGTATAGAAAATATAAGCGATAGAGGAAACAACTATGTTTGACCATTGTTTTCAGATCCAAAGTAATGTATTAAGTATCAACCTTATATGACATAGTTAGCCAAGTTTTCAAATAAAAATATTTTTAGAAATTGCTTTTCCTTATATGAACGAAATAGTTGCTATTCGTTCATATAACGAAAATATGAACGAAATAGTTGCTTCAATAAAAAACGGCAATTCATGTATCTGTAGTTGTGTCAAAGTACAAACTCGGTCTATAAAAATACATACAACACGCAGACGAAGTTGCGGGCACCAGCTAGTTTATTTATAAAAACTTTCATTACAACACCCGAATATCTAATGGATGGAAATTAAAGCGATGGTATATTTGCAAAATAAGGTTCTTTTGTTCCAAGATATTGTTATTTAGGAATAGTTTGGTATTAGGAATAGTTTGGGTATTAGGAATAGTTGCTATGATGCATAGTGATTTTTACTATGTACAATATACACGGAAAAAAAAATTTCGCTCTCGTCCCGATTCAGTGAATTGTGAACAGAGTATCGTGATAATTACAAACGATCTCATCAACATACCTAATACTCTAGATACTGATAACCACGATTTAAGTAGATTGTGAATTTGGCAATATGTACAAGGCTCGTAAGAAAACATTCCCTTATAGTGGCCAAACGTATCGTGATAATCACGATTCGCGTTGTCAGCGCCACCACACTTAACCAATTCGGTCACATTCGTTTGTATCGTGATAATCACGATTCAGTGGATTAAGCATAGGTATATTTAAAGTATAGTCACTCGAGAATCGTAATAATTACGATACTATTTAGTAATAATTCAGATTTTTTTTTTTCCGTGTAGGTATAATTTCAATGTTTTTATGGGAAGGTCCCCTTTGTGAACATTGGAGTAATTACTATGTTAGCATAGAAATAATACCCATACCAAAAAAGGAAAAGAACCTTTTTTTTATAGAAAATATAACTATGAAACATGGGGTTTTTTTCTATTTATTACAGGTATAACTGCTATGATAAGATAGTTATTTTTTCAATGTTAATATAGGAGTTATCCCTATGTAAAAATGAGAACAGTGCTCATTTTTTTCTTACCGTGTAGTAAGCGTGCGCGAAAGTAATAATATACTGTAGTCAGCGTGCGAGAAAGTAAACAAAGTATAGATTCTCAGCCAAACAGCCGTGCGAGAAAGTTATTTGCTATAGAAAATACATAGAAACTGAGGACAGTATACGTTTAACACTCTACTGTACATTGAAACGAATAAATACGCGGAAGGATATCTCCGCGCCTGCGCGAACGGATAAGTCATTCATAAGAACCAGCATTTCATCATATGATCTGAGGTTATTTAATGTAAATTTTGAATGAAATAATTGCACTAATCTATGAAGTTATTATTTGCTCTCTGTTGAACTTTAGAAACAATCGTTACAAAAAATTTTGTTCGATACGAATGCTTAAAGTGAGGTTTTTTTGAGTAGACTTACTTGAGGGGTAACAGCACACTCGATCTCGCTGTTAATGCCCCACTCCTTCAAGTTCGTATCTGAAGGTAAGCCTACTCAAAAACCTCACTTTTGGCATTAGTATCGAAAATAACTATTTGGTTTCTAAACGGCGTCTGAAACCAGTCACTCGATTTTTTATCAGCACTAAATTTCATATTCATGACCTAGCTATCGGATATTATTGAAGAGGTCGCATCTCTTGAGGACTTTTTTCTAGAGGTTTCTTATTTGAGTCGAACAATTCGACATATCAAATTTTTATGTATTAATATGGAATGTAAAACTCGAATAAAATTTTGTAAACATTTAATAAATAAAAAATTAAGTCATAATAAATGGATATCTACGGGAAAGAAATTACAGTCACTGTAAATTCTTATCAGCGATTGTTTATATCTAGCAATGTCGTTGTCAATTTTGCTTATTTCACTTCTTCTACTCGCAGAATCTGGCTGCTGAAGTAATCTATCCTTTTTTTGGCTTAACGTATAAATCCTGTCCCGGAACACTTCTATTTGACGGCGCTGAGCTCCAGTGATTCGATCAGGTGGAAAAGGCTGCAAAAAATTAAAATTTGTTAAACCAATAAAAAATAAATCTTCCTGTAACCTAAATCGTAGAGATCAATTTTACTTTCGAGAAACGATGCTGAAAACATTTATAAACTCGGTATGAATGAAGCAAGTAGATCTGTGAAACATTTATATGAATAAAAGTAATGTATACTTACACTTCGCATCATTTTGACTTCAATTCACTGGAACGTACCGCAAAAACAGGACTGAGTACCAAGTAGTGTTTAAACAGACTGATGATCTGTACGGCTACCACACGCTAAATAGTCAAATGTTCGCCTTAAACCAGTACCTTTATCCATTGGCTAACGGACACAAATATATAATCAGCAAGCTATCAAATTAAATCGTAACCTAGATAGCATTGAATAAAAACATCTGAGTGACTCGCGCAAAAAATCCCAGTGCGAAAGAGATGCATATAGTCTGTTACTACATCACAGTGTATGCGGAATGTCACACACATGCAAGTCAGTTGCTTACATATAAAATATGGCTATTCTTTTTAAGAACTGAGATCAGTGCAAGACGTCAAACAAATTTTTATTGCGCAGCACGGCAGTGTGAATGAACCCCCGGTCGTTTGTGGGTCAACTGTGTCACCAAAGTCAATGCGAAACTGTGTAGGTGGTTCAGTAAATATTTTGTAAATTGAACTGTATTGATGATGTCATGATTAGTATCCTTATATACTTACAGTTGTTCACTATGAGTGATAATTAACTCTCTGAGGCTTCTAGGCGTTTCCCCCACTCTTGAAGAAACGCCTCCTTCCATATTTACGTTACATGCTTCACACTGTTGTGCCGTGCGTCACACTTTGTTTAGTTTCGGCCTCAGAGGTTTAAACTATTTGAAGCTGATAACGAGTTTAATGTTTATTAAAGGAACTAGCTTTTGCCCGCGACTTCGTCCGCGTGGAATAGTGATGGTATCTCGTTGAGCTACACCCCCCTCCCGGCTTGCCCGCAAGCACCGCCTCTCTCCCGCCGCGCCAGCCAGCGCAGAGAGCGAGTTGGTTTTGTTTCGGAGTTATTTATCATTGTAATCTTTAAAGTTTTTTGTTGAAATTAAGTTATGTCAAAGACAATTTTATTCACAATGAAGTACTCTTAAACTCTTAACCAACAACATATTTATTTGAATAAAGATTAATATTATTATGTTGATACAACTTAAACAAATTATTTCGACCAAATTAGGTACCATAAAAACGGTTTTTGTGAGTTAATCTTAAAAGATAGACATATACTATCGCGGACTGTTTTTTAGATCATTAAAAGAGCTATTATTCTTTAATACATATTTTTTGTGTATCTTGAACCGTTTTCACGGCGCACGCAACGGAAGGCTTCAAAGATGAAATAATTTCTCCCGTTTTTTTACACATTTACCACTATATATTTGCTCCTATTGGTCGTAGCGTGATGTTATATAGCCTATAGCCTTCCTCGATAACTGGACTATCCAACACAAAAAGAATTATTAAATTCGAACCAGCAGTTTCGGAGATTAGCGCGTTCAAACAAACAAACAAACAAACAAACAAACAAACTCTTCAGCTTTATAATATTAGTATAGATAATAACATAATTCTAGTCGTAGGTCAGTTATCACAAATTTTGTTTTCTCATGTTATACTTAATATTCATATGCGAAGGTCAAGCGACCTAAGGCAGACGGTTGGTAGCCGTACGGATGACTCATTGGTAGGGCGTCGGTTCTAATCTAATCGTAGGCCTACATTATTTATATGATCGTTACGTTTGTGTAAATAAAACCTATGTTTGTTTTTCTTATACAATCATTTCTTTGAATATATAACTGCTCAAACAATACATTTTAAATTGTAACATTATAAAACTAAATTTGCTACCTATTCGTCAGCGTCGTGAAGCGCATGCGCTCATATTATTATTTAACATTTTAAATTCTCCCGTATCTCCTCCGTATCTTAAAGATAATTACACATACATAGGCGCCGAACTCACCCGTAATTTAAAATCAAAAAATTATAATCTATTAAATACTCCCTTTGCAAAACGTAACTACTTTTTTAATTCTTTCACAAAAATAACAGCAAGACTTTGGAATAACTTACCCCATGATATTCGCCACTCTAAATCTATTTCCACATTTAAGTCAAAACTGTATAAACACTGCCTTGAAAACTGCCATTAGTGCTTGTTTAAGTTCTCTCTTCGTTCATTCGCTGTGCTTGTAAGTATATATATTTATATTTATATAAGTAGTCATATATGTATATATAATGTGGTATATGTAGTTATTTATCTATTTATGTACACATTGTCTATTTATATATTATAACCTATATACATAGTTATTATATTCCATTAGTCTATTATTTTCTATAAATATTACTCTGCACTACTCTCGACTTCGTAAAGTTGTCCCTAAAACAAGGGTTGCCTGGAAGAGATTGCTCTTAGCGATAAGGCCGCCTTTGCGCACTTTTGTTTAGTTAAGTTTGTAAAACTTTTTTTTTTTGTGACTGTGTGCAATAAAGAATTTCTATCTATCTATCTATCTATTATTACGTATTATTTGTATATAATAATATAATAAGTTTTTTGAACAATGGAAACATTTATGTTCCACTTATTAGCTTTGTGATCGAATGACTGCTCAAGGGATGTCTATTACTTAACAATGTTTTGCTTAAAAGTATTATTTTTTGTTCAAGAGCTGTAATTTCATTTTCAACTGCAACTCTTCTTTTTTGGTAGGGATAATTTGGCTGAAGGCATAGCTGCTGTTTAAAATATTTCAGAAAAATGATTTTGTTTCGGTAGAATCGCAGTTCGTGCAGGATAATTCCTATAGGCTGACCTGCAGTTTTCTACAAAACAATATAATAATAATTAACTTTGCATAAACATAACCAAATTTTTAGCGACTGCAAAATTCGGTAACTTATTCTACACTTACATGCTGCTCCATTTCTTTGTATTTAAAATCAATTTTAGTAACTAGTACTGATAGAACTGTATGATTAGCGCAGTATATATACTGTCAGAATTAGATCATAAATTTGTAACAAAGTCTAAAAACCCAAAATTCTTAAAACAATAGATTTAAGCAATCAGTACTAATCTATAAATTTTAATGAGTCGAAAACACGTCGTACATATCTTTTCTTGCAGTTTAGAAATTAGAGTTTCATAAAAATATATAGACATGGCTTTGCGAAACACGATTTGTCTTAGAATAGAAAAATAACGATATAAAATTAAAAAAAGTTATTACTACATATTACAATAACAATGTTCTAGATTTCTTATAAGAAAAAATGGCCCCAGAATAATATTCCCTGTTTTTACACAGTACGCAATATACAAAGCTATTCAAAGGTCATGCAAATTAACTAAAGTATAGATAGTCCTAGATTATCGTTAAATTTAATCCGTTGCGTTTATTCCGTAGTACTGCCACCTTGCGTTCAAGGAAAGTTATTTCCTCGTTAATCGCACGAATTTCGTGTTGGATATTGTCACTATAAGGTTTATATTGCAACTGCAGCTTTATGTGCTTCAAAATAGTGATCCTATTACGGCAGAACCGAATCTCTTGCAGAGTCATCATAGATTGCAGGTCCATACTCTGCAACACAAAATAAATGGTGAGCTACAAAAAAATATAATAGAACGTTCTGTAATGGCGTAATCAAAAATTACATTTAGTGGATGGAGCTTTTGAGAATATTTAAGAGGAATTAAAAGAAAGCCAATTTTTTACTTACATTTTGTTTTATTGTGTTGTCAGTATTTCAAATCACTAGTCGGAACAAGAAGCTTCAATGGGCAATTAAATACTAATGAAGCGATGTTATCAGCACAGCATATATACTGTCATATAAGGGTCATATTATTTGAACTTTGAATGATGATTCATCAATTCTAAGAAATCACACTAACGATACTGTTACATCTGTCATAAATAAAAACAATTGATTCCGTTTTGCGTATCGGATTTCCTCATTATTTGTATTATATTGAAGTTTGACAATCTGTGTGTCTATCAAAAAATTTATGGCGAAACGTAATAATAACATAATACTACTTTAGATTGATCAGCACTGGACACTAAATCCTCTATTTAATGGCTATGAGCTTGCGAAGTAGACACTGACGCCAGATCTATTTTTATTTCGGCTTCTTTAGTAAAATTAATGCTTCTTTGTATCACACACATGTGCAGGATGAATTAACAACGACCGGGTGCAGACAAGGTCAGTCTGAATCATGTCTCAGAAGCATGAACAAAGAACAGGTTTGTCGATGTGTAGATCAGGGTTCAAACCATATAAATATAACGTTTTTGGGGTTTATCTAATTGAGAAATTATCATAATTGTCCATTTTAGTCACGAAAGAATTATCAGTGGGTTTCCCTACCCCCATGGAAGTAGAATATATTTGAAATATATTCAAAATATATCTCATTTTATACTTGGCGTGTATATAAAATATATCTATTATATACGTCAAGTATATAATAAATATATTCTAATTACAGTACTTTTGGCCGTTTTTCATATATATAAAATATATTTTGCATACATTAAAAATATATGCAAAACATATACAAAATGTATTTTTCTTATAACATAAATATCAATGACAAAGTATAAAAGAAAGAATTATAGATATAAACTGCTCTATATATTGATAATATTCTAAGTATATTTTTTATATATTTTTTTCATACTTTATCATTTATATTTATGTTATAAGAAAATAGTATATTACACTACTAGGGCAGAAAGTTCAGGGCTCTCAAACTTCTGCCCGTGTAGTGTATACTATTTTTCTTTATAGCCGGTCGAAAGTACGTAAAATATTGAATCGAAAAACATTGATGCCTGCCCCCGACATTTGCGGCACGAGCGAAGCGAGTGCTGCTGGTCGGGGGGGCAGGCATCAAATAAAAAAGAACCAATGTAAATAGTCAAAAAAAAAAAAAAAATTTATATATCAAATAAACAAACAAATTTTTTAAATGAAATAACCATAAAACTTTTTTAAACTCAACAAACAAAATTTGTTTCAGGTTAAAAATAAGAAAAAAAGCAAGCATATTATCTGTAAATTATAAAATTAACAATATTTTATTTTAATTGTTATTTCCGATGAATGATATTGCGTACATTTTTTTCTCTTTTTTACCAAGATTTCTTTTAGACTTACACATCATAACCATAAATTGTAAATAACCAGCGTAAACAAAACAAAGTTACTAATAAATGACTAATATCAGTCGGGTAATGAAAACAGCTTCACGTATCAGAGCAAACGAAAAAAGTTTTTGCTCCCGCTGTTACAGAGGGGGTATTTGTAGCTTTATCGATGCACGAATCTTTAACTTTCGGCCTTAAAATAGGTGCAAAAGTTGCGTACTTTCGACCGAGGTATAAAGAAAATATATTTTGTATATATTTTGCATATATTTTTAATATATTGTAAATATATTTTTTGTATAAGAAAAACGGCCAAAAGTACTGTAATTAGAATATATTCATTATATATTACTTGAAATATATTTTTATATATTTTACGTACATAATAGATATATTTTATATATACGCTAAGTATAAAATGAGATATATTTTGAATGTATTTCAAATATTTTTTTTTCCATGGGGGTAGCTACATTATGATTGTAGTTTATCTTGCTTACGGATACTTTAATAAAACAACAATGACTTGTTATTTATTTATACTTCGAATCAAGAATACATGCGATAGTTCAGAATAAAAGAGGCCCGTGGTATAATCCCCACTAGAGTAGTACTTATTCATAATTTGCACCATCTTCTTGTCTTTATTTTCCTTAGCCAACTCGAACGGCGAAACATTGTTTATATTGAGAATCTTTAAATTTATATCCGGTTGACGACACAACCACTCAACTAGCTCATAGTCTTGTTTCTTCACCGCTAAGTGGAGCGCGGTGTTCCCTTCAATACCTTCTTGCCCATTTATATCAGCTCCTAACTTCACTATGGTGTTAATCAGCTTCGCTGCATATAATTTCACATGTGTCTCGACTGCTATGTGGATGCTCATTTGGCCCATGCAATTACGCATGTTTAATGCTTCCGCAGCATCAAATCCTCGAATGAATGGCACAAATCTTTCTATGAGGGAGAAACTTCCACTTCTGGTCACCTCATGGAAGAAATTTTCACCTTCACTGTTCCTTTCTATCAGTATTGCCTTCAATCCATTTGTGAAATTTGATAGTTCCATTTTCTCAAAAGTTTTTGTGTCAATCCGTCTGCACGAATAAAGTATACGACAAGTCACAATGGCGGCTTATAAATAATTCAAAGACCCGTCTGTGTCTCGCACCAATCTAACGATTTACATAATATTATGGAGGTTATGTTCACTTGACCTTTGTGTCACTGTTACAGGCTATCACTTATCAGTGTGTTTAATAACAAATATTTAACATCACTTACGCATGAAAAACAAAGATAAAAGACTTAATAAGATAATTTCTTAACTGTAATTGACAACAAATGTAACACCACGTGATAGCAAAATAAGTATTGTTCGTAAGTAGTAACACTCGCCCATCTTTGTTGTCGGATACGCGTAACAATTTCCGGTAAAGATACCATTCCAGTCTTCATCAATTTAAAGAGCGCGATGTCTATCGCACAGAAAGTACCAGTTCGTCCAATCCCTGTATCACAGTGAACAATAATAGGGCCCGGCGCATCTTGATTGAGCACCAATGTTTTCCGTAAGATAGCCGTACGCTTTTGGTTCACTCTTTGCACAAACTTGTAATATTTAGCCACGTCATTAGGAACTGCATCTTCTGTCCATTCAGTGTAAAGAAAGTGGCAAATTTCTCGTGACAGTCCATAGCGATTAGTCAATCGCAATCTCGTCACAGTCCAGCTATGAGAGACTTCTACGTTTATTTTCTTGATTTTGAAATGACTGGTATACAGCAAATGATTTTTCAACGGCCAATATTGATAGCAACTGTCGCTGTCACTTGGTAAATCATTTAGTAGCATGACTATGATGTAACTGTTTTCACCCCAAACCATATTCCAGAAGTCCTTTAATGTGTTTGATTTTGGCGCCTGAGTGCAAAAATTTTTTTTTTATCTTCATACCCATCCACGTAATTGGCGTGGATGTAATCAGAGGTGCCAAATTTGATTGCTGTCAACTTGACTCTGGTATGATCCCAACATGGGACCAAGCAGCTCCGATTTTTCTTCCTATTCGCCAACTTGGTAGAAGCTTCCCAGGTTCCTGATTCTTCGATGTTCTTATTCCATCAGTATTCTTCCCAAACAAGACTCACAAAATTTTGTTGATTCGCTTTCCACAACAAACTTTCGGGGCTTAAGTAGTAAAATATATGAGATTCCATGTTTCAAACTACACTTCTTTTATAGTAGTTCGCTTTATATCTTATCACTCTGACGGTTTCTTGAAGAGTAATTTTAAAAACACCCGGTGCTCTGTTTATATACGAACATATTGTTATTTTAAAACATCATTTGAACGCACTCCACGCTTCATTCGATTATTTACCTTGTATTTTTGAATAGTAATTACTTCGGAAACATGTAAAATAAATTATTGCTTTCCGCTGATTGTTTTATTTCACATAAATTACAGTAGTGGGCGGATATGGATCCAGCTTTATTCCAAAAAAAGTTTTTAAAGAAGATATTTATATGCAACTTGTGTCTATAGATATGGGCAGTTGCAACTAGTATGATTTGCATTTAAAAACGCACAACGCTGAACATAGTTCGAATATGACATCACATAGTCAAGTTAATAATGCTTCATTTATAGTTTTGCCGGTAATTTCCATTAATTTCCTAATAAAATAGATTTGTTTCGCTAGATGAAAAATTAAAAACGATAAACTCTTTATTCGTTGAACTTAAGCATCGAATATCTAAGCTGTTTGAATTTCTGACTTGCCGATCAAAATATCTAAATACTTGCTTCATTTAATTTAGTAACAAAACAAGCAATGGAAGATTTGTACATGAAACATTTTTAAATGAACTGCTCATAGTTTAAAAATAATTATTCATCATCGCTTTTTCCTCGTAGATAATCTTATTTAACTAAGATAATTTTATCTTCCTATCTTATTTAACTGTTATTTGTTCAGTAATTCTGTTCAGTTTTTAAAAACCTCTTAGAATATCATATAAATATTCCATCAACGCTTTCATAATACATTGAATAATCGCAATTTCTTCATTATTTTAATTCAACTAAACAATGAAAGATTTCCTTAATAAAATTCTATGAAAAGATAATAGCAATAAATTTATAACTTCTAGGAATTTGTATGGTAATTTATTGGATTTTTTTTAATGCGCATGGAAGAAATATATACTTATATTTTACGGCGTAATCATTTGGAATAGATACTAAAGTAGGGATGGGCAATACTCATCGATACTATCGAAGTCCGATTCTGAGTATCGATATATCGATACACACATATCGTTATTTTTTTCCGATACGGCCCATCCCTAGACTAAAGGCATTGAAATTTTTCTAAGTTTCTAAATTTCGAGAATGAAATCTTTCCTTGTGGAGAAAAACCCGCGATCCAGGTACCCAGCCCCCGGGGGAGGAACTGCGTTATGTGGGATTTCAACCCACTAAAACGTGGATTCTACTCCACGGTGACCACCCTCGATGCTCTTCGGCAGGCTCCGGAATCTCCGAAGAACGCACCGGTGCCCGCCTAGCATCACGCCCGAGAGGCTCCTCTCGGAGCAGGAGGTGAATACCACCTGCCCCCACACCAGCCAGGTGCGCAGTGACATGGTGGTCACGCCATGTCACCGCCCATCTTGGGGTCGATTTTAAGACGCAGCAGCCCCCGCTGCTGACGCCCGCAACCCCGAGTCCCCCTTTAGTCGCCTTTTACGACAGGCGGGGGAGACTGTAGCTATATTCTAATCCGTAGCTACACGGTGACTCGGCCGGGGCGTCCACTACCACCCGCGCCTATGTCTTCGGCGCGGCGAAGGTGTTGGGCGTCTATGTCTTCGGGCAGGATCGGCCCTCTCCCGATCCCGCTCGGCAGCCTCCTTCTGGAGCATCACGCTCTCGCAGAAGGAGACTACGGCCTGCCATGCCGATTTGCCTACCAGCATAGCCGAGACTACAGCTGGCAGGGATAGGTTCGGCCATATCTGTTCTACCAGGACTTGCCGTTCAGCATCCCATGCAGGACATTCCTGTAAGGTATGCTGAGCGGAGTCCCGGTCCCTCCCACAGTGCTGGCACTCCGCGGTCGGTTCGCGTCCGATTCGGTTCAGGTACTCGCCGAAACAGCCGTGTCCGGTGAATACCTGTGTCAACCTGTAGGTGACATGACCATCTTTCGTTCTAAGCCAGGGCTTAAGGTAAGGCAAGATTGCTCCGACGACGCGTTGACGTGCACTTCTCGGCTCTCTGAGCCGCGCACGCCACTTCTCGAGCGCTCGTCGGCGCTCCTGCTGCCGCACTTCGTCCGGCGCGAGATCCGTCTCGCTCCGCAGACGATGGTACACGGCTGCGTCCATGTCTGCGAGGATGTCCAGCGGAGGAAATCGCGCTAAGACTGTCGTCGCCTCGAACGAAATTGTTCTGTACCCTCGTGCAATCCGAATGGCCATCTTGCGCTGGAGACTAAGTACCTTAGTTCTACAGCGCCGGATGCCTAGCCTGGCGGACCAGACTGGCGCTCCATAGAGGGCCATGGACCTCACGACACCGGCATATAGGCGGCGAACTCCCTCGTTAGGTCCCCCTAGATTAGGTAGAATCCGGTGCAACGCACCCACTACCCTCTGTATTCGGGGGACCAGGCGGTCGAAGTGCTCTTCGAAGCCCCAGCGACTATCGAGTGTGAGACCTAAGTATTTTAAGTACTGGCCCACGTCAACTCGCACGTCACCTACACGAACCGACGAGCTGGGTGGTTCCCTTCCTCGTGGAAGTTTGTGGAACCATAGCGCCTCGGTCTTCTGAGGAGCTACCCGAAGGCCCAGCTCGTGGATCTTGCCTATCACACGCGCCAGCCCCAGTTCAGCGAGCTCAATCGTCCTCTCGTACGACTCCCCGACTGCAAGAACCTTACTGCTGTCCTACCCTAAGGTTGCCTGGAAGAAATTGCAACCTAGCAATAAGGCCGCCTTGTTGTACACTATGTTTTATGTTCTGTTAATTGTATTGTATGTCTTTGTGTGCAAATAAAGTATATATATTGTATTGTATTGTATTGTACATCCTCCTATCGAAGTCCAACGCAAAACAGCTTGCTATGTGTTCCGTCAGTGCGTGTGAGTACCAGCGCATTAATTGGCATTTTCTGGGTTAACTCGCTTTAGGGTCAAGAGTTAACCCATCTCACAATAAAAAAAAATCGTTACATGCTTGTGCATAATAAATAGGATGCCGAAGCACTAACCTGCAGCTCGAGCATGATCACGACAATTTGGTCGGTTAATTTGTCGGTTAATAGTTGTGTTATCACCCCGTGCAACTTTTCATTTTCTTTTTCAGCTACGCCGTGGACAAGAAGAACCTTCCGGCGCAGGAAAGTCTCATGACGGTCAAGGCCGAGGGACAGCGAGTCTGTCTGGGCCTTGAGTTTGGACAGTACCTGGCATACAAAGGTCTTGAATTGCGCAAAGTCTTGAGCCAAAACTGGAAGATCAGGATGCTCTGGTGCTGTTGGTGAAAAAGTAGCCTCTCGGAGTCCCTCCTCGAAGTCACTCATATGCAGGAACAGTTTGGCAATGTCGTCACTTTGTAGTGCTAGCTTGCCTGATGCATCCATTTTGATGAGTGATTTTAGTGACTCTCAAAGTGCACAAGATGTTGTGATTTGATGTGTAGCGAGTGTTTACGGGCTAAACTGTGTTTTAAACTAATTTCATGAGTTAAATTGACTTGGTAAGTATTTTAATTTTATTAAAAAAGATCCTGCGACAAAAAACGCGTATTATTGCTACGCCTACCCACACGAAAAAAAGTTAGCGAATTTTTAGCGGACAATTTTTTATAATTATTATTATTATTTTTAGCGGACAATTTGTTATATTTTTTTTTTAAATAGGTACATACTTAAAAATCACTTAAGGGTCATTCCATAATAAACGCTACCAAGGCCTCCGAAAAAAAAATCGGCGTAAGAAGTCAACTGTAGCCTATTTTCATAGAAAACATTCCTATCCTTCATGTCTAGATTTTTTTTTACAAAATTTACATTGTTTTTCAATTTTTTACCTACTTAAAGTTACACTAGAAAGATCAGTTCATAATGGCAATTTTTAAGTCATTATTTGAGAACACTTTAAATAAAGAATAAAGCGGTCAACTTCACTAGGTTTCTGTTACAAGTAGCTTTACATACTGTAGTTATTTGATTCGCACTAAAAAATATTAAAAAGTTTTTATTTACTATTTTAAGAAGAGGGTCATTCCATAATAAACGCTACCAAGGCCTCTGAAAAAAAAATCGGCGTAAGAAGTCAACTGTAGCCTATTTTCATAGAAAACATTCCTATCCTTCATGTCTAGATTTTTTTTTACAAAATTTACATCGTTTTTCCATTTTTTACCTACTTAAAGTTACGCTAGAAAGATCAGTTCATAATAGCAATTTTTAAGTCATTGTTTGAGAACACTTTAAATAAAGAATTAAGCGGTCAACTTCACTATGTTTCTGTTACAAGTAGCTTTACATACTGTAGTTATTTGATTCGCACTAAAAAATATTAAAAGTTTTTATTTACTATTTTAAGAAGAGTTTTCCAAACTGTGGTATCAGTGTAACACCCGAAACAAAAAAAAAGGTAATTGTTTGTTTAATTTTTCGCCGAATTATCTTTAACCTAACTCGTTTTGCCAAAGTAAGGTTATGTGGTTAATCTAATCGAATATAACAATTATTGCGAAAGAATGTGTTTTATTTGTATTTTCGTCGTTTAAAATTGTGTAACACCCGAAACGTTTCGGGAGTTACATCAATTGAAATACAAGCTTATACTGTTTACGTACTTACTTTTCACCGCAGCATCTAATTATTAATGCATTGTGTGTTAATATGGTGTTAGTTTTTCCTTTAGGTATATTATCATGCCATCAACAACTAAAGAACGATTAGGTAAAATAAGGGAAAACAGCATGAAAGATCCTAAGAAGTATGCTGAACATTTACGCAAAGAGAGGGAAAGGGACATTATTAGAAGTGAAAAAAAAAGAAAGAGTTATGTACAGAAGATCTTAAATTGGAATTACCAGTAGAAATTAATGACTTTGAAAAATAGATATTTTAGCTATTAAATATTAATCTATATTTGTGTTTTATAATAATTCTATAATTGTTGATTAGTATGCTGTTATAACTTTGAATGAGAGTGTAAAATTTCATTAAGAAAACCCATAATTTATGTTACATGTATTTACATTTCGTACTCGTAACACCCGAAACGAAGCATTAGTAACACCCGAAACGGGTAATTTTAGGGGTGCGAGGTGATGGTGCAAAGGGTCCTGAGGTGATCTTCTAGCTGGGGGGGATCACCATTTTAAATGATCAGGAAATGCCGAAATGCGCACGCTCGGGGAGTGTAAACCCGGGCTACAGGCGCCCGTCACCAAGTCCTACATAGTACGTCCCCGCCGCTCCTACCTTGCCGTCGCGAGGTAGGGGCGGACCTCCGCTTGCGGAGGTCGTGCACCCCGGGCAATGTTGTGGCTTCACGAGTTTTACACAATCCATCTTCCTCGATAGCCACAATAGCAAAACTATGTTTGGACGAAGGCGAACCACCGGCGCCTTAAAACCGGTTTTCTAGCAACTCCTTCACTTCGGAAAGCAAGTGGTCACTTAGCGAGGGCATGTCGTCACAATAGTCCGCTGACGGCATGTTGGAAATTTTGACCACCCACGTGTTTGTGCCGTGCGTGGATACCCGTACGGGAGGATGAAGGGAACCTGGAGGTTGAGCTTCGCAACACACCTCTTTGGCCTGGATTTCTTCTTAAACGGGAGGTCATGGACTAGCCACCCATGATCAATCGGCTGGGGCTCCCGTCAGAGGGCGCCAGGCTAGGGATCTGAACTGAAGGGGGGCAGGCGGCGTGGCGCGAGACCCAGGGCGAGCGGCGTATCGGTACCCCCGGTGCGTTGCAACCCTGGCAATCTCGCCACGTTTGTCTCGTCCTACTGACAGGGAAGATTCCTATATCCTCGGAGTAGTTCTGGCGACCATGCACATTGACATGTATGGCGTCCCCCCTTGCGGGCTCCATGGAGGGCGGAACGCTGCCGAGGATGAAAAATTATAACCCTTTAAAATGGCCAATTTACAGGGAAAATCGTGTCCACCAGAGGCGGCGTCTTCGGATGCGCCCACCACACCTATCGGAGGCAACCAGGCTGCGCCTAAAGGTGCGCCCTTTTGCCAGGCTGCGCGATTATGTGCGCCAACCGCAACCGCAGCTTCGCCTGCGCAACAACCGACGACCGAATACCAGATGCCAAACGTGGATTTAAGCGGATGGGAACTGGTAACGGTCAAGAAACGGAAATCAAAGACCAAAAAAGACCCAACCGCTACTTCAACGGTGCCGACAACGGCACAACAGAAGCCGCTCAGCAACCGTGCCAAGGCACGACTTGCTAAGCGGAAACAGCGGGAAGCCGCTAAGGAGTTCAGAAGGCAACAGGCGAAGGGGCGTCCTGCCCCCATGCCACAGCCTTCTACCAGTGTCCAAGTAGGCCCAGCACAACCAGTGCTGGGAAACCGCCCGAAACCGAGTGCGAGTACCGAACGGACACCCTTGGCGGCCACACCAGGAGGGAGTACAGCTGCTCAAGCGGGGGAGGGCAAACTTCCCCGCAGCGCTGCTCCCAGACCAAGGGGCAAGCGAGCGGGTAAAGGGAAGCAGAGGCACACGGGTCCTGTCGCCTCTGAGCAGGCTACCACTCAGCCCAAAAGGGCTAGAATGGATGAGACCTTTTCGCCCAGGGGCGACAGGAAACGAGCCAAGGTTGTCCCAGCACCCGCCGTGACCAAGCCATCGGTCAGCTACGCAGACACACTGCATGGCAGTGAATTCTGCGTAGCCATTATGACTGTACCTTTTGTAAACCTAACGTCAGCCCATGCGGAAAGCATAACGGAGACGTTAGAGGATTACCTGGACATCGCCGAACTTCAGCCGACAACCCCTGGCACGGTGCCTCGTACTGCGGCATTCCGCGGCAGGCCTTTTTTGTGCGATGGGGTTATCAAGGTATGGTGCGAAAACCAATTCGCCCTTGATTGGCTGAAGGAAACCATAATCAAAATAACATCACCATATAAGGATACCCGGCTGACGGTCATACGCCAGTCGGAGATTCCGAAGAAGGTGAAGTGTGGCCTCATGGTACCACGATGGTCTGGTGAAATCGGTGACCTATATAGGAAACTGATTAGCCAGAACTCTGAGTGGTACGACCTCTCCCAATGGTCTTTGTACCACGTGGATACGAGGGAAGACCCACCAAGTACCTTCCTGGTTTTAGGATTGCCTCAAACGGAAGTGAACAAACTCATTGAGAGGGGCAGGAGAGTTCACTACCGTATGGGGCAAATATACATGAGATTTTTCCGCGAGGGGCGCGGGGCTGGTCTCAGCAATGAGCCACCCCCGCCTCCTTCGGCAGCGGCATGCAGTATGGCCACGGGTCCTGCCAACCGTGGTCAGAGCAGCGGGCCAGCTTCTGGTCCCGCGCAACTGCATACTGCGCCGCCAGGTGTCGCCGCGCGAGGACCGAGCCCCAAACCAGGGACCTCGAGCCAAAGCGCGAAAACCACCGAAAGCGAAGTCGTCGACATAACTGACAGGTTGACGACACAGCTTACGTGGGGGACGACTCCTGGGCTAGAGGCGATGGATGTCGAGGCGTTACTCCACAGCGATGACCTCTCCGACACTCCACCCTCACCCACCCGTTAAAATTATCCAGACCAATCTCCAGCACAGTCAGACTGCGATTTCCACCCTTCGCAGAGTGCTGGAGACAGATAACCAAGCCATAGCCCTGATACAAGAGCCGTACATACGGAACGGCAGGGTCTGTGGCCTATCAAACATTGGTGGAAAGCTCCTTCTGGACACCACCGTAAGTGAACCAAGATCATGTATATTTGCTCCGAAACATGTAAACATCACCTTAATCACCCAATTCTGTTCCAGAGACCTAACAGTTGTAAGGCTCTCTAGCACCCCCGACAGCGACATAAAGGACGTGATCCTCGCGTCTGCCTACCTGCCAGGCGATGCGGATGTGCCGTCCCCGGAGCTTGTGTCGCTGGTCGCTCACTGCAAAAAGGAGGGGCTCGAGCTGGTCATCTCTGCCGATGCGAACGCGCACCATCCGCTGTGGGGCAGCGTAAGTGCTAACGACCGAGGTGAGGAACTCACAAATTACCTTTTTACTACTAATCTAAGAATTCTTAACATAGGCTCGGAACCTACCTTTGTAACGTCTCGAGCTGAAACCATTGTTGACATTACCCTGAGTACGGAACTTATATCTGAATGCATCTCGAACTGGCATGTGTCTAAGGATGCATCATTCTCCGACCATAAAAGGATACTGTTTAACATACATATGACCATTAAACCACCTGAACCTAGACGAAATCCAAGGAAGTTAGATAGGAACCGATTCAGAGCCTTAATGGCGACAGAATTGGAAAAATTAGGGCTTCCACCCACCTACACTTCCAATAAGGATATAGATGACCATGTTAATAACTTAACTTCATTACTCAATAGCTCCTTTGAAACTACATGCCCACTTACGACAGTAACAGCAAACCAAAAAAACCGGAACTCCTGGTGGAGCCCGGCTCTGGAAAAGCAACGCCGTAAGGTAAGGAAACTGTTCAATAGAGCTACAAACACCAGGGAAGACCGCGACTGGAGTGAGTACACGCAAGCCCGTAGGGACTTCAAGAAGATGATCCGCCTCAGGAAGAGCGAGTGCTGGAGACGCTTCTGTACTAACATCGAGTCCAATAACCATGCCGTAAGAATTAAAAACATACTATCCAGTGAGCCCGAAAGGACACTGGGGTGTTTGAAAAGACCTGATGGCTCTTACACAAATAACGACGCCGAAACTAGCGAGTTACTACTAGAAACACACTTTCCAGGTTGTAGAATCTCAGACGAGATCAACTGGGATGATGATGTCCAAGTAACTCCAGATCACGAAGATTGGATAGCCGCCCAAAACATAGTTGACTCGGACAAAGTCAATTGGGCAATCAATAGCTTTCTCCCTTTCAAATCAGCTGGCCTAGACGGAATTTTCCCGGGCCTGCTTAAGTGGAGTGATGTAGCCATTGTCAGTCATCTGACAATGATCTTCAGAGGTTGTATAGCCTTTCGTCACGTTCCACTCAAATGGAGAGAAGTCAAAGTTGTGTTTATACCCAAGCCCGGCAGAAGTGACTATACACAAGCTAAGTCATTTAGGCCAATAAGCCTAACATCTTTTCTCCTGAAGTCTCTAGAAAGACTTTGTGACCGGGAGATCAGGACCAACATCCTAAGACTTAAGCCACTTCATCGCAACCAACATGCCTATAGTATGGGCAAATCAACCGAATCGGCGCTTCATAGCGTAGTCACGCGCATCGAAAACGCTATTAATAACAAACAATCAACCTTGGGCACCTTCATTGACATAGAGGGTGCATTTGATAAAACACGATTTACAAGCATAAGCCGAGCCCTCGCAAAACATAATGTCAATGCCACGATTGCCGGGTGGATAGACTGCATGCTGCGAAAAAGGGCCATTCAATTCACCGTCAACTCAACAACAAGGGGGGTAGTATCGAGAGGATGCCCCCAGGGAGGAGTCTTATCCCCTCTCCTATGGAATTTTGTTGTTGATGATCTGATCTGCCAACTAAACAGTCGCAGATTCTTTACGGTGGGCTATGCAGACGACCTGGTAATACTCATAAGCGGGGCTTTTGAGAACACCCTATGCGACCTTATGAGGTCAGCACTGAGAGTCGTCGAACTATGGTGCAATGAGCAATGCCTATCGGTTAATCCGACGAAGACAGAACTCATTCTATTCACCAAGAAACGTAAACTTGGCAACCTTAAATTGCCAAAGTTGTTTGATACCGACCTGATGCTAACTAACGAGGTGAAATATCTGGGAGTCATCTTAGACCACAAATTACTGTGGAACAAGCATCTTGATCACAAACTAGAGAGAGCATGCATAACCTTTTGGCAGTGCAGAAGACTCATAGGAAGAACCTGGGGTCTAGCTCCGAAAATCACGATGTGGCTATATACAGCCGTAATACGACCAATAATAACCTATGCGAGTATTGTTTGGTGGCCCAGGACCGAACTAAGTACTACGATCACCCGACTGCAACGATTCCAGAGGCTAGCCTGTACGGCAGTTACAAGTTGCATGAGAACCACACCAACAGCAGCCCTGGAAGTCATCCTAGGCCTACCGCCCCTAGACCTGTTTATACAACAGGAGGCGACGATGGCGGCGATAAGACTAAAGAAACTAGGACTGTGGGACACCTGTAAGAGCACACACATGTCTATTTTGGACAGGGCCCTGCAACATCAGCCTCTTATTGCAGCCCCGTGTGATAAGACTCCAAAATTCTATGCTTTTGAGAAAAAGTATCATATACAACTTAAGGAGGAGGAGAAAGACTATTCTGGAATCCATGAAGTCCGCATTTATACGGACGGGTCCAAAATGAAAACCGGTTCAGGAGCCGGGGTCTTCTCTCTCGATCTGAATATCCACATATCACTAGCTCTAGGGATACATGCTTCCATTTTCCAATGTGAATGCGTGGCTATCAAGGAAGCAGCTAACGCAGTTGCACGAAGGAATATCCAAAACTACATCATTAGGATACTCTCTGATAGCGCATCAGTACTACAAGCCCTAGGAAATCACTCATATACTTCTGGACTTATTACCGAATGCCACCAAGCGCTGAATAAAATATCTTCAGCCAACAGGGTCGTCCTGCAATGGATTAAGGGGCATAGCGGTTCCATAGGTAATGATGCGGCAGATGAACTGGCTAGGAAGGGATCAAACACCATCTTGGCAGGCCCTGTGCCAACCATCCCGATTCCATTTAGCCAAATACGGACTTGGATCCGAGCACGCACCCTTATGCAACACAAAGACAGGTGGGACAACGTAACCACTTGTCGGCAGTCGAAGGAAGCCTTTACAGGACCCTCCCCGCGTCTGACGCGCAGACTGCTAAACCTATCCAGAGATAACCTACGAATAATGGTGGGTACCCTTACGGGCCACTGTGCTCTGAACAAGCATCTATTCGTACTAAACGTCACCGACAGTCCCCTCTGTAGGGGCTGCTTGGAGGCTGATGAAACAGTCGCCCATGTAATCCTGGATTGCATGGGAGTGGCAGAACACCGGGCAAAAATCCTTGCAGACATTAGGTCGCTCCGCGAAGCCTGCGAAATCCCCAGGAGGATTCTGAGCTTCTGGACGGAGCTGAAGTGGCTGGAATAACCACTGACCCACACGCATAATGGGCCACTCAAGAGCCTACATGCGGAAAATGGGAGCCCATATCACTTATCACTTATCACGGGTAATTTTATTCATTAAAATAAATATAAAATTGATTACTAACTTTTTGTCCCGTGTTTAGGTTGGCTACTGGATTAAGTTTGACTTGTCATAAATAAATCTGGAGATTACTTGGAAAATTCGCTGAATTATGCATGTAAACACAGATGGTCAAAAGGTGGAGGCAATTTGGTGTAACACCCGAAACAGCTACTTATTCGTTGTTTTCTCTTTATTGCTCAAATATTTAAAAAATACGATTTTAGAAATCAGTAAAAACCACCCATATGTGTGCGATTCAATAGTTGTAATAGTACAGTTGTAATTACTACCTACTCTAATAAAACATTTTATAATGAGTTCAAGTGTAACACCCGAAACGATGGAATGACCCAAGAGTTTTCCAAACCGTGGTATCAGTGTAACACCCGAAACAAAAAAAAGGTAATTGTTTGTTTAATTTTTCGCCAAATTATCTTTAACCTAACTCGTTTTGCTAAAGTAAGGTTATGTGTTTAATCTAATCTAATATCTAACAATTATTGCGAAAGAATGTGTTTTATTTGTATTTTCAACGTTTAAAATTTTGTAACACCCAAAACGTTTCGGGAGTTACATCATTTGAAATACAAGCTTATACTGTTTACATACTTACTTTTCGCCGCAGCATCTAATTATTAATGCATGGGTGTGTTAATATGGTGTTAGTTTTTCCTTTAGGTATATTATCATGCCATCAACAACTAAAGAACGATTAGGTAAAATAAGGGAAAATAGCATGAAAGATCCTAAGAAGTATGCTGAACATTTACACAAAGAGAGGGAAAGGGACGTTATTAGAAGTGAAAAAAAAAAGAGTTATGTACAGAAGATCTTAAATTGGAATTACCACTAGAAATTAATGACTTTGAAAAATAGATATTTTAGCTATTAAATATTAATCTATATTTGTGTTTTATAATAATTCTATAATTGTTGATTAGTAAGTATGCTGTTATAATTTTAAATGAGAGTGTAAAATTTCATTAAGAAAACCCATAATTTATGTTACATGTATTTAAATTTCGTACTCGTAACACCCGAAACGAAGCATTAGTAACACCCGAAACGGGTAATTTTATTCATTAAAATAAATATAAAATTAATTACTAACTTTTTGTCCCGTGTTTAGGTTGGGTACTGGATTAAGTTTGACTTGTAATAAATAAATCTGTAGATTACTTGGAAAATTCGCTGAATTATGCATGTAAACACAGATGGTCAAAAGGTGGAGGCAATTTGGTGTAACACCCGAAACAGCTACTTATTCGTTGTTTTCTCTTTATTGCTCAAATATTTAAAAAATACGATTTTAGAAATCAGTAAAAACCACCCATATGTGTGTGATTCAATAGTTGTAATAGTACAGTTGTAATTACTACTCTAATAAAACATTTTATAATGAGTTCAAGTGTAACACCCGAAACGATGGAATGACCCTTAACCTAACATGATAATTTTTAACATTACTTTTGACATTCATTTATTCATATTATTATTTAATTTCTTTGAGTATGTATTATTTTAAATTGCATGATTTAAAAATGACAAGTTATATTTGACAACCTTACCAAATTCGATTTTTATTTTATTTATTAATAATATTACTTTTGGAATTCATTTATTAATAATATTGAAATCGCATGACTAACCGAATTTTACATTAATTTCTTCAGACATTAATTTATTAATACTTACTTATTATTATAATATGTAGCATGACGAACCGGATTAGATTTAGTCCTAGGTAATATAATACGATTAATTGACATTTGCTTATTTATTTAGACTGAATATTTAATTTATGTGATTTTTTATTTGTTGGAATGCTTAGATTAAAACTAAATGTAAAACATCCTCCTCTCTCTTACGTTGCTGCGCCCAAACTGGGTCCATATTTGTACCATAACTTTGTATCTAGCCCTAAATACCATGGAAAGCAAAAAAAAATGATTATGATTATTACATATGTTCCCTTACAAAAACAAATCAGCTGATCGCACATAAAGTCTATTGTATGGACATGGACACGCTTTATTGGGCCTTTTTAGAATTTTAATTACCATTGCCTCCTATATTCCCAGCTTCTAGTATCACTAGTACATAGGAGGCAATGGTAATACAATTTTGCCGTGCCGTTTTAGGATTATAAAAAGTCCCAGTTTTTAAATTTCGACCTGTGTTCCTTATGGGAAGTTATTCTGTTTAGTGGTCTGATTGAAATACTTAATTTTCGTTGGCTAATTTAAAACAACCCAACATTTGGTGACAGTGGATTGTGGGTAGAATTGTTGCGTAGGATGAGTTTATCTGCCTATAACTATTTAACGACAAGTGTAGATGTTAATAGCATATATCTAGACAAACCTAAAAGGTTTTTTTATGTTATTTTTGATGTATGTAATGATTTTTGTTGAAACAAATAAAATGAAAAAAAAAGAGTCCACCTACCTGCATTGGACCAAGTGTGGTGGACTATGATCTTACGAAAACCTTAAAATGAAATCAAATCAGAATTGCATAGTTGTTATTTATTTTCAAGAACTTGCCTTTTTATACTTGTGGTACAAAATTATATGTATTTTGATTTTGAAAAAAGAGCTAGATTTTCAATCATTTTGAATTTGCAATTTGACAACACTTAACGACTTGCGCACACGCATTAGGCAGAGGTTACACGTTGAACCTTTCATCAATCGAGTATTTAACTTAGTCAAGTTACAATATTCGATTTGTTATGTTGTGTTTATATACTACTAGCTTTCCGCCTGTGGCTCCTTCCGCGTGGACTACAGGTTATATCAGGGGTTCCCAACCTTTTTTTGTCTACTGCCCACTTTAAGAATAAATTATTTTTTAACGCCCCCCTTTTTAAACATACTTAAAAACCGCTAAGTACTTATAACTGATTATTGAAACGCAACTTTATAGTATTCGGACAGAGTATCTTTTATTGAAAATAAAACAAACATAATCAATTCTTATATAAAAACTAATGTGAAGGTTGAATCTGATGCTGTTCAATAAGTTTGTTGATATCAGGTTCCAATTTACTCAAAAACAGCCGCAAGTCGCCACGTTCGGTAACACGCAAACGATTTCTCTTTTTAGTAAGCAGCGTTGCCACAGCACTAAAACCACGTTCACACAAATATGACGATGGGAATGCTATCAAGAATCGTTGAACAATTGACCACAATCCAGGGTACAATTGCAGGATCGGTTTTTGAAGCCAAAATTCTTGATATCCATTTTTGAACTTGATTTTTATTTCTTCGTTTGTTGTCAATTCTATAAGTTCTTCTTCCAGCTGAGGTGACATTGCTATGTTGACATTTGAAAACGGATCCAACACCCAGTCTGGTATTTCCAAGTTTAAAATGTCCTGGTATCGTTCGGTGAAGTCAATGTGGAGGTTTTCCAAATGTTGGCAGTAGGCAAACAAGTCGTCGTTACTGCAGGATACTGATAAATTCGGAAAATTGTGAAACTCACGTCTGCCCATATTCTTTTTGTGCAGAAGCAGTTTGGCTGCGAAAGCAGAAACGACATTTTTTGTTTTAATTAAATTTAGTTCATCGCCTTGCAGTTGGAGGTTCATGTCGTTGAACAATTTATACAGGTCTGTCATGTAAGCTATATCATTCTTTGATTTTATGAGCTTGTTGCGCAGTTCTGTATCTTTAGTTTCCAAGAACTCTATCACAGAGTCAAACAGGTTGTAAAATCGAATCAGACAATTGCCTCTTGACAGCCAACTAACTTCAGTATGAAGCAATAAACGGTTGAAATCTTCGTCATTAGTAACACAAAGCTGATGAAATAATCTATCATTCAAAGAGCTGCTACGGATTTTATTGACTGCTTTGATGACATATTGCAGTGATTGAAATAGTCGTTCACTTAAGTTTCTAGCAACCAAATGTTGTCTATGAATAACGCAATGTATAGCAAGGACATCTGGAATTTTATTTTTTAAGTACGCTATGAAGCCTTTATGGCGCCCTGTCATAGCCGGAGCGCCATCCGTAGCAACTGATATAATATTTTTCAAAGGAATCTCTTTCTCTTCACAAAACTTTTCCAATGTATTGAATATGGTTTCGCCTTTTGTATCTGTCTCCAAATTTCTGGCAAACAATAGTTCTTCACGTATTTTCTCATCTTTAATAAACCTCACGTAAGATAGCAACAACGCTTCATTAGTTGGTAAAGTGGACTCATCGAGCTGAATTGAGAATTGACTAGTCCTCAGATGATTGCACAATGATTCTTCAATGTTTTCAGCCATTTCATCAATTCGTCTTTGCACAGAATTATTACTCAATGGATTTTTTCGGATAATATCTGCGGCCGGTTTATGAAGCACAGTAGTTATTACTTCCTTTATTGCTGGCAAAATTAACTCTTCTCCGATGTTGTGTGGTTTGCCTTTTTGAGCAATTAACAAAGAGATATTGTACGAAGCTCGAAGTCCGTCGTCATCTTGCTTAGCAGCCGCCGAAAATAGTTTTGATACACTTGGCTGAATATTATGCTTCTTCTCTAGGTCTTGAAAATATGCTACATTCTTGTCTTTCTTATCTGGATGCATTTTATTCAAATGATCTTGCAGTCTTGAAGGCTTCATTGCTTCGTTCGAAAATGTTTTTAGACATAGAAGACACAAAGGCGACGACGGGTTTGTGGGATTTTCAATAAATCCAAATTTAATATATTCCGCAGAGTATTGCCGTCTCTTCTTTTTTACTTCCGACATTGTTTTGTTTTGAGAAATACGTAAGTGTTATAATGAAGTACTGCTTATCTATTATGCGCGAAACCGCAAATGAAAATAAAATAAATTTACGTCGTTTATATAGGATTGCATAAGCAGCACGCACCAACAGGAATAAGACAAACGTGCATAAACTCGTTTATCTCATTCGACGCCCAATCGTACTCGACAAGCAAGAACAAGTATTATAGAACCAGCCGATTGATACAGGAATGTACAAATCGGATTATTTAACAAAAACTTGTTAAAACATGATTGCCCGCGGTCTATTATATCGAACCGAGTTTGAGCTATATCTTAATTAATATTAGTTGATGTTCACAAGATGTAGTCGAGAGTCGAGAGCTCAGTCGGTATCTAAGAGTCTTCCTAGCTAGGTAGATGAAATTATAAATCGACCCCAAAGCCCTACACAACGCCCCCTTTTTTTTCTGGGTCTCTTACCGCCCCCCTTTAGGCCTGCAGCGCCCACAAGGGGGCGTTATCGCCCACGTTGGGAAAGACTGGGTTATATCGTGCCCAACTGTGGGATAAAATGTAGCCTATGTCCTTTCCCAGGCTCTAATCTATCACTGTACCAAATTTCACCAAAATCGGTTCAGTAAAGACGGCGTGAAAGACAGACAGACAGACAGACAGAGTTACTTCTGCATTTATAATATTAGTAAGGATCTATACACATACGCCTTTAATCCCTTTCAGGGTAGGCAGAACGTCATGTGAACCACATCTGACATTCTTGACGCCACATCTGACACTAAGTCTGAGGGTTTTTAGATGGAATATAAGCACAGTGGTGATAGGTTGTGATCAGAGCGTCGGTGGTCTAACGGCTAGTGGGTCGGACTCGTAAGCGAGAGGTACCCAGTTCGATCACCAAAAATATATGAAATGTATAGTATATATTTTTTATGTTGTATTTTTGTAATTTAGTAGTAATTGTTAATATTTATTTTATACTTGTGCCCGTAATTTATAGCTTTTCTGACACCGGATGGGTTGGCTGGAAGAGATCTCTTATAGAGATAAGCTCGCCTTTGTAACATTTTTAATTAATTAAGTATCAAACTATGTGTGTACAATAAAGAATAATATATTTGTTAATCACTAGCTTTCCGCCCGCGGCTCCGCCCGCGTGGACTACAGGTTATATCGTGCCCAACTGTGGGATAAAATGTAGCCTATGTCCTTTCCCAGGCTCTAATCTATCTCTGTACCAAATTTCATCAAAATCGGTTCAGTAGTTTAGGCATGAAAGACGGATATACAGACAGACTGACAGAGTTACTTTCGAATTTACTAATAATACCTATATTAGTAATTAGTAAGTTTTCAAGTTTATCAGTGAGGATTTTTAATTGGTTTTTACATTGTTCTTTTTTACTATTGGTCTTAAATTGAAATGAAAAATAGAATTAAGAGTACTAACAAAGTATACGAGCATGTTTAATGAATTTATTCGAAATTTTACAATCCACATCTCGGCTTTTTGTAAACGGCTTTAAATTTCATAAATAAATTATTATAAATAATCGTAAATATGTTAGCAAATTTCCGTCAATAACATGTATTAACCAATAGAAAAGATATATTTTTTAATACGTCTATAAACTTAATTTCTATAAAAACAGTACACTGTAGACATATTAATTGTGAAAAACACATTATATATTTCATGATTCCTTGACTACATACATGTAATTGGGATGGTAGGGGAGATAAAGATTTTTACACTTGACTGAAATACATCATGCTGATTTCACATAATCTGAAACGGATCAATCAGGTTGAAGATAGTTTGAACGTGTAACCTCTGCTTTAGTACTTGAAAAGTAGAAAGCCGCCCGCCGCATCCTTAAGTCGAGCTCTCATTGTTATTTGTCGAGAAGATACAAAATGGCGGACCTTACATGTGCTAATCGGGCGGCCGTAGACTTTTCTAGATTTATTAATTGAAATAGTGTTTTGTTTCTTAGTTTTGTGATGCGCGAGGTTTTAATTATGCCATTTTTCTTAACGTTATTCAATAGTAACTGATATGGCGTAGCAGTTTTTTGTGGGGAAGTTTTTGATTAAAATCCTATTATTTTGATGATCTGGACCTGTGATTTACTATTTATTAATACATTTTTAATTTGTTAAGAATTCCACTCTTGTCGGTTGAAACAGATTGCGTAGTTTTTTTAATTTTTTTGTTTTATTAATAACCGTAATCTAGCTCAAGGGCTAAGATGCAGTTGAGGATGCACCAAGTTCAACCAGAAGAAGCCTATTCATTCGAATTTTAAAGGGATTCGAGCTTGGAAATATGCAGGGAATAGGCAGGGAATTTAACTTTTTTCGTTCTAACTGGTTTTTTGAAAATAACGTTGATGATATGATAATTTTATTGAAATATTTTAGTCAGTCTCATGTAAATCTAGTGTTCTTTTGAAAATACACGTTTTTAGAATATTTTTTTGTTCCCACAGAAATGGTGACGTTGCAGTTCGTGGTCAATCGGCCTACGATTGCCTACCCGGATATCTACCATGGAAGTCAAGTAAGTGGATTAATTTGTTATTTTAATGTGTTAATTATTCATTTACATCACATGTTTCGAAGGGAGGCCCATGCCCCTCGGTGGGGACGTAGGTGTATGAGCTGATACAATCATTCATAAGCTCACACTTCATACTTCATAATTCCTAACGTAGTAGGCAGCGCTCTTGGCTCTTGAGCCACTTATTTGGTTGTTTGCTCATTAAGTACCTATTCTCAGAAATTTATTTTTAATTTCTCATATAATCTTCTTACTTTGAATTTGGATAGGTACTACCAAAACAAATGATGGTGATAGGTTGTGAGACTTTAGCCCGCGATACAAAGAAATCCTCGCGTCCTAGGTACTTACTGGCTTCTTTAGTAAAACTGAGAACAGTTGGCGCGCCGCGCCGCCGCTTGTTGGCAGCTAGGTACCACATTCTTAGTTTTTCTATCCAGCGACAAGGCTCACTCATTTAGCGTTCTTTAATCCCATTTTACATTTATTTATTAACGAGTTGGAATATTTTTACAATCACACTTACATTTCTTATTGGGGTAGGCAGATTATATAAGTACGTATATAAAGTGGTCACAAAAATATTGATACCAGAAATAGAATATACATCGATTCCTCGGTTTATGTTTGTACACGTGGTAATCGATGTCCTGCTAAACCGACAATAATTTAAGAGGTGGGCTTAATGCTCAAAAGCATTATCTAGTAGCAAAACCTTCTTTCGATTGGGGACTACAATCAAGTGTTTAAGTATTTGTATCTAACTACCAAGCACCCTATATTATAGATAGAGGTACCTGTTTATAATTTCAAACCCTCACTATCCCACTGCTGGGCATAACGCCTCCTTTTGTCACTCCATTTACACTTAAAATTCAGGAGTTCATAACAAATTAAACTTTAAAGTTATTTTTTTCCTTACCTATGAAATGAGGATCAGTAATGTTATAGCAAATTCAATAGAAATAGTATCCACGTTATTCTCTATGACATTAGAATGATATTTCTTTTTGAATTATCCAAATCGGACCATTACTTACGAAGATATTAAGTTATAAACATTATGCCGTTCCGGCCGCTAAAACTTGGTGTACGCGGGTGCGTGTGACGTCACAGTGACTGTCTGAGCGCAGTCAGCAGTCGGTACTCATAGTTTTCGGAGCGGCGGCGGCGGCGACGCGCTTATGGAAATGCTACCCGATCTCAGCTACGGCACCGGTCTGAGATGCGGGAGGTTTTACGAGCAAGATTTCTAAAAATGATCACTAAAATCCTTCCACTATTCAGATCAGTGAACGCGCTGGAATCAGGTATGGAATCCGTAGTGTAGTCCAGAAAATTATAACGTAAACCCCTCCGCTATTCAGAATCATACACTTTCGAAAGTAGGCGCGATCTGAGCCGCGGGAGGATTTTCATGTCTTATGCTGCCCGAACTTAAGAGATTTTATTTGATACATTTTCTAGGAAATCTGTACATTTCTTAAATAACAATCGGAAATGTATTACATAAAAATAGGTGAGTAGAAACCAAACATTTATAAATTAATTCACGCGCATACACACACACGCATACGCACGAGCAGACACACACGCATTATACACACGCTCATGTGCATTACTATTATTAAGTTGTTTTTTTTATATCTTATATTTAATTTTATTAATTTTGGTCAAATTCTATCGAAATATAACTGTTTACTTTGATAACATAATGTATAGTAGAAGAGCGGGGCTTCTTACACAAGTAAAATTTTTACTTAAATGTAAAATTGTTCTCTAGGCTAGGAAATAAACAATTTAATTATTTATTTATTTATTTATTACATGCTTGATTTTGTCTGTTTATACGTCATTTGACTTCTTTGTTCGATTACGTCAGACGGAACTGCGACAAGTAGGCTTGTTAGTAGAACTGCGACCCTCAACGCACGAGCCGAGCGAGCAAAGCGAGCGTGCCGCGGCAGCGGCCGGCGAAGTGCCAGAAACGACTGTGTTTCTAATATAAATTCAAAAACAACTGACTTTTTTATTACTTAATTTATGTAAAATACATATTTTTCACATTTTTTCCTCAGTTATGTACCTAACTTAGAAGCAGATGCGGTTTATCTGAAAATTGCTTTCTGAATACTAGTAGGCATTCATATCTAAAATGGTTCATTATGCTTAAGTAAACCCTACCGCAGTACAGAACCCAAACCCGGGTAGCATTTACAACATCTAAACGTCGTTTCGTACGCCGTAAACCCTTCCGCATCTCAGAAGTATGGGGGATCTGAGTACTGTAAGCATTTCTATATACGCGGCGGCGACGCGATTGGTCATTTTATTTGCAATTTATTTAAATAAAGTGTTGTTAAAGAGTGTAATTTTGTGATATATTATATTCTTTATTGCACTTAGATAACATGGGATACAAAATAAAAGAAAAAAAGTTTACAAAGGCGGACTTATCACTAATAGTGATCTCTTCCAGCCAGCCTGGTGCAGTAAGAAATATTGTTTTAAAAACGCGGGACAAATATGCATAAAAAAATCACAAAATTACACTCTTTAAGAGGATCGACTACCGCGCCCATGTCCATACAAAAAGGGAAAACGTTTTGCTACCCCTAAATCTTCTCCGATTTTGATAATTTTTCACTATGTTGTTGTCCCTATCAAAAACTATGCCTCTATGTTTTCCTTTTTTGAAAATTTTGTTTAGATAAAAAGTTATAAGGATCTGTAATCTTGCTTTATTGGGTTTGAAAAACATTCATTTTAAATTCATTGTATTTCAGAAATAAAGTAAATTTTCGGAAAAAACAAAAAATAGAGGCATAGATTATATTCTGCTGAAAAGATTGATACCAAAAAGTAGTATATTTAGTACAGTTTAGGGGTTGGGAAACGTTTTCCCCCCAAACGCGATTTTCGACAAAAAAATACCTAGAAACACAGCCGAGCTGCAACTGTCTCTATCGCACGTTTGCGAGCGGGGCCGAGCGCGGTCGCGACAGAGAATGATTCTCCAAATACCTATTTTCCTACGCTCGCGGCGCTATAGAATAGTCTTAACAATACTTTATTTAACCATTTTTTGTATAGGTAGTACCATTTTTTGAGTAGTTTTGGGTCTTTCGGCACGTTAAAAAAGAGTTTTTCAGGCGTTTTAAAAGAAGCATTTGTACATTTCGGCACTGTACAATATTTATACATAGTTAGAAGATTGAATTAGACACAAATCGGAAACTTAATTTGTTTCAAAGACACAATTAATCAATGAAAACACCTGCGCGCCTTAACGCTACCAACGGCTAACTGGCGTGGACAGTCACAGTGACGTCACAGCCTACCGCGCCGGCCGGTCAGTGAACTCCGCTAGTAATTTAATCATAACTTCGTCAATTTTTATCGTAGAACAAAAATTTTTGCACTGTATTTTATGGATTTCGTAGCTCTATAAATCTGCATTCTCAACTAAAAACGTTACGGATCCTCATTGGCGATGTTTTATCAAACTTTATTTCGTTTATAATTTATTTCTTCTTCTTATTATTAAGTAGGTATTGTCAAATATGGGGCGGGGCGAACTTGGCTAACCCTGGTGTCAGAGTTTTCAAACCGCACAATGGTCTCTGACTTGGTTTTAACGACTGTAGTCAATCGACAACAGCCGGGACCGACAGGTTAACGTGCCCTCCGAAGCACGGAAACGCTCGTGATAAATTGCCACTTTGGTCACCCATCAGGTTCCCTGCCTCTGAGTACGTAACTTAACTTCACTGATCGGTTGATAATTTATTTGATTAAACAGCTCTTAACAAAATTGGTTTTTATTTAAAAACTTGGTCATAATATAACGGAAAGTTTCAGTGAAATCAGGTACTATGAGTAAGTAATACATTTTTACTTAAGATTTATTTAGGTAATGAAAAAGAAAATTTGGACATGTTATCTATTATAGCTTAAAAGATAGAGGGCTGCGACTGAATCACCAAACGTACATATCAAATAGTGGACGCCCTACAATTCGTTCCCATGGGAACTCCGTATATAATATCTTTTAGGTAAACTTCCACAATATCTGAAGATCATCTATGCAAAATTTTTAACTTACAACTTCTATAGTTTTGATTTGGCGTGGAACACTTTGTCAGTAGGTAAAAAAAAGCATTAATGAAAATCCATTCTGGAGACACAAACGTTTAAATATCTAATGTTGTAGGTACTACGTCTAGTATTCTTTGGATAGTACCTAATTTAAAATGCTATTAAAAATTATAATGGAAAAAAAGGATATGTATGTATGTGCATCAAATAATGTGAGCGACGCGCTGAGGAGCATGGCGACGTAAGAGCGGGGCGGCGAGGGGGGCAGGGAGCGGCGGCGGCGCGGCGGGCGGAGTCGAATCTGTTCTGTGTCCGTAGCCGTACGCGCAGTGCGTTGTTCATCAAGTTTAATTAGTTCGCCGGTGATAAATTAGGTATATTTTTAATAAACTGTAACTTTATAAAGTATACTTAATAGTTTAAAAAATTGTTAGATAAGTGACTATTTCGACCGCCGCGCCGCCGCCGCCAGGGTGGCGCCAATTCTACTCGCTCGCTGAAACTAGGTACCTAGATACCTAGCCAGGTACTATTTTGTTTGCTAGGTACTTCCCAACTACAGACTTTCATATCAATCTGTTTAAATTGTAGGTTCCACATCAACCTGCCTAAATGTTGTAATTTTTTTGAAAAATGGCGTCCACAAGCGTGATTTTGATAATGTCTGAGTACACCTACCTATTTCATTCAAATTAAAACACTTTATTAAACTTTAATGACCCTCTCTGAATCTTTGTGGATTTTATTCACCATGCCTATTTGTGGTACCTACCTAGCGTTTTTTATGTACACACGGCAGCACATCAGGCTATACACGTCGCCCTTATCTCGTTCATAAACAGCGCCGACTTTCTTAGTGCAGATGGATAACATGACGTGCTGCTGTAATGCTAATGTGATGGACCTTGCTAATGTGACCTTGCTTATGTGATGTTGACTTGATATTGTATTTCCATACATTTATCTTTAGTTTGTAATAGCAATTGTGATTTTTCTTTCTTTTAAACCTGCTTTTACCTATCTGTACCTACCTACCTACCTAGGTTAAACTGTATTGTAAAATCTATAATTGTGGTGCAAGAAGCATCAATTTACTTTACGTACCTAGCGTAGGTATTAATATTAGCGTCCGTGGTCTAGTGACTAGTAGGTCGAACTGTTAAGCGAGAGGTACTTACTGAGTTCGATCCCCAGTGCCGCGGTATACTTACCTACCAATGACTCATTTTTTAAGTTATGACACATTACATGATGCTCTCATGGTGAATTCGGGAAAACATTAAGGCGAATGTGTTACCATGATCCAATCCGGTCAGGTTCCCCTGGTAACAGGGTGACAGAGGGCAGTCGCTCCACTTAAACGACTTTCCTGGATCATAGTAAAACGTACCATGCTTGAGAAACGTAACTAAGCCCTAGGTAGAAAAAGGTACCTACCTATAATGATATACCTAGTAGCGAATTTGTTTTTTACCAAATGTACCACCTACTTAACTGTTAAATAATTTAAAATACCTACAAGTCTGGTACAACACTGACCACGTTTCGGGGACTCCTTGTTTTTATACTCAACTAGCTTTCCGCCCGGGACTTCGTTCCTGTGGAAATTTGGTAAATTTATGTAGCTTTTGTGTTAATCCAGGGTGTTAGCAGTTAGCTACCTCCATACCAAAATTAGTCCAGCCGTTAGAGCGTGAATTTGTCGTTCAAGACGTAGGTCTCTATTCGCGACGTATAAACTTTTTTTCAACACATTTGCTCATAAAGTGGGTCTTATTTCATTATTTTAAGGTTCATAATGATATGTTTTACCCAGCTTGTGCGTGATAAAAATAAAATACTAGCACATAATGGGTATTTTTTTATAAATTTCAGCAAAGAGATCAGATAAGTATTATTTTTTATTTAAAATTAAGTGTAAATATTAATATAATATTATTATTCTAAATTATTTAATTTAACAGAAAATTATCATTTCTTAACGCTAAAGCGGTGAAAATATATATCCTAGTTCAGTATTTTTTATTATTTGGCTGTATGGCATAAGTACTTGTCAGTGTGAATTTCATTTTGCGAGCGAAAATATTAAAAAAATAATCGCGCCTCTTTTCAGATGTTTTCACTTGGTTTTCACAAACGGCAATTTATTTTACTCATCAGATTGTGATTATTGTCAGAAATACAAAAAAAAAATCTTCAAGTGCAGAACAGGAAACCTACGTGGGTACACCGCCAGTAATACCTACCTACTTTCAGAGGCGCAACATACAAGTGATAGTTTGTTGCCGCCAATATCAAAACGTCCTATTCACTGGATTTTACAGTATGCATGGCAAGAGTTGGCAGCTGGCACATTCTAAGTTTGTCTTTCACTCCCAGTCCAGCGCGGAAGAGTCTAAAATGGTATTATTTACTTTCTAAATAGGTACTTACTTGTCCTTATACTTATTTATAAGTAGCAGTCTTTATTACGTGTGGTGATCGGTTAGGAATAACACCACCCCATCTCTTTCCTTGGGTGTCGTAAGAGGCGACTAAGGAAACACAAATGAGACCTGCCTCCTAGTAATCCATCCCAGGCAACGACACTTTATTTTTTTCTAAATCTTAGGTGTCGTCTTATGGTCTCATGCGGTGTGGTAGGCTCTGTAAAGGGCCGTCTGGTTCGCGACCACCCTCCTACCGAAGTCCGACGCCAAACAGCTTGCTGTGTTCCGTCAGTGCCAGTGCCTTTATAGGCATTTTCTGGGTTAACCCGCTCCATCGTCGACCTCATCTTTGACCTTTATGGGCAAGATTGAGGTCATGAGTTAACCCATCTTATAATAAAAAAAACTTTCAGATAGGTATGTAATTAAAGTGAAGTCATGTTACAATTTAAACACATTATAATTGTATAAAATAAAACAGGTGATTCGGCATGTTAAAATAAAAAAGGGTGTTATACTTTGACATGTGTTTTTGTGCGTCTGTCTGTGGTATCCTAGCTCCTAAACGAGTGGACCGATTTCGATGCGTTTTTTGTTGTTTAAAAGCTGAGGCAATCGAGATGGTTCTTAGCTAATTTAGTCAAAATTGGTTCAGCTGTTTAAGAGTTATTATTACTAATGAGGAATATCAGGGTCGTTATAATTTGTTTTAATTTTAGAGTTATTATTTAAAAAAAATTAACATTAAATTTCCCGCTCGGCTTGCTACTATTTTCACGCACACAAACTCGAGAATACAAACATCTGCTGTTTACACAACATTTTTGCCTCGATCAGGAATCGAACCAGAAAACCTCGAAGCAGCGTTGATTTTTACACAACTTAGGAAAAATAAATTATACCTACACATCTCTTTGTTGTGTTAACAGGGTATGATGTGATGGAGTCGTCGATCTTCGCTTGCAGCGTACTGTGACTCTTCTACGACGCTGCTCATTTGTTTTCATAATGGAAAAAGGTAAGTTTTATATACTTTTATTAATCAATTTTGTTGCAGTATTAAAATATATATATGTATACAGGGCTTTAGGTAAATCTCTTTCAACCTCTCGGGTGGTTAATCAGTCCATGAAACTGAACAACTTCCCCAAGGAACATTGGTCAAAATACGAAAAAAAAAAATTTGAGTTCCCATCCAAACTTCATCAGCATTCATTGCATCCGCAACAGGCTTCGTCATAACTAAATACTATGACAAATTTAATCAGCACCTAGTCAAATAAGCCCCCTCGAAGTTCGCCCCGCTCGAAGGTTCCCATGATATTGGCCACATTGCCGCACTGTATGGCCAGTGAAATCCTTTGAACAAGTACGTCCCAGGGCAGTGGTTCCTAACCTTTTTAATATTGTTACCCCTGTAACCTATGAGGAAAACTGATTTTAAAAGATAAAAAAACGTTGCTTGTATTGTTTGATTTGATAAAATTTTAAAGGGGGGGGGGAGCTTTTAAAATGTTATCAAATCAAACAATACAAGCAATGTTTTTTTATCTTTTATTATTGAGAAAAACATTTTTTCTTTATGTGTTCTCTGTTTGATACCTCTGTGTGGTACAAAAGAGAATTAAATTTTGCATCAACTTCATCGTATAGAACTTTCAAGATTCTCGAGTTGGTTCACAATTTTTTTTTACTATTCTAATAATTTGTTCTTCGTTACTCCCAAAAATTGCTGATTTACTCCCGCAGGGGGTAATTACCCCCAGGTTAGGAATCCAGGTCCTAGAGCGTGGGTCGCCATGTTTTTTTCTTTTTTACCCGACTGCGCGACGCAAAGGAGGGTAATGTGTTTATCAGCCTATGTATGTATGTATGTATGTATGTTTGTACCTTTTTACTTGAGTCGCCAACATCTTGACTTCTTCAACCGAGCTCATTATCTTTTGGGAACGCCCTACGCTTTCGTACGCCGTTCTGAATAGTACACATCAGGGCTCTGAAATGACAATGGTCACCTTTTTAACCGAATTTAAAATAGGAGGAGGTTCTGTTATATATGTACTGAACATATGTTTTGTATTCGACTGTATGTATCTTTTATTATGTACCTTCACCGATTCCTCAGCCATTTTTGGACCGATTTTCAAATTTTTTATGTTCGAAAAAGTATACTCCAGAGGTGGTCCCATTGTCACAATGTCGGGATGTGAAGATGGGATCCCAGCGAAATTGAGGATAACCCTCGAATAATGTTTCTCATGAACTTTCTATTATCCCCACTATCCCTATTAACATTATAAATGCGAAAGTAACTCTGTTACGCTTTCACGCGTCTAAGCTACTGAACCGATTTTGATGAAATTTGGTACACAGATAGATTACATAGGCTACATCCCACATTTTTTATCCCACAGCTGGGCACGATAACCTGTAGTCCATGCGGGCGGAGCCGCGGGTGGGCAGCTAGTTTTCATTAAAAATGGGTGAAGGCGACCTATCAAGCTTTTTTGGCTTGGCACCGTCTTCAAACAGGTTAGTAGGTACAAAGTAGTACGACGTAGCACATTAAATGATGTTGCCTTTATTTTCCAATTTATTTTTTGAAATCAATTTCTTTATACCGACTTCAAAAAAGGGGGAGTTTCTATGTTCGACTGCATGTATTTTTTTTATGTATGTTCACCGATTTCTCTGCCAATTATGGACCGATTTTCAAAATTCTTTTTTTGTTCGAAAGAGTATACTCCAGAGGTGGTCCCATATAAATTTTATCGAAAATAATTTAGCGCTTTTAAAAAAATCAACAAAAATAAAAAATACATCATTTAAATAAATGAGTGACATTTTCGTTTGTGGTTATCTGCTAATAGGCATTGTAGTCTGCAAAAAATAGTAGTCATCTACTTTATGCGAACTGTTGTTGGGATTGAATTCGGTGACTCATACGTTTTTTTAACGTGGAAAATTATTCTTAAAATGTTTGTTTATATCCGTTCAGGAGGCGAAGTTGAAAACTGCCAAAATATTTTACACGGATGACAACCGCCTGACCAGCAGCGCCACCGCCAACTGAAAGTTAAGTTGCAAACTACTTATCAGTTCGTGATGGCGCTGGTGGTCAATTTAGCTGCCGTCAAATGTGTTGGGTTTCGACAGTGCCCAGTATCGCCACCTGAACGGATAAAATGGTCACCATTGGGGCCTTTTATAATTCGAACGGCACGGCACGACAAAATTTGAATTACCATTTCCCTCTTTGTCCCCAGCTTCTAGTATCACTAGTACATAGGAGGCAATGGTAATACAATTTTTCATCCCATCTGTTCGAAAAGGACGACTTATTTCGCCTTTAAGTGCACCCAAAGGTGGTATTTTCTATAAGAAACTTTTAGTGGGCAGTAATGAGTTTTTAATCCTTTTTTGTATTTGTATTTTTTTTGTATTTATAAGTGCGCCGCAATTATCTTTTCCGCGCACTTTTAAATAAGTGCACCGCAATAGTAGATTCCGCGCACTTTTTGAATTTGGAACATCTTAGTGTTCAGCGCCAGAGAAATCGAACGCAAATATTGTTTGAATAAAACTGGCTGGTACGACGGCCCGTAGTCGCGCCGCCGCCGGCTGAATAAAAAAAAAGAAATCAAATTAAAAACGCGCGAACTACAGCCCTCGATTTCGTCATTTTTTTACGGAATGTTAGAAATTCATGGTTTTATTTAAAAAAAATAGTTTTTCGAGTGACAGTAAAAATATAGAATCAACTCCTGAAAGTATTAGAACTGACGCAAGAAATGTCATGGATAATCTATTACCTGCAAAATCCCGGGAGAAATATATGAAAGCCTATGGTAATTTTATTGAATGGAGAAATGCAAGAGGTTAGATACCTACTATTTAATTTCAATTTAGTTATAACTCTATGTTTTATTATATAATAATATTAGAATAACATATGAGGCGCCTTTTATTTTCTCATAATGGGTGATAAAAAGTAGAGTGTATCACTCGGGCGCAAAATATTTAATTTTATGGCTCGGGTGACGTACTTTGAATCCCTCGCTACGTTCAGGATTCTACCAAAGAATCCCTCACTTCGCTCTGGATTCAAAAAAGCGCCCTTGCCGAAAAAATATTATTTTGCTCCCTCATAATACAATCTACTATTGCCGTGCCGTTTTCGTATTATAAAAAGGCCCACTGTCAATCTACCGCCATTGAGACGCCATTTATTAGTGGAATAGTCCAGGGATATTTTTTTTTTTTATAAGATGGGTTAACTCTTGACCTCAATCTTGACCAAGGTCATAGATGAGGTCGACGCTGAAGCGAGTTAACCAAGAAAATGCCTATACGGCACTGGTACTCTTACGCACCGATGGAACACAGCAAGCTGTTTGGCGTCGGACTTCGGTAGGAGGGTGGTCGCGAACCAGATGCCCCTTTACAGAGCCTACCACACCGCATGAGACCATAGGACGCCACCTCAGATTCACAACAAATTGGATTAATTGGAGGCAGGTCTCATTTGTGTTTCCTGAGTCGCCACTTGCGACAGCCACGGAAAGAAATAGGGTGGTATTATTCCCATTTAGACCCCGGCACATTTTAGACCGACACATTTTAGAGTCTGAATCAGATTGCTGCTTGTTATTCTACTTAGTGTTTCATGTCGGTTCTCATTCAGGAAAGATAATTAGTTACATTATATCAAAATTGGTTCAGGCGTTGAAAAGATATCTACATCTATACCTATTATAAAGAGGAAAGATTTGATTGTTTATTTGTTTGCATTGAAAGGCTCCGAAACTACTTAACCGATTTGAAAAATTCTTTCACCATTATAATGCAACATTATCCCTGAGTAACATAGGCTTCATAATTGTCCCGAATTCACAGGGAACGAAGTCCGGGGCGGAATGCTAGTAAGCTATAATAGTACATTATGCTACAAGTGTGTTAAGTTGGATATTACATTAGAGGCGAGTTTAGAGCCGAGAATGTAATATCCAATGCACACGCGTGTCATACGACGTTTTTCAACACATTTGCGAGGAAAGAAAGAAATAAAAACTTTCCTTTGATATTGACGGCAACAAGCTATCACTCGCATGTTGCGCCTCGGAAAGTATTTCTGGCGGTGTACCCACATAGGTTTCCTGTTCTGCACTTGAAGAAGACATTTTTGTGTTGTATTTCTGACAATAATAACAATCTGATGAATACAAATGCCGTTTAAGAAAACCAAGTGAAAACATCTGATAAAATAAATTATTTAAAAAACAAAAAACCCGACTGCAAAACATCAACATATAAGTAACGCACTAAAAACAACGAAACAAGATTTAGAAAACCTTTTTTGGTACCAGGCGGGACCCATTATTTTTCTTTCGGTTTATAATTAGCGAATGGGTCCCGCCTGGTACCAAACATAATGTAAATTATTTAGGTAACTCAGGCTTTCAACTCATAATTCAGTCTGTTAAACCATAGTAGAGTTTATTGGGTTTTAGTTTTAGTAGTTTGTTTTCCCAATCTTGTTTCGTTCTTTTTAGTGCGTTACTTATATGTTGATGTTTTTGCAGTCGGGTTTTTTGTTTTTTAAATAATTTATTTTATTTTAGACTTTTTAGTGTTCCGGCACACTTTTCTGAACGAAAACGTGTACCTACTTTTATGACCTATGTAAATCGGACAAGATGTAGAATTATTGATAGTGATAGTGTATCAAACAAAACAAAAAACCGGCCAAGACCGTGTCGGGCTACGCGCATTATAGGGTTCCGTAGCAGTAAACCGCTTATAACGTCTAATAAAAACGAGCCTTACATGAACCATATCGTATAGTTTAAGAACCACCTCGCGTGGATACAAACGTTTGCATAAAAATCGTTAACATTACGTATTAATTTAAAAGTGTTATACTATCGTAATGGTTATAGTCGTCGTCAAAATCTCCAAATACCTATTAAGAAATATTTAAATAACAGAACGAATGATTTGAATGCGCGAGCGAAGCGAGCGCTAATTTTTTTTTTTTTTTAGGAGGTTTTTTTTAGAGCTTCACATTACTTAGTTCCAGCAACGTCAACTGAAGCTCGAGCACAATATTTCTGCGCGCATGCGCCGCGGTCCTATGTCAAAATGTCAACATTGACAAAGGCAAAGGGCGACCAAGCCTTTGCGCAGGGCCCTCACGCGATCAAGGTGAAATTGTACCGTCGTCAGTCGAGTGGCGTGCCGCGCGAGTTTTCTGTTGTAATTGTTGTAATGTAAAGTAGGCATTTTTTTAAATAAAAATACTTTTGTTTGTTTTTTGAATTTTTTAGTTTCACGAACATTTTGAAATATAATTTTAATGTCATTTTCGTAATAATCACCCAAAAACGACACCTATGTCAATATATTTAAGCTTGGCTTTCGCCCCGCCTTACTTTTAACGTGGAACCTTGTATTGGCGAGTAAAAAAATACATAACCCTTTCACGTGTATGGGAGACGCCCGAAAAAAAAACTTTTTCCAAGTTTTATTTTACGCATCTGTGGGATGAATATGAGCATTGAGCATGCCAAATTTCAGTTCTGTAGTACCAGGGATCTACTATTAGTAAATACATAATAATCTTTATATCCCATCAATATTTGGCACTAAGTCGACTATTACTCGTTAACTTGAAGGGTCAATTTATCTGTGATAGTTTTCCTTTTAATTTCATCGCATATTCTACCACCGTGAATTTATCCACATTTTAACAACATAAGTTTTGCTGGTAGAGGGGGGGGGACAATTGTGTTTGACAAAAATTTTCACTTTAAAAATTAATGTTTTGAAAAAGGAGTGCTGAATCGAAAAACGTTATTAGTAAGCCCCTACTATCTTTATAAAACCGACCAAGAGCGTGTCGGGCCACGCGCATTGTAGGGTTCCGTGGCATTATGGTTCAAATATGCAGCTGGCTTCTTAATCCTAAGAGCATATTGTCATAGTCGATGTTAAAATCACCAAATACTATAGTATCAGAAAAAATGTATTAAAAAGTTTGTAGTTTCAGAAATAACTGTATTTTGATCTAATTAAAACAGAATGAAAGTATTGAATGCGCGAGCGAAGTGAGCGCGAATTTTTTATTTTTGCTTTAATATTATTGTCAGGAATAATATATTAATATCGAGCTGCTGCTAAAGCAGGTCGCGTGGCGATTGTGTATAATTTTGATGTCATTTTCGTAATTAGCATCCCCAAAAACCTATTAAACGAATTCTGACATGTCAATATGTTATAGCTTCGCTTTTGGCTCGCCTCACTGTTAGCGTGAAACGTTTAAAAAGCTATCCTATGATATCTCACTCGATGATATCGGCGAGAAAAAAAAACCATTGCCCTTTCACGTGTATGGAAAACAATTGAAAACTTTTTTTTACAAAATCTTATTTTTTCAATCTGTTGGCACAATCAATATGTATGACCATGCCAAATTTCAGCTTTCTAGTACCAAGGATCTTATAATAGTAAATATAATATTCTTATTAATCCCAACTAAGTTTGGCACTCGGTCGACTATTATTCGCAAACATGAAGAGCCATCTTATGTGTAATAGTTTTTCTTTTAATTTCGCTGTATATAGTACTGCTTATCAGCTTGATTTGCCTTCTACACCGAATCAGACTTGTGCACTATGCGGGAGCTGATAAGCAAAGGATTTTGGCAGATACAGCGAGTCAGCAATGGCATAGTTGAAGGCCATTAAGGGCGACAGTGGAGGTTAGAAAAGACTGTCGGTCAGATACTACATCCAAAACTTCCTCTGGTCGTAGCGGTTCTCCGTTCTATCAGATTTAGGAAGCCAAGGACGAGAGAGTGCTTCTGTGCCAGCGCAACCACTTAAGCACTATAATATATCCCGCGCAACTGACTGGCTCCTGATTCTGGACTCCGATTAAGACAAAGTCCTGCGGCGATGGGTGGCGGTAGAGAGGTCGGGTGACGGTGCATGCATACTCGGCTTTGTCCAACACCTGCACGTAGGCGATCCAAAGAGAGTGGTCGTTTCTGCGCTACTTTTGGGACGCTAGCGTGGATTGGGCAGCACTTTGGGTGACAAAGCAGCCCTGTTTAGGGAGGCACTGCTTTCCTCGCTCAGCCAAGGAGGGGGCTAGAAAAGGTGCCCTAAAAATTGCGCGTTCCTTTGTTTAGGGGGGGTAGCAACCGCGGCTGCCTGAGCACCCCAAAACTCGCGGTCGACGAACTAAAGATGAAACTAATAAACTAATAAAAACCTCTACTATGATTTTTGGTGCATGGAATGTACGCACCTTGCTTGACAATGATGGCAATGCATGCCCTGAAAGAAAAACTGCAGTCGTGGCACGCGAGTTAGGTCGCTACAACGTCGATATAGCTGCACTGAGCGAAACTCGTTTGGCTGACGAAGGGGAACTCGAGGAGCACGGCGGTGGTTATACGTTCTTCTGGAAGGGACGTTCATCCTCGGAACCCAGACAATCGGGTGTGGGATTTGCAATCAAGACCTCTATTGCCAAAAAATTACCGGAATGTCCAATTGCCATCTCGGACCGTATCATAACACTGCGTCTACATCTAGACAACGACAACCATCTAAATATTATCAGCGTGTACGCGCCAACTATGGGAAATGAGGATAGCATCAAGGAGCGATTCTATGAAGAGCTTGGCCAATGTCTTGGCAAAATCCGCCCAAGGGAGCAAATACTATTGCTAGGTGACTTTAACGCCAGAGTTGGCCGAGATTATGACTCGTGGCCAGAAGTGATTGGTAAAAACGGCGTCGGCAAAATGAACAGCAATGGGCTAATGTTATTGACTCTCTGTGCCCAATACGGTCTGACCATCACTAATACATTATTTAGACAGCCTGACAAATATAAATCTACCTGGATGCATCCGCGTTCCAAACATTGGCACCTTAATAGATTACGCAATAGTCCGACATCGTGACATCTCTCAAGTGCACCTCACCCGTGTAATGCGCGGCGCAAACTGCTGGACGGACCATAGGCTAATTATCGCAAAACTCAAGCTGCGTCTGCGTGTTCCACGCAGGTCTTGCAGACCCAAACCAACATCTCTGAGTTTAGATAAGCTTCGGTGTCGCGAAACTCAGGAAGCGTACGTGCGGAATGTGGGTGAGTCCTTGATATCATTTAATGCCAACGACGGTGATTTAACGTCGCAATGGAATGCTCTGTCGTCTACCATATTGAAAACGGCTACTGAAGTTCTTGGCCCAAGACGCCGATTCCACGAAGACTGGTTTGATGAAAACGACACTTTATTATCGGCAGCATTAGAAAAGCACCGAGACCTTCTTAGACGCAATAAAAAGCAGGACCTTTCTGAAGATTTAAGCGCAGCAATTCTGAACTCAGAAAGCTTACACGTGAGACGAAAGATATTTGGTGGCGAAAAAAGGCAGAAACAATACAATGGCTCTCAGACACGAACCAAATTGGTGCTTTTTATGAGGAGGTACACAAACTGATCGGCAGCTCCGTGCGCAATACCGTCCCAATAAAATCTTTGGAGGGTTCCCAAAAATACACTGCCAAGCAGGATGTATTAATGCGCTGGGCAGAACATTTTGAACACCTACTCAATGTCGATCGACTGGCAGATCTTGACCATATTGAATCTATTCCCTCTGTGCCCGCAAAAAGTTTCCTAGATGAGCCACCTACCCTCGAAGAAGTTGTCAAAGCCATTAAAGACCAGAAGAACAAAAAAGCAGTTGGTGTGGACAATCTCGCCGGAGAACTAATTAAGTATGGCGGAGAACAAACTCACACACTAATATGGCAATTGTTTAGGCGCATGTGGAGTGAAGAAGTAGTACCATCTGACTTCAAGACGTCGCGCATACAGGCTCTTTACAAAAACAAGGGGGATCGCTCCGACTGCAACTCGTATCGAGGAATTTCATTGCTTTCAGTTCCAGGAAAGATATTTGCTAAAATTATTTTGAATCGCCTTATTCAAGTGTCGGAAACGTTATTGCCAGAAACCCAGTTTGGGTTTCGACCAGACAGAGGCACCTGCGAAGCAATTTTTTCCATCCGACAGCTTCAGGAAAAAAGTCGTGAACAAAGTCAGCCACTTTATATGTGCTTTGTGGACTTGGAAAAAGCGTTTGACTGTGTGCCGCGGGAAGCGCTCTGGTTGGTTTTGTCAAAATTTGGATGCCCTGAAAAGTTTATTCGCATGATCCGTCTCCTGCATGATGGGATGACCTGCTGTGTGACCTTCAATGGAGAACAGTCAGAGTATTTCTCTGTGAGTTGCGGTGTTAAACAGGGTTGTGTCCTCGCACCAACGTTGTTTGCATTGTACTTTGCAGTCGTAGTCGGTGAAACTCTAGAAGAAGCTTCTGCAGGTATCAAAATACGATTTCGAACCGATGGGGGCGTATTCAATCTGTCAAGACTTAAATCAACTACAAAAGTGTCGCATGCAGTAATAACGAAGATCCTGTACACTGACGACCTATGCTTCGTAGCTGACTCTCCACCTGCACTTCAAGACCTCATTTCCAAACTCCACGAAGCTTGTAACCGTTTTGGTCTCAAAATAAGTGTTTCTAAGACAGAGGTAATGGCTATGGATTTACTTGGACACTCTGAATCTCTGAACGTTTACATTGGTGGTTCAGAATTAAAGCAGGTGCAGAAGTTTAAGTATCTGGGAAGTACAATAACAGATAACTGCGACCTTGAGCACGAAATAAACCACCGCATTAGGTCGGCGGCTGCAGCATTCGGTAAACTTCGGTCTAAGGTGTTACGATCGCATGACTTGAAACTTTCTACGAAGATCTCCGTTTACCTTGCGATAGTTCTACCAAACCTCCTATACTCCTCCGAGACATGGGTGCTCTACCGTAAGCATATACAGACGCTAGACAGGTTCCATCTCAAATGCCTCCGCGACATTTTAAACATCAAGTGGTCGGATCGGGTAAGAAATACCGATGTTCTCCGTCGGGCAAAAGTCTGCGGCATTGAGGCGTACCTGATGCGACGCCAGCTTCGGTGGTGCGGGCACGTTGCGCGTATGTCTGAAGAACGGGTGGCAAAGCGCATGTTCTTTTCTGAGCTCCAGAACGGCAAGCGAAAACAAGGCGGCCAGTTCTTACGGTACAAGGATGTTCAGAAAAGACACATGAAAAGATGTGATATGGACCCCCTGAAGTGGGAAGATAAGGCAAGCTGCCGCCCTGAATGGAGACGTTTGGTATACAAAAGTGTGTCCAAATTTGAAGAGCACCGAAGGTCCTGCCTCGACGATAAGCGTGATGCTCTTAAGGCTAGACCACCAGCAGCCATCTCATATAACTATGTGGACGGTGTCCTTACGTGTCGTGGCTGTTCACGCACGTTCTCTAACAAGATAGGCTATTGCAGCCATCTTAGGGCACACGCTAGGGCAATCGATCGCGCCCTGATATAAATTCAGGTCCAGTCGCTATAGCCGAAATCGGCTAGGAGATATATATATATATAGTACTACTGTGAATTTTTTCACATTTTTAAAATTAACCGTTTAGCTGTTAGAAGGGGGGGGACCCCTGTGTTTGACAAAAATTTTCACTTTAAAAATTTATGTTTCGCAAACGGAGTGCTGAATCGAAAAATGTTCTTAGTAAACCCCTTCTGTCTTTTAAAAAGCTGTCCTATGACACCCTATTTGATGATATTGGCGAGAAAAAAAATCATCGCACTTTCACGTCTATGGGAGACACCCGATTTTTTTTTTTAAGATTTTACCCTACAGTTCTGACGGCGTAGTTTATATATATGACCATGCCAAATTGCAGCTCTGTAGTACCAATGGTTTCTTAGGAAACCCGCGGACAGACGGATATGGCGAAACTATAAGGGTTTGTAGATTATTACGGAACTCTAAAAAGCTTTCCTATGTCACCCATTTCGATTATTGCCGTGTGGTGATCGGTTGAGAATAACACCACCCCATCTCTTTCCGTGGGTGTCGTAAGAGGCGACTAAGGAAACACAAATGAGATCTGCCTCCTAGTAATCCATCCCTGGCAACGACACTTCATTTTTTTTCTGAATCTGAGGTGTCGTCCTATGGTCTCATGCGGTGTGGTAGGCTCTGTAAAGGGCCGTCTGGTTCGCGACCACCCTCCTATCGAAGTCCGACGCCAAACAGCTTGCTGTGTTCCGTCGGTGCGTGGGAGTACCAGTGCCTGTATAGGCATTTTCTGGGTTAACTCGCTCCATCGTCGACCTCATCTTTGATATTTATGGTCAAGATTGAGGTCAATAGTTAATCCATCTTATAATAAAAAAAAATATATTAAAAATAAAATATTGGTGAGAAAAAAAAGTCCGTCGCCCTTTCATGTGTATGGGAGACACCCGAAAAACAATTTTTCCCAACACTTTATGTTAGATCTGTCGGCGCAATTGATATGTATAACCATGCCAAATTTCAGCTCTGTAGTACCAAGGATCTAATATTAATACTTAAATATATTATTCTTATTAATCCCAACAATGTTTGGCACTTGGTCGACCATTATTCGTTAACTTGAAGGGTCAACTTATCTGTGATAGTTTTCTTTTTAATTTCGTCGTATATTCTACCATCGCGAATTTTTCCACATTTTTAGAAACTACAGTTTGGCTGGTAGAGAGGGGGGACTCGAGTTTGACAAAAATTTTCACTTTAAAAATTAATGTTTCGCAAACGGAGTGCTGAATTGAAAAATGTTATTAGTAAACCCCTTCTATCTTTTAAAAAGCTATCCTATGACACCCCATTCGATGATATTGGCGAGAAAAAATAAATTAAGAACTTACAATTTGGTGCCAAAACTCCGCCATATTGTTTTTTTTTAAATCACCTACCTAAGAACATTTGGGTGTTTAAGACGAATCAAACGATACCTTGATTGTCGAAATCCATTCAGCCGTTTGGAAGATACGAGGTAATAAAGAAATTTACAAACGAACATACATACATACAAGATACGCGCGAAAAACATAACCCTTCCTTGGCAGTCGGGTAAAAAGAGGCGCGATTATTTTTTATTTTTTCGCTTGCAAAATGAGATTCACATTGACAAGTATGCCATACAGCCAAATAATAAAAAAAATACTTATCTATATATTTTCACTCTTTAGCATAAATAAATGATAATTTTCTTTTAAATTTAAATGATTTGATGTGGAATTATATTTTTATTTACAAATAGTTTAATATTTACACTTAATTTTAAATATAAAATAAGATCTGATCTCTTTGCTGAAATTTAGAAAAAAAAACCCATTAAGTACTAGTGCTTTATTTTTATTACTCACGGGCTGGGTAATACATATCATTATGAACCTTAAAACAATAACATAAAACCTGCTTTAGGAGCAAATGTGTTGAAAATTACATTGGTGTTGTTTTTCAGGAGCGACCAGACATTCTCTTCAGACCTGGACGCAGTGCTACGGGATAATGCCTTGAAATCTTCAATCCCACATCGAATGGATTTGTTTTACCAGGTATCAATTTATACAAATACTTTCCTTCTTTATCGTGTACGGACGGCCGCAATTCAGGTTACCACACGCGTGCACTCTGTTAAGAGCGGTTTTTCAATGAAAATGGAGTAACCTGATGCGCTGGCCTCTGTACATATTCAAGTATATGGCAAACTTTGATTCTTCCACGTTGGACTGGGAGTGAAAAAGAAACTTAGAATGTACTTGCTGCCATCTGCCAACTCTTCCCAGGCATTCTGTAGAAGTGGGACGCGTGGGTTTTGCTGTACAATTATGGGCGAAAGGCCGACAACCTCTCATCGTGTTTCATCCAACAAATTTCGGAATTTATGTCGAATGAGGCATCAAGTGGTTCTAGAACCACTGATGCTCTGCCTACCTCGTATGTATGTATGCCAAACTTTATTAACCTTGTTGTCAAAGTTTACGAACAGCCAAATGACTTGGTTTTATGACTGTAATAAATCAAGGTCAGCAGGGAGCGATTGGTCACTACTATACAGGGCTTTAGGTATCTCTCTTTCAACCTCTCGGGTGGTTAATCAGTCCATGAAACTGAACAACTTCCCCAAGGAACATAGGTCAAAATACGATAAAATAATTTTGTGTTCCCATACAAACTTCATCAGCATATAGCGCATTTTGTATGGGAGATCAAAATTTATTTTTCGTATTTTGACCTATGTTCCTTGGGGAAGTTGTTCCGTTTCATGGACTGATTAACCAACCGAGAGGTTGGAAGAGAGATACCTAAAGCCCTGTATAACCTCACTGATAGTATCTGGGCAGTGAATGCCACTGTACTAAGACCGCTTCTCTTAATATACTTGCCTTAAAGAGTAATTTTCTTTTAATAATGTATTTTTAACCACCGACAAAGAAAGAGGGGTATTATAAGCTTGACCTGTGTATCTGTGTGTCTGACTGTGGCATTTTAGCTCCTAAACGAATGGATTGATTCGATGCATTTTTATTTGTTTGAAAGCTCACCTAAGGGGCCATCCATAAATTACGTCACACGAATTTTATGATTTTTTGACCCCCTCCCCCTCCTTGTCACAGCTGGTCACATTTGTAAGACTCCCCTCTCCCTAGCGTGACGTCACATATTTTGCATATTTTCTATTTTTTTTCTAATAAAAGCACTACTTAATAGAGTTGTTATTATTTTTTTGGGTACTGAAAACTCATTATCTCAACCAAAGAAAAAACGTAAAAAGAGTGCTTGGGACTGAGGAGGTTAAGTTTGTCGTTAATAGTTAACACGTTTTCATACTCATAACACATTTTGAAATGTGACGTCACGACACTTATAATCCCTCCCACCCCCTTGTCACACAATGTCACACTTTATCGACCCCCTCCCCTCCCCGTAACGTGTGAACTTATTTATGGATGGTCCCTAATCAAGAAGATAGCGGGTAGTGGCTGGATGAAAACATCGGAGGATCGTGCAAAGTGACGCACCTTGGGGGAGGCCTATGTTGAATGAATGAATGAATGAATGAATGAATGAATGAATGAATAAAACTTTATTTGGGAGACACAGGAATTTTTCTTAAATCTAACTTACAATTAAACCCAACAATCGTAACAGTGCCACCCAAAAAGGCGCTGACTCAGCATTTGCTACAGCGGCGAGGCTGTAGCGCTGATATTCTGCCAGTACCAGAAATAAAAAATAATAAAATAAAATAAAATAAACAAAACAAAAAGTTCAGCAGTGGAAATGTTCAGCAGTGGACTGCAATAGGCTGATATGATGATGACGATGACCTAATCAAGATCGTTCTTAGCTGTGTTTGATAAAAAGCGGTTCAGCCGTTTAAGAGTTATAGTTATATCCGATCAAATGTCAGGGCTGAATAAAATTTAAAATGATAGAGTTATTTTATAACACAATGTGTTTTAAAAATATTTATTTTTAAAATAATTTACATACATACATCCTCTCTTGCCTATAATACTATCGTACTCGGCCTGCTGAGGGTTAAAAGATGTAATACAAATACTTTAAAGAATTTGATTTGATTTTAATTCTAGGATTCGTTACAAATAAATGAAATAAATGATAATTTAAGCCTCAAAGTAAATAAGACGAGATATATTCGCCTCGAACCAGTATTTGTTTATCGGGGTTACAGTTACCTACAATTCCAGTGAGATTGTTTTCCGTTTTAATGCATTTTAATGTAATACAATATACTTTATTGCACAATTTAGAAAAGAAATACAATGATGAGACACTTACAAATAAAGTTATAAAAAGGTACAATAAATAATAATAATAATAAAAAAATTATACCTCAATAAAAAATATATATTAAATAATAATTAATAATAGGTAATTTTCTTTAGTAAAATATATTTTTTAACCCTCGACAAAAAAGGGAGGTGTTATAAGTTCGACGTGTGTAGGTATCTCTGTGTCTGTGCGTCTCTATCTGTTTGTCAGTTCGGTAATGACAATGATTTCATGCGTCAGGGTATGGACAGATAACTCTAAAATTAAAAAGGTTGTTTTACGCCATGAATGTCCATCTCATCTTTTTTAACTCTTAAATGGCTGAACCAAATTTGATCAAATACGAACCATCTCGACCACGTCAGCTTTCAAACAAAAAATCGCATCGGAATCGGTCTATTCGTTTAGGAGCTACGATACCCCAGACAGACACGTATACACAGACATACAGATACACAGACACACACGTAAAACTTATAACATCCCTCTTTTTGTGGGGGGTTAAAAAAAGGAATTGTGGTTCTGACATGATGGTTCTGTTTTGCAGATGGCGCGTAAAACGGCTTCGTGATACCTACCGTACTGCAACTACTTAAAAGTCAAAGTGGGATGTTGACAGTGTCTTATTTTATAAATTATTGTATCTGAAACAAAAAATAATGCTAGAAATATATTAATATCCGAAAACAGCATTAAAATTGGTTTCTAAATGAAAAAGTTATTAGCATTTAAGGACTAGCTATCTCGTTTTGTGGGGAGATCTAGCTATCTCGTTTTTATCTACGTAAACAAATGGCGATGACGTCACGTGCCAGTAAGTGCATCTCTTTTTCGTTGTTTCACTTTCCCCCTCTACTGAAATTTAATAGCTTGTAACTTTTTTATTTCTCAATAGTTTTCAAAAATTATTTCGGTTATGGGTTTTGGATTCAGTTTCTTTTTAAGTTAAACAATAAAAAAAATAGTCAACATCCCTATTGGCAAGAAACTCCGAGGGATGCTCTTTTAAATTCAATCATACAAATTTCCTTATTTTCTCATTTTAACTGAGTTAAATAGGAAGATTTGCAATGTAGAAAGTTTGTGGTGTTTAGAATAAATTTGAGCTGATGGACATGTATAATACATAAATATATGTAGACGGCAAAGGGACGTCACAATAAATTCAAGGTCATCCCGATTATAATTTGCTATTGGCCTTGACCATTGTCTGCTGTTTCAGTAGGTATGAATTTAATTAGTGAATAAATCCACCCAAATTGGGGTATTAGTGTGATACAATATGCGAATAAAGATCAAAGTGTATAGCTTTTTTAAATCCGAATCAAAATTTTGAACAGATCTGGCCCAGTATGAAAAGACTAGACTGTTTCCTTTATACTCAAAAAATAGAGTAAGATACTAAAGTCTAACGTAGGTACATAGGTACAGTAGGCAAAATGTTCTAAAACAATAGCACAGTAGGTGCGGTAAAATATGCATACCCAATGAACTCATAAAAAAAGGGAATTACGTCAATTGTCCAGAAAACAAATATAGAAACATGTGGTTTTTTATAAAATTTTCCTCATTATTAATCGCAACGTACTGCCTGAAAATACTAACTCGACTCACCTATTCGTAACATAAAATAATTTGGGTATTGAACCAAGGAATTTCGGAGTAATTTGGAGCGATAACGTTATCAATTCCCAATTATTGGTTGCTTGTTAAACTTGAAGTACACATACTACGAAATAAGTTCACGGGGATCAGCCTCATTTCTAAAGAGTGATTACGATAATGAGACTTGTTGATTTAATCATACCTAAAAATTTGGATGCCTACGGGCCGGGAAAAACAGGCGAGGGTTTATCAAGGTTGACGCAATAAAATTGTTTGTTACAATTACAGTCAACCAGGGTTTTCGGTACCTATTTTTATTTACCTAAGGTGACTAATAGAAAGACTAAAGCAATTGTTATTCATGTAGTCCAGGCCCTGACCACAATGATTAACCGTCAGTGACTAGTTCAGTGTCACGTTGAAGCATTATAACCCACAATAAATCATAGTCTGTGAATAAATTGTAAACAATCTAGTGTGTTTAGGTGGGTCACCGCGCTAAGTTACAGGAGTCAGGTGCGTTATTATCGCAAGTGTAAATTGAGTTGTTACCCAAAATCCGCTGCATATTTATGGGCTAATGGGTTCATTATTGTTCTCCTGAGCCAATTCCTATCACCTAATTTCATTTCAATGATTCGAGTTGCAATTCAGTATCTAAAGGGTGAGTCATGGGGTACAGTAATTAAAAATAATCAGTATGTTAACAATTTTTCTTTCAGAGATAATACTTCTAATAACAATCTTAATACTGAAAAATCAATTTTATAAAACTAAATCACATCTGATACTACGATAATAACTTGACTAACATGACATCACATCCACACTACGGCATATCAGCAACGATTTTAACATACTCCAAAATCACAAAATAACAAAATACATAATGACTAGCCAAAGATAAACAGTTGCTCCTCTGTGCGCGCAGTTTCCGCACTACCGCTGCCAGGTCAATTGTTGCGCTCTCATTGTACCTAGATATGGAGATGTCCAAGGCGCAGTAGGTCCCGCTGCGATTCAACCCGGCGCTGCAGTGGACTACCATGGAAGGGTAGTTGTCACTCTTGCAGTCATCCACGGCTTCATTTTGAGCCTTTCTAACTTTTAGGACAAAGTTCAAAAAGTCCGATGGGTTCCTAGGAAGGCGTTTGTGAGGCCAATCGGTGTAGGCAAAATGTTGGAGGTCCAGTGGGTCATCAGAGTCGACCGTCACCCGCAAACTGGTCACAACGTGGTCACAAAAGTTCTCCACCTTGATTGTTTCGACAGTGTAGTCGCCGTAGAACACTGTTGTTCCTTTCTTCGGGCTCCAATACTGATAACAGGCTCCATTCGTTGTCTCAGTTAACATGACGATGACTCTACTTTGATACGCGAACACCATTTTCCAAAAGTCTTCAGCTGTCGACGGGAGTGGTCCCTGACAGCACAGATATTTGTCCTTAGTTTTGTGTCCGTCGACCCGGCTGGCGTTGATGAAGTCGTTTTCCCCGTTATCTGCTGGCAGGAGCACCCTGTTGTGATCGAAACAAGGTAAGAACCAGAATCTATTCTTCAGGAGGTTTTTAGACTGCAACGATACGCTGCAATCGAAACGGATTTTCTCTTCTGATATTTTCTGATGTTCTTGCACGAGGAGGCGAAATAGGTGAGTTTGTTTCATATAGTCTTCAAAGTCACTGGCACGGAATCGATTTTTCGTACAATTCGCGCCCATTTTTAAAAATTTGAATTCACAGGATAACACTCCTAATTCCTACTGCAGTTTAGTGTCGAATGCGACTTTTTGAACCAACCGCTGTGAATTTATACCGTTTTTCCAGCATTAATATTCGATTTTACTCTTCATGAATTGATAAGCCATCGTATATGACGCACAACGTTCCAGAACATGAAATTTAATTACTAAGTTATTATTTCAAACAATCAATTTTTATTTTGTATCGAATTACTTATGACGTTAGCTGATTATCGGGTCCCGAAACAATAATGAGGTAAACGGTTATCGTCAAGTTTAACCACATCCTGCTCTGTGTGACGCTATTGTCGAATTTAGGTACAATTAAAAATCCTTTATTAGGACTCTAGGTAATCGAAGGATTGGTATAAGAGCAATTCAACCCTGGTTCATCCCATAACTTCGTCGATAGTTGTACAAGCAGCATCACCGGAAAAATGTATACCAACACAGACTGCAGTCGACAAGGATCGGAAGTTCAACGACTCAGTGCTCAGATCCGGTTGCTGGGCAGCCAATTACATAACGTTGATACTTACAGGGCTCGTCTTAGACGGGAGTTGGATCAAGCTAGAACTCAGTATCAGAACGCACAGAGCCAACTCCAAATTATGGAGAATAGTCGAGCTCCTCCATCACGTCCATGATCAAAATGATGTTACGTGAGTATTACCATATCTTTGATTTTCTTCTACTTGTTACGTCTTTTCAAATTTGCAATGGAGAAAAAACAGGGGATGTGTAGCCTTGTTATTCACTGTCTAGACAGCTATTAACATATGGAAATGTGATTTTCCATTGAACGCCCAGTGAGCGTGGGTGGACAACAGAAATACAACGGAAATACTTCCCTATTGGTACGAGACTAAATTATCCTAGGCTAGCAACCGATAGCTAAGCAGTTCTCGAATATCTTGACATATTGACTAACCAATAAGCTAGTAGGAAAACAGGTGTGGGAAGAAATAATATGGTTGCTTATGTCTATCGACAATCGATCTCGACAGGTGCGACAATCGATCTCGTGTATATAAGCCGTCTGAAAGGGGAGAAAGTGTCACTGTTTTAAAGCTCCCCCTTAGGTAAGGGTGTGGGGCAAGTTTACTAACCGGTTTTTTTGTTTTTAGTGAACCATGAGTACTAACAGCAATAAGAAGACACAACCAAGCCTATTGAACTTCTTCAACGCTGGAAGCTTTTTGGAATTCATGCGAAGTCCCAGCTCCGTCGCCCAAATTTTAGATGAATACACCCGGATGACCAAGGATTCACCAACGACTGAGCACTGGAAAACATTGGAGTCTGATAAGAAAGCCTCAGCGCTATTTTTACGACCGATAAGCATTTTGCATCATGTGACAAATACAATCATGTACAAAATGACTGCGACTAATAGTGCAAGTTGCGATGCTGTCAAGTACAGATGCACTGAACATCCTACTGAAGAGAATTTGGATCAGTTTTGGAAAGCAGTTTTAGATCAAAATACCGATGTTATGGTCGTGCTGTCGACTAACGGCACAATTTACCGATACTGGGGTCTAAGCGAAGGCTCGGAAGTGAAATGTAACGAACTTGAAATAAAAACTATCAAAGTTGTGATAGCGAATTTCTATACCAAGACATTGCTGCAGTTGAAAGAAAAAGATGAAGTTACGCGTGAAATAGTACACTTTCATTACACTGGGTGGCCGTCGGACAACATGTCGCATAACCCAATGCAATTAACAAACTTCATTAGTATCGTGAATGATGTTTCAACTTGTGGGCGAATAGTCGTCTCTTGCAGCGATGGTACCAATAAGTGCGGGGTGTTCTGTTTATTAGACATGTGCATTGCTGAATTTAAGAACGAAAAGGGCGTATTTGTGTCGAAAGCCCTAAGGAAGATAAGACAGGTGAATGAAAACGCCATCAGCCGACCAGAAAATTACATTTTTTGTTATAACGCATTATACCATTATGTTATCAACAGTCTTAAGTCATTTCGGTAGGCAATGTGCCATATGGAGCATGTGGGAATTACCAACGCGATAACATTTGAACCCTGGGGAAATCGGCGATTTACTTTGTTTTTATTCACAGATGTTGAACAAAACTAATTGATATATAAAGGGGTTCTAGTAAGACGTGATGTCATTTCTCTTTGGTACTTGAACAAGTGACATTTCACTCATTGCGAAAATGGCTTTGGAAAGATTCAACGATATCTTTGGCCAAGTTAAGGGAGAGAACAATGACACCATGTTCCATCTCATTGCTCAGTCAGACTACGCTGATATTTTGGACCGAATCTGGAACGCTACAGGACAAAATGAACTGAAGCATCTTCTGCTACTGAAGAACGGAAACGGAGAAACTTGCCTACATTGTGCCGCGAAAAACCTAACTGGAGACCGTGCTGAGAGGCTAATGGTACAGATGGCTGACATGGGAGCGGATTTAGACGCTCAGGAAGATGGCACCGGTGATACTCCGTTGCACATAGCGATTACACGGCGAAGCTACGAGCTGGTGGAATGGTTACTTGAGATGCGCGTTAATGTAAGCATAAGAAATAACAAGGGGCTGACAGCATATGAAGTGGCTGTGCAAAGCGAGGACCATGAAATGATTAAGCTATTTTTTGAGTCCATGGCGGACTTTGTAGAGTCCATGAGCTTAAAGTGATCTTCAGGTTGTGTTCTAGCATAAGTTTGAGGCTGTTACACTTTTTGTATTTAGTTAGTAAAATGTAGGCTTAGGTTTGTTCTCATGTACTCTAGTCTTCAAGAATTTCAATAAATGTGTGTTTATTCCAAGTTATTTTTTTCTACTTTGTTCTATACTTTGTTCAAATATTGATAGCCTTCCAATTGTTCGTGTTGGCCTGTTGCTTTGAATCACACTGTTAAAAGTACTTCAGCAAAATCTAAGTCAATATGAAACACTACCGTGAGTCAAATAAAAACTACCATAAATAGAAATGTGGCTGGTTTGTGGCTTGTGACGGTAGTATTTAGGAAAACAAAACAACTTTAACAAATACACAGACATTGAATAACTAAATAAAATCAGTTGTTTCCAAATACCATTATGTTTTCAAACGTAAGCATATTCTGCATGCATGCACGCAACTTGTGCACCTGGAGCAGTTAATCAAATGGAGATGACTCTTATCTCGTAGTCCAGAGAGTAGAAATCGTTTTTTCATAACTCACATGCAATTTACATTTACTGCAAGCGTGACTTCATCCGTTATTTCAGTGAAACTTTACACATTTTCATTTATCTACCCCCTGGACTACTGGAAATTTCCTAACTAGTTGTTTTACAGTCAATAACCATGATATGATGGAAAAGTATTTGGTTGAAAAAGAACGCATTTCTGAATGAACGATCTTTACACGGAGAAAATTATTCTTAAAAAAATCAGGCATAAAAATTTTGCAGTTACTGTTTTAAAATAGGGCAGCCAAATATCTCAGCATGTGGCCCTATGTTTTCTTGGCAACTAATTAAATAAAATACTCCACACCTAGTAATATAAATTTTATGGCACCAATAAAACTATTCAAATTAACTAATTAAGTTTACCTGTGCTACTCACTGCCAAATAGCGTGTGATTCACAGTGTGTTAACGAATTTTCGTTGAATCGGTCAATCATGGAGTGGTCAGTGATATTAGTTGGGATACTTTTAAGTTCGGCCGCTCACCCTATTGGCAGAGCGCTGCAAAGAAAAGCACATGTGAGACACAAAAAACGGGTTGCGTTGGACTTGAAAAATCGTAAGTACACAGAGAAAAAAAAATACTATTTTCAGTACATAAATTTCTTGGCTCAAGAAAACAGTTACAATTATTTGATTTATTATTGTCAATTATTAATTTCTTGGAAAAAGAGTATCAATAATTATTTCTGTTATTGTGAGTTTACGACAAAATAGCTTTACTTGAGTGCAGTAAAAATTATTTTTATCAAATTAACGAATTTTTGGGACTAGAAAATATATTCTTGAAAATTTTCAAGAATCTATATGGTTGTGTCAAGAAAATTTTCTTGATGAAAGTATTTTTTTTTCTCATTGTAAATGAGTCTAAACTTTACTAGAAATACTTCCGTGGCGAAATATTGATAAATAAATATAAATATAGTGAAGTTCTTGTGTTTTTTTGTGACTGGAAGCCGGTGTATATGAAGTCTTATTTACTAGAAATCTAATGAAATCTAATTTGATCAACCAGGAAACCTCGACGATCGCGTTCGTACCACAACTGTTCCGGAAAGCATCAAGTTGACTCTACGCGGGTCCTTTGATCTGCTCAAATTCTATCCGTATGATAAAGAACAATGCCTAACAATGAAAGCGGAGGTGAGTGCACTGTTGATCTTTTTTAATTATATTAATTATATTTTTGTATTTAATTTTGAACAGAATACAGATGTAAGGTGGATACTTTTAGATGTTCTAATTGTTTTTTTTTTTCATTTCCAGTGTACTAACTCTGAAGTTCCGTGTTGTAGTATCAGGAAATACAAGGACGGTAACATTTACACGATAGAAAGGGTGTGCTACACCACACCTTTACAAATAATAAGGCATGAAAAAGTGAAAAGAGATACAAGAAAGGCATATAACTCTTCAACAAATGAAATCGAATTACTGTAGATGCAACTGTCAATCAGTTCTCTAGATGGCTCAAATAAGTTGACAAGTTCATGATATTATCTTCTCGCGTTTAACCTCTTGATCTATATTAAGTGAATTTCTAAGAACAAATGTTTCTGAAATATCTCATTATCTAAGAGAAACAAGTTTTAAATTTTTGTTATCAATGTACCCAGTTACGAATTCTCGGAATTGTTATCATAAACAATTATTAATTAAGTCCGGGCACGTGGACTATCATCCCACGACTCTTATTGAATATAAGCGGGAGTTGACAGATACTTCATTATAGTCACTCTCGACACTTCATTACGGAATGCCGCATCGTCAAAATGATAAGATTGAAGATTGAAATTACAACGATTGCTCAAAAACCAGTTGCGCTGAGTGAGGCCGAATTCAGAAGAAGAAGATGTCAACCCGATTACTTAGCAGCCATCTGCTCGGAGTATAACTACGTCATGTCACAGCCGCAGTTCGGATCCGTTGACCACTTTTCGAAAAAAGAAAACGAAGGGAAAAATCGTTACCACGACGTCTTCTGCTGGGACAGTTCACGCGTCAGGATAACCCCGAAGAACGGTGATACCGACTACATTCATGCGAATTATGTGGATCATTACGAGACATCGAGGAAGTACGTGGCCACGCAGGGGCCTCTGAAAGCGACAGTCGATCAATTTTGGCAGCTCGTCTGGGAACAAAACTCCCGTATTATCGTCATGCTGACAGAACTCCAAGTTGCTGGAGAGGAGAAATGTGCCCCGTACTGGAACCCTTACAGCAAAAAACAAGAGGTTTTTCAAGCCGGTGATCTATCGATCAGGACAACAGAGGAAGTAAGGAATTCAGGATATGTGACGACATTTTTTGAAGTTTTTAATTCCACTACTGAGGAAAGGAGGACAATTAAGCATTATCAGCATTTAGATTGGCCGGAGCGAGGAATACCTTTCAACGGCATCTCGTTTAAAGATCTCATTCTAGATGTGAATTTTGAACATCAAAAGAACTTAACTGCAGCAAGAAATGGACCAGCGGTTGGGCCAATCATTGTTCACTGCAGCGCCGGGATTGGAAGAACCGGCACTTTTATAGCAGTGGACTCATGTATCTACGAGTTAGCAAAGACCGGGAAAGTCTCAGTGCCCGAAAATATAACGCGAATACGCCAACAGCGATGTTTAAGTGTTTTGACATTAGACCAATATGTGTTTATATACAACGTGCTATATGAGTTTTTGGCACTATTCGATATGAGTTCTTGTGTGAGAAGATCATTTTGTGCGTGTTGACTGGTGTATTTTGCGCATTGGTACCGATTGCTAAAATTTGTCGTTATTATGAAACTTGGCCAATATTGTAAAAAGCAATATCGAAGTTGTAACTAGAATATAGTCATAATTTATTTAAATTTTTGATGATGTAAGCCACATACATGGCACTTATCATTATATGTAGAGTTATTTATGTATTCAAAATATCAATGAATCTACGAATTTTGTGTGGGAAGATATAGGATGTCCTATGGTTAGTCAGCACCTAAGTTATCATCATTAGAAACTGAGGGAGAACAACTCGTAGGTAATAATGATTCAGAATGAGTGATTCTGTCAGGAATTGGCCCTGTAATTTGTTCGAAATAAAACGATGCGCACTGCACTCGTTCGATTTAAAACTATCACCATAGTATCTAAGCAGGAAAAATACTCATTTTGCATTGTCATTTCTGAATCAAAAAATATCTTTAATCAAAATTAATTGAGATTGTGATAAGAGGGAGAAGGATGGGAAAAACTGAGTCAAGATCGAATCATTAGCTACTAAATTAGTAGCTTTTGATTGATAGGATAAGATAATGATGAATATTCTCAAAACTTTTGGGATCAAGACTGTAGTTTCTAGTGTATAGAACTTGTGAAAGTGACTGAGTTTTGTTGCCAATGTCTCAATTGTAGGTATAAGTGTTTTGAAATTGTAACGTAAATTAGTTGTAAGATAGCATGTAAGTATGAAGTTTACTTTTTCTTCAATGTTGATTCATCCATGCTCTTAAATTTTCGACTCTCTCGTTATTTCGATAATAAAATTGTTACTTGAACTAAGATTTTTAATTATTACTTTCAAAAGCCCATCCATCGATGATTTAGGTTTTTGCAGAAATAATAAAAGGCGTACGTATTAAATTTTTAATTTTATTAGGCGTCTAAAATAGGTTACTAACTCATTGATAATTACATTAATCTTAGGCTAACTTATCTATGACTAAAAACTATTCTAGAGAAAACTTGAGGCTACTGTTAACATAAATAAAAAAACTTTACATGAGATCCGTCACAAAATAAAGGACAGCAATTATTATTCTAATTGATATAACTCAAAGTAATTATACAAAACAAAGTAACAGATAGTATAGTGGCTTACTTCGCACATGCTTTTGAATCTGTTCTTTTTCAATTCTAGCATAGTTGAGAACAAGTTAACTTTCCCTGTTTTCAAAAACCTTGTTATTGAAATATCAATCGCGCAAAAAGCCATTGACCGACCTGCCCCGTCGCTACACTGGATCACCATTGGACTTTTACAGCCTCCAGAAGCATGTTGCTTTACTGCATTTTCACTGTACAACCGTACCATCTGCATTAACTCAAGAAGGTCATCAGTCGAGGGCGAGATATCAGACTGCTGCCAATTTTTGAATACAAAGTGGTTGACAAACAATGGATCTTCGTCTTTGTGAGTTACAACAAGCTTCATGAGTTGGAAACCCGAACGCATCGGCTGAATTTTCAAAGTTTCAATCCTCAACTCTCCACTTTGGAACGACGCTCCTTCTGTTTGGTTCCAGTAAAAACTGCCCTCTTCACTGTCACTCGGCTCGTTTAGCATCACAATGATTTCGGTTTTGTGTTCCCAAATCATTCTCCAGAACTTGCGGGTTGTTGTCTCTGAATACGGCGTTTCTGTTGCGATGTAGGCCTTTGGTTGCTGGAAGCCGTCGATGTAGGAAGCATTGATGTAGTTGGTCACTCCTTCTTCTTCTGAAAGGACCACGCGGTTGTGGTCGAAGCACAGTCTTTTTTCATACCTTAAATCTTCGGAGTATGCGGCAGATAAACAGGCGTCGAATGATGCTTCTACTTTTGTATTCCTTATTTCTCTGTACTCTTCAAAAAGATATCTAATAGAGTTTTTGCTATCAATTAATTTGATGAAAGCTCTACGGGTCAGGACTTTTGAATTAGTGGAACCCATTTTGATATATATGTCAGCAAGTGTAGAATGCGGTGTCAATAGGTGTGGATTTCACTAAATCACAGTGTCAACTGAAAGGTCACCAATAGTACATCGGTATTTAAAGGATCTACTTTTCCTTATTAGGTATAGTTAATCACTAATGACGATTGGCTGGCTAAGTGATGTTATTAACCTAATTGAAAGTATATTGTTAATGAATGACATGTATGCCATGCTATGTGGTTTGACGTCGTGTAAAAACCACAAACTGATAATGACTGAAGTTAATAACTGAAAGTACAACAACATTGATGACAAAAAAAAAATAAACAGAGCAATTAATTAACTGTAGAAGAAAACACTGTTGTTTTTACAGTTCTTATAAATTGAGCTATATCTATATAAACATTCCTCCAAACTTCTCGTAAAATGACCTTATGTCGCATCTTTGTGATAAGAAATCTTATAAAGCGCTTGAATCACCACTCAGTACTCATTATCACAGAATCAATCGTTGTAATTACTTGTACGTGTCATCAAATCCAGAGTTCGTTTCCCGCCATGGCTACCGATCTAGGAGCACTTATTACAGCTGCTGACTTTGTGCAACGAGCCAACCACCCGAAGTACATCGACCTTATCTCTCGTGAGCATTGCGACATCATTGCTATCCCAATAAACGGGACTTGCACAAACTTTCTGAAGTCTAAAAACAAGGGCAAAAATCGTTTTCCGTATTTTACGTGCTGGGACATTTCCCGTGTGGTTTTAACCAACACCAGCGATGGAACAGACTACATAAACGCTAATTATGTAAGCAGCTACGGCATGAAGAAATTTGTGGCGGCTGAACAGCCGACGGCGTCCACCTTGGACTATTTTTGGTCCATGATTTGGCAAGAAGACTCTCGAGTGATTGTGGTGCTGACCAGCTTCGGGGAAGAATTACACCCGAACTGTGTCCTGAAGGACTTTATAGTAAAGGAAGAAAGTATTAATCTGGAACTCTACTACACCACGTCAACACTAAGTGTCACTCACAAGCAGACTGGAGAGATGAAAACGGTGTATCGTTTCAAGTATTTAAATTGGCCCGAAAACGGAGTTCCTGATATCGAAGGATTTATTGAATTCTTGCTGGTCATCAATAAGCAGTACCAAGTATTTTTTCTCGAAGCAATAGCTGCCAGACGATTTCAGCCAGGCCCAATTATTGTCTACGGAAAGGCCGGTGTTGGAAGAACTGCGACATTTTGTGTTGCAGACTCCTGTCTATACCAGCTAGTGCATACGGCATCCATATCAGTACCATCAGCAGTGCTGAAGATAAGGCAGCAGCGAAGGTTTAGCATGTTGTCTCAAACGCAGTACATTTTCATATACAGTGTCTTGCTCCACTTCCTACTTACTATTCGATCTGGCATGGGAATATTTTTAGAACTGCGCTCCTACTTTACGGCCAAAGACGGGTATTTACTAAACCTCTGAACGAGTTAAGTTCTACGATTTTAAGTTAGGAATTATGTAGATTATTACTTACATACGAATCTTTAGGTATATTATTTTGTTTACTTTAAGTTTGCAATAAACCTTTTTTACCATTCAAGTTATTTGAAGTTATGTTTTTTAAAGGATATTTGCACGTGAGGATCCGGACCCGCTAAATTTTTCAGCACTCAATAGCAAAAAATATATTTGATACATACAAGGAAGATCACTATTGAAGAAATTAGAGTTTTGAGTTGATGTACTCAAGGTGAGAGTCACATATCAATAGTCTTCACAATTTTCGCAAGCACGTGATACCAATTTTAGCAAACTATAACAATAAAAAGACTCAAATTACTCATAAATAGTTCGACCTTGTTTTCACACCGCCGGCTGGAAGCAACAGAGATAAGACTTGACCTGAGCCTGGCCCCGGGTTTGGGAAAACCCAGACCAAAATAAAAATGTTACTGGGCGACAATTATTTTGCCGATTAGCAATCACATGTCAGGGGTCTCGAGCGCTCAGGTTTACACGCAGTTTTGCAGTTGAAAACAAAATATTTTAAACTGACGAGTTTTTTGGGTTTGGAATTTTAAGTTTCTACATTGAAATACTTCCTGTTAATACTGAATAATTCTAAAGCTGAGCAATTTATTCACAGCGCCATTGATGAAGAAATGCGTGCTTGATAGTCATATACATGTTTTGGAAATCTTTAAGTTATAAGAAGACACATAGTAGGCAATGAGCTTTCATAGTTCAAAAATAACTGTAATGTTTTATATAGCACTACATCTACAGTAAGCGCAATTGCTATTTCGAAGTCGACAGGCGTTAAAAAAAATTGTTTGTAATCTGTGAACGTTGGGTGTTTAAATATCGACACTTCATGAAAGTTTTAGTGCTTGCAAGTCTATACAAACGCTATTACTCTCTCAAATAGTTTATAGTAAGTTTAAACTCGCTGTTTTACAATTTTGAAATGTCTTGTTTCGTCCTGGTCCGAAACTTTCATCTTTGATACTTTGATGATGTGAAAAGAGAACATTGGTTCCAATCCGTTAGGTAAAGCCAGTCTTTGAAAACTTTTCCTCAACTAACCTAACCTAACCTTACAATGAACGTTCGTATGGTTGTTTCAGTTCTTGCCTTTCTTTTCTTATCGATGGAGTAATTAAATCTGTCCTGCCCAGTAATTGGTTATAATTCCACCCACAGCCTTTTGATTGGTCTCGTTTAGAAAGAAAAAAAAGAAAAAGAAATGAATTCACCTTATAAAAAAGACGTCGAACGAAATACAAATGAATAATGTGGTGAAAAGGTGCTGCCTTAGCCAAGCTGTTTTTCAGTTTAAGTCGTCTCTATGGTGTAGGGGGCACAATAAAAGTTGCTTTATTGTTTGTATGGAGACCGCAGTCATACCGGTCGTTTTCCAAGAAGCCCCACTTCTTACGATTTGCCCTGCACCTGCCAACACTTCCCCAAATTCAGTTCAGCGTATTCCATGTTGCCTATGAAAGACGATCGCCTAGAGACAGGTGTTCCGTAAGAGGAATTTGGGGGCCCGTTTGTAGAAAACTTTCAGCCCAAAGCTCCAGTCTGTCACTTAGTGGATTTTTCTTTATGGTTCGAGTTTACATTACAGTTTCCTATGAAAAACAAAAAAATCCGCGCGCTTTGTCAGTCGTTTTGTGTGGCATAATTAGCTTTTTCTGTTTATTGCACAAGGGACTGTCAGTGAAGCTTTTGTTGAAATTATTTGAAGGAATTATTTGCATTCCTCTTCTTTGCTTCTTCCATCCGCAAATGTAAAGGTATTTTATGTCTTTGGGTCAAACGCCTGACTAATGGAGATCAGTAAAATGTTGATGTATGTCTCTTCTTATGCCAGTTGGTGATAAATGTTCTACCTGTTTGATGAATAAGCTCTTACATGCTTGCACATGTACCTCAAGTGAAAAAAAAACAACAAAAACATGTGTCAACAAAAACATGTACACAATTTAAAAAAAAAACAGATTTCGTGCCTCACATGATTATCGAGCACATTTTCGAATTCCGTAGATTCAGTTCCCGATTTCTCATAAAATCTAGAATTTTTTTGACTTTTTTCAAAAAGGTTAGGCTACAGGGCAACCCTTTACCCGATCGTCTTTGTCTGAGGCTCAAATTGTAGCTAACTAGATTGTCCATATATGTTTTGCTCAAATTTTTGATATCATTTTTCGTTTCCAAAATATCAAGCGCCAAATTCAAAAATTCGGAAAAAAAGCTTTTTTTTCACTATTTTTTCGTTTTTGACTTTATCGAATAGGTTATTTTTTTTGCACCTTACAGCTCTCTTGAATACGCCTTTTTAACCTTTTTTGAATATCATATCCTCACAACTCTCCGATATATTTATAAGGGGATCGCACTTTTTCGTGAAATCGGAGCTTACACTGGAGCCGAACGAAAAGACAATTCCAATGTCAAAAGCGTAACTAAGAACGCACATTGTTTCCCACCTTTAATAATTTAAATGATGGAGATTGGAAAACTTACGGTCCCTACGTTGAATTATTGTTTAATCAAATGTCATCGATCATCATATGATTTAACAAATTTGTATGAAAAGGAAAAAAAAAGATAAAATATGTACTGATCCACTCTAATTACTTGACCACTGGTAAACTACTTACTATTTGAATTTTCATTCTTAAAGTATGCAAACGTTTTGTTTAGTATTCTAAGTGCTATACTCTTCCATTTATTCGTTGTTTTTGTCTGTCACAACGGCCTTAAGTGAAAAAAGTAGAAAAAAAACACGTTGAATGTGTTACTAGGATATTATAACAAAAAAAAAGTCTGGGATAACCCATTTTGTTTTCATAAATTTTACCGTGATGGAGATAGGAAAATTTCTAATCCTTGTATTCATTTAAATGTCATCATCTATTTTAAATTAATGTAAAAAATCCAAAAAATAGATAAAATCCATATAAAATTATGTAAACGTAAAAAAAGAAAGAAAAAATAATATAAGTAATTAAGTTTCTCGACAACTGGTGAACTTTTTCCTATTGAATTTTCATTGTCAAAACATGCAAACGTTTCGTTTACTATTCCAAGTGGTAAACTTTTTCAACTTATTCGTTGTTTGTGTCTAGCACAACGGTGTGATTGATATTGGTCTCGAGCACTTTTGGTTTCTTCAAGAAAAACCTTAATAAAATGTATTCAATTAGGGCATTAATAGAGATTAGGAGCTCAATCTTCTTCTTACGTGTAGGTACAGTCAAGTGTGTGGCGAACTTGACTAACCCTTGTGTCAGTTTTCAAACCGCACAATGGCCTCTGACTTGGTTGGACCTCAATGAATGTTGAAGTGTGTGTCTTCTTAGGCCAGCTAGTGATATGTACATTCTTACATGCTTTCACACGTGCCTTGAGTGAAAAAAGTAGAAAAAAACACGTTGAAAAAAAAGTTGAATGTGACTAGGACATAATAACAAAAGGAAGGATCTTGGCACACCCATTTTGTTTCCATATGTTTTGAATTTAAGAGATGGAGATTGGAAAATGTACAATCCTTGCATTCATTGCATTCATATCATCTGTTTAAAATTGATCCAAAAATAATAAAAAATAGGTAAAATTATACATATAAAATTATGTAAACGTAAAAAAGAAAGAAAAAAAACTAAGTTTCTTGATAACTGGTGAACTTTTTCCTACTTGAATTTTCGTTCTCAAAATATGCAAACGTTTTGTTTACTATTCCAAGTGGTAAACTCTTTTAACATATTCGTTGTTTTTACTGTTACTAGGTAGATTAAAACACTAACAGCTCCACGCTGTGGCGGGGTTTTTAAATGATCGGACAGTTGATGTCAATGGTTTATGGTTGAGTGCTTTTAATTGTAGGAAAATTGAAAGTACCAAAAAAACCTACTCAGAAAATTCCTAGCTTCAAAAAATAATGCTAGAAATATATTAATATTCGAAAACACCATTAAAATAGGTTTCTAAATGAACAAGTTATTAGCATTTAAGGACTAGCTATCTCGTTTTGTGGGGAGAGCTAGCTATCTCGTTTTTACCTACGTAAACAAATGGCGGTGACGTCACGTGCCAGTACGTGCATCTCTTTTTCGTTGTTTCAGTTTCCCCCTCTATTGAGATTTAACAGCTTGTAACTTTTTTATTTCTCAATAGTTTTAAAAAGTAATTCGGTTATGGGTTTTGGATTCCAGTTTCTTTTTAAGATAAACAATAAAAAAAAAAATCAACATCCCTATGGCCAAGAAACTCCGAGGGATGTTTTTCAATTCAATCATACTTTCCTTATTTTCTCATTTTAACTGAGTAAATACTGAATAATTCTGAAGCTGAGCAATTTATTCACATGGCTGCTTATCTAATAGATAATCAGAAGTTTTACAAAGATTTTGTTAACTTAGTGTCTTGAAACTTTCTTATTTTTGGAAAACTATTATGGAAACTAAATTTGCCACAGGAAGCTAAGTCTATCTCTAAGGAGCGCCATTGATGAAGAAATGCGTGCCTGATAGTCATATACATGTTTTGGAAACCTTTAAGTTATAAAAAGACACATAGTAGGCAATGAGCTTTCATAGTTCAAAAATAACTGTAATGTTTTATATAGCACTACATCTACAGTAAGCGCAATTGCTATTTCGAAGTCGACAGGCGTTAAAAAAAATTGTTTGTAATCTGTGAACGTTGGGTGTTTAAATATCGACACTTCATGAAAGTTTTAGTGCTTGCAAGTCTATACAAACGCTATTACTCTCTCAAATAGTTTATAGTAAGTTTAAACTCGCTGTTTTACAATTTTGAAATGTCTTGTTTCGTCCTGGTCCGAAACTTTCATCTTTGATACTTTGATGATGTGAAAAGAGAACATTGGTTCCAATCCGTTAGGTAAAGCAAGTCTTTGAAAACTTTTCCTCAATTAACCTAATCTAACCTAACAATGAACGTTCGTATGGTTGTTTCAGTTCTTGCCTTTCTTTTCTTATCGATGAAGTAATTAAATCAGTCCTGCCCAGTAATTGGTTATAATTCCACCCACAGCCTTTTGATTGGTCTCGTTTAGAAAGAAAAAAAAGAAAAAGAAATGAATTCACCTTATAAAAAAGACGTCGAACGAAATACAAATGAATAATGTGGTGAAAAGGTGCTGCCTTAGCCTAGCTGTTTTTCAGTTTAAGTCGTCTCTATGGTGTAGGGGGCACAATAAAAGTTGCTTTATTGTTTGTATGGAGACCGCAGTCATACCGGTCGTTATCCAAGAAGCCCCACTGCCCCCACTTCTTACGATTTGCCCTGCACCTGCCAACACTTCCCCAAATTCAGTTCAGCGTATTCCATGTTGCCTATGAAAGACGATCGCCTAGAGACAGGTGTTCCGTAAGAGGAATTTGGGGGCCCGTTTGTAGAAAACTTTCAGCCCAAAGCTCCAGTCTGTCACTTAGTGGATTTTTCTTTATGGTTCGAGTTTACATTACAGTTTCCTATGAAAAACAAAAAAATCCGCGCGCTTGGTCAGTCGTTTTGTGTGGCATAATTAGCTTTTTCTGTTTATTGCACAAGGGACTGTCAGTGAAGCTTTTGTTGAAATTATTTGAAGGAATTATTTGCATTCCTCTTCTTTGCTTCTTCCATCCGCAAATGTAAAGGTATTTTATGTCTTTGGGTCAAACGCCTGACTAATGGAGATCAGTAAAATGTTGATGTATGTCTCTTTTTATGCCAATTGGTGATAAATGTTCTACCTGTTTGATGAGTAAGCTCTTACATGCTTGCACATGTACCTCAAGTGAAAAAAAAGCCAACAAAAACATGTATCAACAAAAACATGTACATAATTTAAAAAAAATCACTGATTTCGTGCCTCACATGATTATCGAGCACATTTTCAAATTCCGTAGATTCAGTTCCCGATTTCTCGTAAAATCGGCAAATGAATCTACGGAATTCGAAAAATGTCGTTGTGACTTTTTGACTTTTTCCAAAAAGGTTAGGCTTCAGGGCAACCCTTAACCCGATCGTCTTTGTTTTAGGCTCAAATTGTTGCTAATTAAATTGTCCAGAAATGTTTTGCTCAAATTTTTGATATCATTCTTCGTTTCCAAAATATCAAGCGCCAAAATCAAAAATTCGGAAAAAGATGCTTTTTTTTCACTATTTTTTCGTTTTTGACTTTATCCAATAGGTTATTCGATAAAGACAAAATTTATTTAACCTTTTTTTAAATATCATATCCTCACAACTCTCCGGTATATGTATAAGGAGATCGCACTTTTTCGTGAAATCGGAGCTTACACTGGAGCCGAACGAAAAGACATTTCCAATGTCAAAAGCGTAGCTAAGAACGCACATTTTATCCCACCTTTAATAATTTAAGTGATAGAGATTGGAAAACTTACGGTCCCTACCTCGAATTATTGTTCAATCAAATGTCATCAATCATCATATTATTATTGAATTATTGTTCAATCAAATGTCATCATAATTTTGTATGAAAAGTAAAAAAAAGATAAAATTATGTACTAATTGCTATCCACTCTAATTTCTTGACCACTGGTAAACTACTTACTATTGAATTTTCATTCTCAAAGTTTGCAAACGTTTTGTTTAGTATTCCAAGTGCTAAACTCTTCCATTTATTCGTTGTTTTTGTCTGTCTTACGGCCTTAAGCGAAAAAGTAGAAAAAAAGCCTTAAGCGGCCTTAAGCGAAAAAGTAGAAAAAAAGCCTTAAGCGAAAAGTACACGCCCTTAAGCTGGGTCACGTCGATTTTGTGTGCGAATTTACAGGCCGTCCTCTAAAATACTGTGAAAATTATGAAATAAATGTTTAAAATGCAATATTTTTTTTATTTCAAGTAAAACCCACCAAATTTTAAATACTTGCCTTGTGAGTGTTATTAGCTCAAAATCTTGTTTCTATTTCACATGATTAATATTAGAAAAATGCGACTAAGCCCAGAAAATAAATTCATTAGCGATGTTACTAATAATATTTCATGGCATATTGCACACTATTAGAAAGGGGACAGTCCAGGAATGTTTTAAAAAATCTGAAGAGCATGATCACTTTTAGTTTTTTTTTTTTAATTCGAATCGAAAGTTGACGTTCAAGTTTTTTTTACTTTAAAAAACTTTGCGGGTCAGTAAAAAAACTAGATGTTGCTGGAGAGTAATTTTGGTTTCTATAGAAGCGTACAAAGTTACAGATTAAAGATTTTAAAAAAATTAAGCTAGACTTAACAGTTTTTTTTATTAAAATTTAAATGTAGACTTTCACAAAATTTCACCCAAAAATATTTAAAATCCGCATAGAAAATTCAGTTGGACCAAGATTTTTTTATGGGGGCTGAAGAGGTAGCCAAAGACCCCTCCAATCACCCTATTCAATTTGGCAAACGATGCACCAAACACCTGTATATCTGTCAAGTTTCATAAAATTTGTTTTGGAAATATTTGGATTAAGATTCAATAATATTTCTAACAGTCATGCTTATATCTTCAACTAGCTGATGCCCGCAACTTCGTTTGCGTGTTAACAGTACAGAGTACACAGATTGAAAACATCTATCTTACGTGATTTAGATTTAGATTTTTACATACAAAAGTTTTTTCCCGCTAACTCCCGTTCCCGTGTGAATTTTGCAATATCCTGTTGCAACACTTGCAACTAATAGTACAGTAATTCTATGTAATCAATGTATGGGAAAAACAAACAAATTAATAAAGTTTTGAAACTTGTGTGGCGTGATACCTTTGGGTGTGATGTTCAAAATGCACAACTCTCCCCCCCCCCCTCTACCTGACGCTTCACCCCCCCACACCCTGAAACGTGTCTCTTTTATCGGTTTTTCCACATTTTCTCGAAAACTGCTACACATACGGAAAAAGTGCATAAAGCAAAATCCTCATCAAATGGGCAACAAAAAAGGTTTTACATATATTTTTATAGGCTTGATGGTATTCGAGCTACAGCTAGTTCAATTTTGGTAAAATAGACTAAAGACAATAAGTTACGCTGCCTGCTCAATTTCTTCATCAATCAGTCTATAACGAATTTTATACGTCCAAATTTTCACAAAATACGTATTATGATGATAACTATCGTGAAATATAATTTAAAAAGTTAAAAACCTAAGCCACAGTGGGGTTCCCATACGACAAACGTCCAAAATATCGCAATTTTTTAATAACTTTTGTTACTGCTCTATTTCAAAAAATATGCAATGCATACATTTCAAACTCGGTACACATTTAAAACATAATTTACTTTAATTTACAAAAGATGAAACACAGTCAAGAGTGAGTCGGACTCATGCTAAAGATATTTAAACAGAAGCTCGCACTCGAACTGTTTTTGTGACATTTACCTGGTTATTTGTCGTAGAATTACTATTATTATTTACACTATGACTCAAAAATATTAGTATACGTGCGTTAGACGTATATGTTTTCGTTTTATTATATATCACAATAATTCTATGACAAATAACCAGGTAAATGTCACAAAAACAGTTCGTGTGCCCGTTTCCGTTTAAATACCGTTAGCTTGAGTCCGACTCACTCTTGACTATTTTACATCAACTTTTTAGTTAATATAAAGATTGTTTTTAATATGTATTAATTTTGGAATGTATGCATAATATAGTTTTTGAAATAGAGCAGTGACAAAAGTTGTTAAAAAAATGCGATATTTTGGACGTTTGTTGTATGGGGACCCCACTGTGGTTTAAGTTTTTAAGTTTTTTTATGCTATTTTACGATAGTTACTATCATAATACGTATTTCCTGAAAATTTGGACATGCTGTATATAATAGTTTGAAAGATACAGGGGCTGCGACTGAAACACCAAACGTACATATCAACCAGCGGACGCACTACACATGGGAACTCCGTGTAACCTCTTTTAGGAAAGCTCCCACAATATCTAAAGATCATCTAAGCAAAATTCCAAACTTAGAGCGTCATAGCTTTGGTTTTGCAAGGAAATCTTTTGTACTAATCACTATACTCACTATACTGTCGTTAATAAAGTTTTTATTGATCAAATAAATAGCTATAAACGATCAAATAAATAGCTATAAACATTTGCCTTATTTGAATACAGAATACAATGATTCGTACACCTAAGTATAAGACGGTCACCAAAACAAACACTAACCCTCTTTTATGTGTGACATGTATGAAAACTATTAACAGACGAGATTATCTGAAATGTACCAAGTGCCAACAAATAAATTGCCCAAGCTGTGAAGGAATGACTTTAAAAGTTTTTGGCCTAGTTTCTTATGAGCGAAAAACTTCATGGACCTGTAAGAAATGTCGCAGTAGTCAGAAGGATGAGCAATTGAGCCTGGATTTGGTTGAGCATAAGAGCATGAATGCTAAAAATTCGACAAAGGTCTCCCCAAATGAAGGCTCAGAGAAAACCACTACGCTGAAAAAAATGGTGATTAACGTTCCTACTGCGAATTCTTTTAGCTCGTTGGATGAAGATACAGAAGAAGAAAATGACAAAAGCTGTAAGCTAGACAGACAGTTTATTTCCTTAAGTAACGAGCAGCATGCATTAACCGACCCCTGTAATTTGTCATTGTCACCTGTACTTATGAGTAGGAGCTTGGATTTGACTACAAACCCAGCTGTCTCTACACAGGAAATGAGTGAAGAAATATCAAACCTTCAAACTGAACTGGCATCTACGCAAAACGAACTTGAAGAGACAATATTAGAAAAAAACGAATTCAAAAGAAGAGTAGATTTGTTAGTGAGAGAAAATGAAGCACTTAGAAGACTATGTCGCACAACTCCCTATATTGACTCTAGAGCTAAGAGACATTCTCTAACTCCAAACTCTTTAGCTTCATACACTCCACCTAGAAGTGTACCAATTAGTTTTCTGTCAATGAAAAATGAAGAAATCGTAAAAATGCAGCAAAATATTCTTAATTTACAAGAAGAATTAAATAAGTCAAAAAGTGAAATCGCTACCCTAAACAATCAAATACACTCACTGACAGAAAAAATACAGCAGCCAATACAGCTACTACATTCTAAGGCTAAAAATGAACAATCTAAATTAGGTACCCGCCAGAAGACTTTTAATAAAGACTTAGACATAAGAAAAATATTGATCCATGGATCTCAACGTTGCGTCGGGCTAGCTTCTAAATTAGAATTAAGTAGAAAATATAATACCATGTATGAGACATATAAAATTTACTCTGAAACAAAGTCTTATGCTCCTAGCTCTGAAATACTAAGAAATATTTGGAATGTAAATATCAGCCCTAACGATAAACTTATTATTTGCATTGGAGAAAATGATCAGAATCCAAATCTGGTTCTGTCACAATTAAAATCTGTTCTTAATAAATTCATTAGCAACACAGTAATAATACTAAATGTGAACGAAAGTCGTCACCTAAATGCAGTGAAACTTAATCATGAAATTAAAAATGTATGCAACTCCTATAATAATTCCCTGTTTGTATCATCAGTGAATAATAGAAATTTATGTGATTCTATCAACCACGCAATTGATAGTTTAGACTATGACAGAAAGTTTATCGATGCTCGCTCTCTGAAAAATATTATTGTAGCTCGTAGCCGTAACCAATCAACTCGAAACGGTTTAAATACATCTAACATAAGATATCACAAAGGCACTATACCTTACTTCTTTTCGCGTATGGCCATGGCTAAAACAACAACTGAGACTGCAGGAACTCCCCCTAAAAAGGGAACGATACCGTATTACTTTCGTAAAAGAGACGAAAAAAGAATTTTTCGTTCCTAAAGCATCAGATTCAGTTTATAGCTTGTGCACCGGCGTTTCCTCGCAAACAACCAAAGTGACCCTGTTGCACCAAAATATTCAGGGTATGTTAAAAAAGCGTGAGCTCATAGAGTCCACGCTTGAGGAGTGGAAAGATAAAATAGGTGAGGTCCAAATACTTTGCTTCACAGAGACATTTGTTAAGCAGGGTTCGGAGTCTAACATCGTTCTGAATAATTATCGGCTAGCGGGTAGTTACTGCAGGTCTAATGAACGTAGAGGTGGCACGTGTATTCTTATACATAATAGCCTACATTTAAAAATTATAAATACGCCTATCTTACCTAAACCATACCTATTTGAATATTGTATAACTGAAATAATTAACTTTAATCTTATTGTAATTTGTATCTATAGAACTAACGCGAAAGGTTTCACTTTATCAAATTGTATTACGATATTCCTAGAAAATTTGACGAAAGTTCTGGGTAACGTTTCTAAACGATTTTCAAAAAAAAAATATTATAATGTGTGGTGACTGGAATATTAATATGTTAAATAATAATAATCAATCTATGAACTTGACATCTATTTTGACTAATTATAATCTTAAAAATCATATACTTATCCCAACTAGACAAAATTCTTGTATTGACTTAATTGCTAGCAATATACGCATTGTTCACGCAAATATACATCATATGGCGCTGTCTGATCATGAGACAGCTCAAACATTATCTTTCGAAGTGACAAATGCCAAAGATAGTGAAACAGTTTTGCAATGGACTGAAAAAAGGAGAGACTATTCCAAATATAATGTTAACAAATTCATTGAATGTCTTTCAGCTATTTCTTTTAGTAATATTTTCCTACAGAACGATACGAACGCAGCTATCAATTTGTTTCACGATGAACTAAAACTTTTATATGACTTATGCTGCCCGGTTATATGCATAAAATGCAATAACAAACCAATTCTTAATAAATGGTTGACAAAAGGCATTAAAAAATGCTGTTTGGTCAAAAGGAGGCTCTACTTGACTTACAGATTCTCAAGAAGCTGTAAAAATATTAATAAAAAGGCCTATGTAAAATATTCGAGGAGTCTTAAAATGATCATTCAAAATTCGCAGAAACTAGAGGCTACAAAATACATAGAAAGGTCTAAGAATAAATGTAGATCTTCGTGGAATATTATTAACTCCAATTCAAATAGGAAACAAACTGCGTCGGAAATTAAAGAAATTTGGTTACCGAACATGAACTCTCGAACTTCATGTGCTTCGCTAATGGCTACTACTTTTAATGAATATTTTATCAGCGCGGTCAACGAAGGTAACAAGTATAGTGGAAACCCCATGACTAATAAAGTTAGAAGTCATTGTAGTCAAAACCCAAAAACAATTTACTTGACTCCTACAGATCCTCTAGAAGTTTTAAAGGTATTTAAATCATTAAAAAGAACAAATTCTTGTGGCTATGATGACTTAAATATATGCATTTTAAAAAAAGTCGCGCAGTTTTTGGCTTCACCCATCTCTCACCTAATTAATTTGTCGATGTCAGAAGGTGTACAGTTTGTTCGCTCAATTAGTGTGCATGGGTAGCTGTCAGCTGTCATCTCGAAATGTATGGTGGTACAGGGAGCAAGAAAACTTGAATGGTAATTCATATCTTCTATCTCTTTCTACTAGTTATAATACGAAAATAATAATATTTTGTGGTCTCTGTAAATATTTACATGGATTAGTATAGCTATTTTTTGAAAGAAAAATATTCGTACCTATTTGAAAATAAAATTACTTAACTGTAAATAAATTATTGTATGTGTTCATTGACACTATCGTTAACATTTACAAAATAATAATAACGTATATTTCCAAAAAGAAGTACTTAAGGAAGTTAGTTCTGCTAACTTATAAATTACAAAGGAGGGTTCAGATAATTCGTCCTGTAGGTATTACTTGCATTACAAATACCCAGTTGCAGTAACGGTCATTAGAATAAAAGCTTTTCGGTCATTATGTGATATTCATAGATTAATTTATTTATAGATAGATATGAGTTTCGACATTTATTATTTGAATTTCTTTCAAATACTGACATTGGCAAAATCACTATGCGGAGGCCATATTTAAAAGAATAGGCATAAGTTCAATAATAAATTTTGCTATTTTATTTATTGGAGTTGAGAAAGGGCATTATTAATTATAGTTGAGAATGTTGGAGGAGACTGGCAATGACACTGCGAATAATGACAACAGCGGTGGTACGTCTCAAGACGATAACGCTCCAATTAAAAAAAGGAAGACGCTTTGTAAAAACTTCAAAGAAATAATTTTGAATGTTCATCAATACTGCGTCAACACAATGCCGCCTGATAATGATAAAGAGATGGAATTTAAAAATTATCCAATTATTGGGACAGTTTCGAAAATGGTTAATGTGCATCGAAACACTGTCGCCAAAATTATAAAATCAGGACCAGTTTCTCCCTTAAAGAGAGGAAGTCAGACGAAAAAATTCTCAAAGATAGATGATTTTGAATGCGATTTAGTTCGACGCACAGTATATAGATTCTATACAGATAAGAAACTTCCAACACTCGATATGATATTGCAAGGTTTAAAGACAAATACGGACTTCCCATATCAACGTACTACGTTGTATGAGCTTTTACGTAAACTTGGATTCAACTATAAAAAAGTGAATAAACGCAGTGTGTTGCTTGAGACGCCGCGATTCCAAGTCTGGCGTTATAAATATATAACAAAGCTCAGAGAAGCACGTCAAGAGGGGCGAAATATAATCTACCTGGACGAAACGTGGTATGACACACATGATACCGTCAAAAAAAGTTGGACTGATTGTAGTTGTCACTGCATTTCAGATTTGCCTTCCACTCGTGGGAAACGCATTATCATATTGCATGCTGGATCCAAAGACGGTTGGGTCGAAAATGGACTGCTTCTATCTGCGAAACAGATTAGCGATGCGAGCGCTGATTACCACTGCGACATGAACTCAGTGCTCTTTGAAAAGTGGTTTCAGGAGCAATTATTGCCAAACATAACACCAAATAGCCTAATAGTAATGGATAACGCTCCTTACCACTCGCGACTATCCGTCAGAATTCCAAACACCACAACCAGAAAAGGGGAGATCCTTGATTTTATGAGACAGTACAAAATTTCCATTCCAGAGCCAACCCCAACCATTCCAGTGCTGCTGGATATTGTGAAAAAGGCGGGCATAGAAAAAAGATATGTCATTGATGAAATAGCAAAAATGAATGGTTGTGAGGTGGTGCGTCTTCCACCATACCACTGCATTTTTAATCCGATAGAACAAGTGTGATCTAAAATTAAACATGACCTTAGAGCCAACAATTGCGACCCCAAAAACAGCAGTGCCGTATGTCAATTGATCAGGCAGGTCATGTTGAACGTAACATCTGACTTGTGGGGTAAATATATTGCCCACGCAATCAAAGAAGAGAATAAGTACTTTAATGTAGACCAGCATGTTGATGTTAACGGAGACATTTCATAATAAACACACAAAGTGATACAGATGACTCTGATTCGGAATAGCTAGATTGATTTTTTATACTTATGCTACAAAAATAGCATATATGTTTAAGTTGTAAGATGGCTATTTAATTTTAATTTTTATTAAAAAATTTGCATTTGTGGACGAGTCACATTTAAGTTAAAGAATGGTCCCAATATACCGTGCGCCTGTACTGCACACTAATTGCCCGAACGAACTGTATTCCCAGACAGGCTGAAGTATTCGATGGTCAAACCATTGTTCAAAAAAGGTGATAAAACTATGATGCAAAACTATAGACCTATAACTTTAATCCCTGTTCTTTCCAAAGTTTTTGAAAAGATCCTTTTTTCTAGATTAAATAACTTTGTGAACTCCTGTGACATATTAAGTAACAAACAATTTGGCTTTAGAAAAAACAGCTCTACAACGCTTGCCTGCTTTTCCCTAATAAAATCAGTTACCGAAAGTCTTAGTCAAGGTACCCGGACAATAGCTATCTTCCTGGATATGACCAAGGCTTTTGACTTCGTTTCGCATGAAACTCTGTTAAGAAAACTAGAGACGTACGGCATCAGAGGAAAGGCTAACGACTGGGTGAGAAGCTATCTTTGCGATAGGTTACAATGTGTCCAAATAACTGAAATGAAAAGGGTTACAAAAAGCTTACATCAAAAGCTGGCTCATAAGTCAAGTTTCATATACAATAAATCCGGAGTCCCCCAAGGCAGTGTCCTTGGCCCCTTTCTATTTCTTCTCTATATTAATGACCTACCTTTAGCGATAAGACATGACTGCATATTATTTGCGGACGACACAACATTGTTAATCAAAACAAACAAGCATATGGATCCGGAAAGATAAATAAATGATACCATGTCTTCGGTAACTAGCTGGTTAAGTGATAATAATTTGAGTATGAATATTACTAAAACTAAATTAATCCAATTTATGACATATAATAGTAAGCCATTGACATTGAATATTAATTTTAATAACACTAATATGGACATCGTTAATAGTACTAGTTTTTTAGGAATAACAATTGATAATTATTGTAACTGGAAACCGCATGTTGACTATCTAACAAAAAAACTTGACAAATATGTATTTTTATTAAATAGACTGAGACAAACAGTCTCTAAGAAAGCAGCTTTATTGGCATATCATGGCTTGGTATCGTGCTGCTTACGTTATGGCATTGTATTATGGGGTTTTTCAGTGGAAGCACAGAGGATATTTTTGGTTCAGAAAAAGTGTATAAGAGCCGTTTATGGAATAAGCTTCTTAGAAAGCTGTAAGCCTCTATTTAAGAACCTTGGTATCTTACTACTGCCGTGCCTGTACATGTATGAAATGTGTCTATTTGTCAGAAAATACCCAGACCTTTTCCTAAAAAACAATGACGGTAGAGACAGAATCGGACGTTATGGCCATAAGCTCAGGGTGCCAATACAACAAAAAAGTGTATTCAGCAAGAGCGCGTACTGTATGGCAATAAGAATTTATAACCATTTACCGGACAGCATCAAAAGCTGTAAAATTAATTTGTTTAAGAGACTATTGCATACGTTCTTTCTGTCAAAGCTATACTACTCAGTGGACAATTTTCTAAATGACAAAAATGTATTATAATAATGTGACATTTATATGAATATTTAATTTAATTAATGTAATGTAATGTTGTATATGATTATCTGATTAATTTTATAATTTTTAAATGACATCATTAATTAGGATGATTAAATTAATTAAATGTATATTACCAAAGATTTGCACACCTTATTGTAAAAGGTAGAATACAATGCTACTTAGAATAAGTTTTAAGACCTTGTCAAACATGTATTCTGGCAAATAAAGTTTATTATCATTATCATTATCTGATGACAAATTTTATTATCACTTTTTAACTAGCTAAAGCTTGAAAACCGTCAGGCCTATCAAAATAATATGTATGACATATTTGTTGACAATTTAATGAAGATAATTTTTGCTCTTGACACTTTTTTTGTATTTATTATTGTTGAGTTTGAAATAAGTATCTCAATAGTTTGATTAAGTTTAAGTTTCCGTTTCCGCCCACAATAGATGGCGCTAGTGTCAACTTTGTCTTTTGTGTCATGGCGTCTTGCAAGTCAAATAAACCTGTGTGGTTTATTAAACTTTAGTTTTGTTTTCTTATCCCATCCACTGCTGTACTCTGTTACCCATAACCCCCAACAATTATAGTTTTTGCAAAAACGATAAAAAACTGTTTACGGGGACAAAATTCACGGCGAGGGGGGTGTAGCGTCAGGTGGAGGGGGGGGAGAGTTTTGAGTTTTAAACACCACACCCAAAGGTATCATACCACATAAGTTTCAAAACTTTATTAATTTGTTTGTTTGAAAAACACAGAATTACCGCATTATAAGCTTTAAGTTTACTAAGGTACCTGCATGCCAAATGTCAAGCGTCTAAAGCGGTTTAGATTTTACATACAAAAGGATTTTCCCGCTAATTCCCGTTCCCGTGGGAATTTCGGGAATTCCTTTCTTAGTGCACCTTTACGGTACGTAGCTACGTCCCTTCCAAATTTCAAGTGCCTACGTTTAGCCGTTTAGGCTGTGCGTTGATATGTCAGTCAGTCAGTTTCTCCTTTAATATATTTAGATGTGCTCATCATAGCTTTGAAATTTGCTTTCATCTTTTATACTCGTAATTAATGCACATTTTGCTGGAGTGTGTCCGGAACGCAGATCTGAGACAGAGGTATATAGGATCAGTTAATGCCTTTAATGGACAGCTCAAATGCTGGCTGTCCAACCCACTGTCGGAGCGAGCAGTTGGACTGTATAGATTCATCAGGCTAGCACGGTCATCTAGGGTGACTGAAGCTTCTATAAAAACTTGAAAAAAAATCTTTTATAAGGACTGCTCAACTGCTGGCTGTCCAACCCACTGTCGGAGCAAGCAGTTGGGCTGTATAGATTCCTCGACCGGTCAGTTAGATAAACTACTAGATTGATTCTGAGGCTGGCATGGTCACCTGGGGGGAGAGGCTTCACCTCTATAAAAATTTGAAAAAAAAAAAAAAAAAATATTATTAACAATAAGTAATTTTATTTATTAAGGTTCACCCATGGATCTAATATACAACAAGGATAGAAATCTTCGAGCTCAAACGCGGGCCGAGGAAGAGATAGAGCAACGAGGCAGAACGTCTTGTTCTAGTAGGGTGACAATGCGATTACTCGTTTTTTTTTTTGGAGGGCAAAGTATATGTAACAGACAAATACAGGCTTCCATTTAAGGATAGAAGTTTTCCTGTAATTTTATTTTTATATAAAAAACCATCAGCAACATTTACGTTACTACATTTTTTATGAAACACCAAATTGTATGATAATATACAAGGAGGACACAGAGTAGTGGACATCAGGAATGTGTAGTTTAGGTTGCGAAAAAATAAAACAAAAACTCACCTTTCGTCTCATCTTATAATCAAATCATTAAAACATGCTTTTAACTCAGTTTCAAAACTTTTCCCATGAAAACATTTTCCCCAAGCAATCTATATTGGATTTTTGTAAAATTGGAGTTTTATGCTTAGAATTTGTTTTTTCCTATTTTATCTAACGGACCTTTGGGAGAGCCCGTTCAGTTCCATAGGGAAATTAGTATCTATAAGTTGATTTTGATCTTATGTTAATTTTTATTAGAAATGATTAAATAATTAATTTTGTCAATTCCCCCTTCCACAGGGCGCCATTGCCCGATTTCGTTTATTAACGCCAGATATAAGAAAAGTTTTTTTGTAATTTCAAACTGAAATACCTCAATTACCATTATTTGCCTTGTAAAAATAAGTTATCACCAATTTTGTGGCGTTCAAAATGATTAAAACTGAAAGTTTTTCGCTTCTCAGTCCAACCAAACTAAGAAGTTCAGAGTTTTTTATTAAACATCGTGATGAAACCCGTGCGTCTGAGAAAATGTTTCCGAAAGACGCATGGTCCACCAACCCGGATTAGGCCAGCGTGGTGGACTGTGGCCTGAATCTCCTACATGGTTTGAAGGGAGGCTCATGCCCCACGGTGGAGACATTGTATGGGCTGATGAGAGTGAGAGAGATACTTGTTATACATGAGTGCAAAGTTGCTTTTTAACCGCGTGCTCAAATTTGATGACCGACCAAGCGAAGGATTCTAAAATTGGATCACGAGCGCAGCGAGAGCTACAACAATTAGAATTCTGAGCGTTAGCGAGAGAATCAAAAGAGCACAAGGTCAAAAATCGTGGCACTCACTCGAGTCTAACACGTAACTTTTAATGAGGAATTGGAAAATGAGGTAAGCTTCCGAAAAACTCCCATAGAAGGTGCTGTTTAAGAACGCTACACATTTTCGTAGTTTTCTTCAAAAATAGAGTGTTTTATAAAATATCAACTGAAGTTTAAATTAAAGATCTCCCCGATACTATCATTTGGACATGATTGGAATTTAAAACATTTTGCAATGTCGTATTAAAATCCGATCTTGGATTTTGTTTACTACGAACGTTTTTCGATTCAGCAGTCCGTTTGCGAAAAATTATTTTTTTATAATGAAAAAAATGTGGAATAATTCACGAGCATTAAGCATTTACGACGAAGTTTACCCTAATCCAAAATGGCTGCCATACAAGGTTCCACGCTAAAAGTGAGGCGAGGTCAAAAGCTGTACCATATTGATATTTCATGTATCGTTTAATAGGTTTTTGGGGGTGTTAATTACAAAAATTATATCAAACCTATACACAATCGCCACGCGACCTGCTCTTTAGCACCAGCTTGATATAATTCCTAACAATAATTTTGTCGCTAAGAAAAAATTTTAAAAAATAATAATAATAAAAAATTACATCAAACTTATACACAATCGCCACGCGACCTACTCTTTAGCACCAGCTTGATACAATTCCTAACAATAATTTTGTCGCTAAGAAAAAATTTTAAAAAAAATAATAATAAAAAAATTTATTATCCATTCTGTTGTATTTAGCCCAAAACTAAAGTTATTTCTGAAACTACTAACTCTTTAATACAATTGTTTTTGATACTAAAGTATTTGGAGATTTTAACGTCGCCGTTTGTGAACGGTTGAGAATAACACCACCCTATTTCTTTCTCTGGGTGTTGTAAGACGCGATACAAATGAGACCTGCCTCCCATTAATCTACCCCAGGCAACAACACCTCAATTTGTTCTGAATCTGAGTTGTCGTCCTATGGTCTCATGCGTTGTGGTAGGCTCTGTAAAGGGCTGTCTGGTTCAGAAGAGAAAGAGGAGACCTTATTGAAGTGTACAAAATTCTCAACGGCCACTATGATTTACAAGACTTTGAAGAACTTCTTAAAAGAGACACCAATACCCGGCTGAGAGGGCATCACTCAAAGCTACAAAAATCCTGCTTATCAAATAACAACCCACATAAACACTTCTTTGCTAACCACGCCTTGGAACAAACTACCAGAGGAAGTGGTCTCAGCGCCAAACGTCAACATCTTTAAGAATAGACTGGACAAACATAATAAGATTAGACCAACATAGATAGGATATTAGGATACAGGCTTACATCAGTTTTTTTTCAACTGCTTGCCTGTATTATAAATAATAATAATTCCCGGTTCAACCAGGGAATTATTTAAAAATGTATGAATGCAGTTTAAATTGTTTTTAAAATTAAAATGAAGTCTTCTTTCAGTAAAATGTCCCATCTATAATAAAAATGGGCTGAGAGCCATCTGCGCTCGCCACTTGCTCGGTGAAGCTGTCAAGGCCATCAGCGGCCAACAGTGTAGTCATTTAGAAAAAATAAATAAAAATCTATAATAATCAAGGTAGTTTCCTTCCATGTGGCATAGCCGTGGGACACTATGTATATAAGAACCATCGCCAAAAAACCTGCTTGTAAATAAAAAAAACGCATCCAAATCGGTTCACCCGTTTGAGAGCTACGGTGCCACAGACAGACACACAGACACACACACACACACATAGAGGTCAAACTTATAACACCCCTCTTTTTGCGTCGGGGGTTAAAAACAACTGAGTGTGCTAAAATACGGTTACAATGGCTTTGGAAAAAAGGGCAGTAAATTCAACAGTGAGTGAGTAAATCACGCACATTATTGCTGAATTTACCTTTGGTGTCTGCATGTATGTCGATGATGTTACTACACTGGTTTACAATTTTGCACATTCTAAAGATAGGCAAGCTACAACCCAACACGGTGGTTCAAGATGATGGAAAAAGAGGTGATATCTGAGCTCGAGGCATCCGAGCGGGAGCACGGAAACAAACAGAGCTCAACAATGGAGGACAGTCATTTTTGTTTGTTAAAAATTTGTGGAGAAATAACGCATCAATAAACTCTCTATGTTTATCCAGCGAACACATTTTGAAGTAGGTACTGCAGTCTTGAGCGGTACGATTTTTCTTTTTTAGACCAGCTGACAAAGAAGAGATGCAAAACATGCAGAAAACATTTCTTCACGCGTTTAAGAGGATCGACTACCGCGCCCATGTCCATACAAAAAGGGAAAACGTTTTGCTACCCCTAAATCTTCTCCGATTTTGATAATTTTTCACTATGTTGTTGTCCCTATCAAAAACTATGCCTCTATGTTTTCCTTTTTTGAAAATTTTGTTTAGATAAAAAGTTATAAGGATCTGTAATCTTGCTTTATTGGGTTTGAAAAACATTCATTTTAAATTCATTGTATTTCAGAAATAAAGTAAATTTTCGGAAAAAACAAAAAATAGAGGCATAGATTATATTCTGCTGAAAAGATTGATACCAAAAAGTAGTATATTTAGTACAGTTTAGGGGTTGGGAAACGTTTTCCCCCCAAACGCGATTTTCGACAAAAAAATACCTAGAAACACAGCCGAGCTGCAACTGTCTCTATCGCACGTTTGCGAGCGGGGCCGAGCGCGGTCGCGACAGAGAATGATTCTCCAAATACCTATTTTCCTACGCTCGCGGCGCTATAGAATAGTCTTAAGGCGTGGCGAGTGTACCGCACAATGCGGCTTCCACACGACACTAAAGTACTCCATAGTGTTTCTGACCAAGGGTGGCGCAAGAGGGGCAGCCATACAAAATATAATTCCTGTGGGCTGTCTCTAAGGTGTAAAAGAGGAAAATTAAAAACTCAAAAACATAATTTCGCGTTGAAATCAGGCGGATTTTCAATATGTATGCGTATTATTAAGAACCTAAATACATTTATGGAAAAGCCATCTTTAAATTTAAAAATGGTATGATTGTAGGGTAGGCACACAAATAATGGTACCAATCTACAAAATGTAGGTACCAATCTACAAAATTTTACATTATACTAAAATCAAAACCCAAATAATTAATGATTGATCCTTTAATGCTAGTTAATTAAGAATCTAAGATGACCCTCTGACCAGAATTTTAAAGATCATTCGGTTAAACGTTTCAGAGCCGTTTCGCACTTGCATCTGAACCTCCCAAAGACTGGTTACGCAGCAAAATAGAGTTCCATTCGGTTTCTCATAAAATTATTTGGTTGCTTCGGACAGCATTATTTCGACTTCGGATTGCCCCTTAACCGACACGCCGACCGAAACTGTTGTTCTCAATTAAGTAAACAAGTGAAGTTCGCGATTAAAAATTTCAACACGTGTGACATGGCTAGTTTGTGAAGTTGCTTACCTGCCTCGGGAACCTGCATCTAATCTGGATACAGGATGGTAACTGAATCTTCGGAATTGTTATAAAGTAAATGACTACGCATTACTACGCATATTAACCTGAAGAAAAGGCGGAGGTGCCGTTTGACCGACTTCAACACTTCGTTACAAGTAGCACAAGACAAAATGGCGCATGGACATGGCTTTTTTTTTTGGAGTTTATGGCTTGGTTGCAAGACCTTTGAGCCAAGTCTTTATTTGATAAAGCACTGCACTTTATATTTTTTGGATAGTATTTTTAATAAAGTTGTAAATTGGATGAAAACACTTAACACTTTTAAGTAGAACAGATAAACGGCGGGAGGAATTCATCTATTGATCCACTTCCATGAGTAATCACTTTCACTTATTAGTTTACTGCAACGTATCAATCTCTCCAACAGAGTTGGCAGTGTCGCCAAGTCTTTTTTGGTCCAGGAGACGTATTTTTGAATCTGTAGAAATGAATCTGGAATTCGTACGCGAAAGTAATTCGTCTACGAAATGAAATTCTACTATCCTTCTTTTTATTTTAATTAAGCATTTTTGAATCATCGAATTCGGTGTTGCCATAAAGTTAGACAACTTAAAAAGGTTTCGTTTCACGCAGAAAAAAAAAAAACCGGTAATCAATGTTACGAATCGGTAACGCCTTTATTGAAGAAAGGAACGTTTTAAAAAAATGAAAGGAACGAAAGAAAGGAACGTTCAATGTTTTTGTCAATACACAATCGGCTTACGGAGGACGGAGGAGCTTATGCAGGGAAAATACATTGAAGACTTGGCAGTATGTCTTCATAATTTCCTTTGCCTTCCCGGAAAGAGATGAATTTAACAAAAAAAAAATATTACTTATGTTATTTATGGCAATAGTGAGATCACATTTTGAATATAGCTACTTTTGTTTTGCCTCTGATGTCAAACTGGTTCAAAAGCTAGATATTCTTCAAAATCATAACTTACGTCTCATAACAGGTGCAATGCGAACAACTCCAATAGTGTCATTAAAGGTTGAATGTAATGTTCCTCCATTGACCTTCCGATTTAAATTCTTAAAGTACAAATTTCTTCTTAAACTTTTCTCCACTACACACAATTCTTTATTGAGTAAACTCTTTGCTTTTGAAGTTGCACCTTCTTCCAGTAATTCTTCTAAATTTCCATATATTCTTCAAGACTTCTCATATGTCCAGTCACTAAACCAGGAACACCTGATACATAAAGGAAGAGATAAATGGGCATGCTATGAAGGGTCTTTTGAGAGCAAGTTTTGCAATATGAAAATTGTCATTAATAGAGATCTCAAGTTTAAAGAGGAAGTATATGAACATTTATCACAGTGGACTGGATTTAATTATATCTTTACTGATGGTCCGAAGTCTGAGCAAGGTGTTTCATTAGCATGCTACAACGACAGTAATAAAGTTGGACATGGTTTTTGCTTACCTGCTGTATCAAGTATATTCACTGCAGAAGCGTTTGCAATTCTAACAGCCTTAAGTAACATCAAGAATTCGAATGTGATTACTGGGAATTGGCTGATAATCAGTGATGTTATGTCAGTGTTAACTGCCCTTCAAAACAACTCTTACAGCGTGAAAACAAGTTATATCATATATAGTATCAAAGAACTGTGGACACAGTTAACAAAGGAACATCAAACGATAGAATTTACTTGGACTCCAGCGCATAAAGGTGTAAAGGGAAACGAAAATGCAGATTTTCTGGCAAAGACGGTTAATATACAGGGTGGTCAGCTCGGAAGAACACAGAACATTTTTTTACCATGGCAAGATTTGATTCCGGTTATTCGCAAGAAAGTCAATTCTGAATGGAAGGAATATTGGGATAATGTAATCGCCTAAAATAAAGGCACTTGGTAAGCTGGAATAAATAACGAAGTTGGCAAAAAGCCCTGGTTCGCAAAAAGTAATAAATTCTTCAAGAGAAAATTTTATACTCAAATCTGTCGCTTGAGATTTGGCCATTGCAAATTTAAAGCTCATCTTTATCGCATGAATATTATAGCATCTCCTACCTGTGATGAATGCACCCTAAATGAAGATCAATCATTTCAACATATTTTCTTTCAATGCCCAGCATTCAACATAAATCGGATTTTACTCATAGATAAGCTACAAGAAATATACCAGATTATCCCGCCATCACTACAGGAATTATTGAAATGTCCTGCGACCTACGAAGCTTTATTTGAATATGTTGTCTCCTGCATAGGAGACCTGTGATGAAACTATGAAAGTCGATCATGATAAATTGGAATTGGGTAAATTGGTTGCCTGGATTTACTGACGCTTGCAAAATTTCAGATCAAGTTCCGGTTGGTGCTGCAGTTTGGATTCCAAAGTTTCAGATTACTCTAAGTTTTAAGTGCCCATCCCTTTCTTCTATCTTCACTGGGGAATCCATTGCCCTTCTTGAATCTATTCTTTATATCAGCTCTCACGGATTAAATCAAGTCATTATCTTTTCTGACTCCCTTAGTTGCCTTCAAGCCATATCGTCCAATCCCTTCCGGTCTAAGGTCAAGTTCCCTCTTATCTTGAAAATCAAAGAGGCGCTATTTCATTGTCATGTTAAAAACATCAAAATTGCTCTTGCTTGGATCCCAAGTCACTGTGGCATTTTAGGCAATGAGGCGGCGGACTGGTCTGCCAAAGCAGCAGTTCATATTAGCTCAGAATCCCACCCTTTCGTTTATAGTCAGGATCTGTGCAATCTTTCCCTTATTAGATCTCGGTGCTTATGGAACAATCTCTGGTCTTCTTCTAAATTAGTTAAAGGGAAATCTTATGGTGAGATCCAGCCCCAAATACCATCTAAACCTTGGTTTTTTCACTTCCGCTCCTTCTCTAGAGCCGTTACATCCTCACTGTGTCGCATTAGACTGGGTCATTGCAGTTCTCCGGTTCATCTGACGAAGATTAGGGTTCGGGACTCCTCTTTATGTGAATGCGGTATTGATGAAGGGACCTTGGATCATATTTTTTTCTCCTGTCCAAAACTGTCTTTTTCTCTTCTTGACGCTCTTCCCTCTCATATTCCCCTTCCGGTGAATATCTCATTTCTGTTATCTCTTCCTGATAATAATATGTTTAATATCCTTCTTAACTTTATATCTGTCAATAACATAAAATTGTAGCTAGATACTTATTTTTCTTTGGGTTGTTTTTTGTGATTTGTGTATAATTCACTTAAGTTCTCTCCTCTTAGCTGTTTAATTTTTTTTTTTGATCGTATCTTTTACTTTCCCCATCGTGCATTTTCTCTCTACAACGTGAAGTTGGCGGAATTGCGATCACGCAAATTGCCATAATACAAGATTCTATTCTAATGGAAATGACACTTATTTTACGGCAGAGACTAACATACACAGAAAAGACATTAAACACGGCATAGACTTTACACGGCAAAGACTTTATTATAGAATTAGATGAGAATTATTAACTTCAGATTTGGCTTTAAGCCTTTCTTCAGGAATCCCCTGATAAAATAAGAAATGATATACGGAAGATTTGGCGCAAGCCTTGTGAATAACAATGATAAGAAAAAAGACAAGAAAGATTAGGCTGTATGGCTTAGTACCATTGCCTTTCCGAAAGGATAAATGAAACTCACTGACATAAAGTGTATGGACTGGGGGGCTACCACCCAAGCGAAGTTGACGCTGATTGAACGAATGGAATGATGTACATTGCTGTGTTTGGTTCATATCATTAATCAAGGTCTCCTTATAAAGAAGCAATCGTCAACATTCCATTCGTTCCCTCAGCGTCAGCTTCGCTTAGATGGTATCCCCCCAGGCAGTCCTCTATAAATTACAGCATTTGTCTCTAGGATGCATTGAAAGTGACAAATTCGCAGGAATTTTGACAAATTGAACGGAACTTGACGCAGTGAATTGTAAACAATTTGAAATATTTGAAAATTTTGTTAAAATTTAAGACTAAGTGAATTTTTGTATAAAGTTTTATTAATATTCAATTTTGTGACCATGAGAATATGCTTGGTTTGTAAATATAAACAGAAAAAAGGAGATAATTGGTCAATGTACAAGTATGTTTTTTTACCAACTGTTTTATTGAAAAATGTTGTTTTAAAACGTCTTAATTCTACTTTAAATGATTGGAAATTGTCGGGAAGACATTCCTTTTTTTCTAAGTATATATATAGTAATTTTAAAATAACTATAAATTATAAAATTTTCGCATTTTCAATTTCGCTTGATTCGCCTGCTTTATTTCGCTAGTGTTTCCAAAGACAGTCGATAAAAACAATGTCGATAGAAACATGTTACAGGTATATTAGTGTAAAATATTACTTAATGTTACGTACAATGGCAAACAAAACCGTTTTTATTTTGTTGAGTACCCATGATTACTTTTTTAGGGTTATGTAGTAGACTACAAAGTTATAGTTTCGCCATATCCGTCTACTCGCAATTTTCTAAGAGACCCTTGATACTGCAAAACTGTAATCACACCTTAGTACCTAAGCTTTCAACAAAATAGAAACGGCAAAACATTTGGGCCCGCCACAGAACAAATTTTTTCATGGCTCATGAGACATTATTTTAATTTGCTGTAACAGTGGACGTATTTTATAACGTGTAAATAGTGCACAGTTGGCTTCTGGTATTTGAAAGCAGCCTGTATAGCAGAACTGTATTATAAGCTCTACATTAGAAGCAGGTAATACATAAGTTTTTTGGTTACATTCTTTTTATTAACTGCTACTTTATGATTTTCTGTAGTTATTAATTCAGTATAGTCTATGGCTGGAAGAACAGAAACATGGTAGTGTTCAAGTTCAATAAAACTGTTTTAAATTGTAAGAAGAAACAAGTGAAAACAAATATAAAGTAATTAAATGTTTTACTAAAAAATATGGTGCAGTCTTTATTTTAATAGGAAGCCATTATATAAAGGTTTGTTAAATTATAAGCAGTGGTCAGAATAGGCTGAATATATTTACCTAAACTTTGAAGAACAGAGTCAAAAAGTGGAGTCTCCTTAGGACTACATTTTTCACATAATAATTAATAAGTCACCTCATATACAGGGCTTTAGGTAAATCTCTTTCAACCTCTCGAGTGGTTAATCAATCCTTGAAACTGAACAACTTCCCCAAGGAACATAGGTAAAAATGTGAAAAAAAAAATTGATCTCCCATACCAATTGCGCTATATGCTGATGAATAGTAGAGTCAGTAAGCGGGAAAAAATGAGTTGAGTTTCGAAAATTGGATTAAAGCAAACAACTTGGTATGATTGTTCCTTAGGTTAAAATAAGGCGATAAAGATCGGTAGCCCTCGAAAATATCCCCTCTAAACCGGGAGGGGGAGGGTCAAAGAGGTGCTCCGCCCGGCGTTACTTCAAAAAATATTACCACTCATTTGTAGCTAACAGGTTGAGTTTGGTATGGTTTTCGTATAAATCTATAATGAGGAATTCATTTCTGTTATTTATTTTACACATATGTGCAATGGCTTTTTAAATAATCGCAAAAATATAAAATTGTAATCACAAAAAAAAACCTTTTGCAGCCTATATTTTTTTATTTAAGAGACATGTAAGTGTTTAAAAAATATCAAATTGTAGCCTGTTTAATGTCAATTTATAAAAACATAACTTAAGTAGGGGTTTTCATATATAATTATGACACAAAAAATTTAGAACCCAACGCGGCGGACGGATTATTTGAAAGAAGCAAACTTTTTTATTTGAATCATACAATTATTTAATATTCTGGTCCTTTTTATGATATCGAAGCGTTTACTTGCTTTTTAATCTATTTATTAATTTTATTTTTTTGGGTTTTTTCAATGTCAAAGACCAGTACTGGAGTGTCGTAAGACCAAAAATGTCAGAGCCTCGGAACCCGGTTCCACGGAAAGGGTTTTCGTGTAACATTTTTTATTACATTGTTGGAGGTATAAATAAAAAAGTTTAACCCTCAAATTTTGCCGATCTGATTTTTATCTGGTATTGAGGAATTCTCATACAAAAGAAGATTTTTTCGGTAGGTAAAAAAATCTGATTTTCAAAGATTTCCATACAAAATCAAAACTATTGATGCTGTAAGTTCGAGATTTTGCATAAATGATGTTCATATATTGTGAAAACTTACTTAAATGAGGTTACACGGAGTTCCCATGGGAACGAATTGTAGGGCGTCTGCTAGTTGATATGTACGTTTGGTGTTTCAGTCGCAGCCCTCTATCTTTCAAACTATTATAGACAGCATGTCCAAATTTTCAGAATAATACGTATTTTGATAGTAACTGTCGTAAAATATAATAAATAACATTAAAAACCTAAATCACAATGGAGTTCCCATACGACAAACGTCCAAAATTTCGCATTTCCTTTACAACTTTTGTGACTGCTCTATTTCAAAAACTATGTAATGCATACACCTTAAACTTCGTTCACATTTAAAACATACTTTACATTAGTTAAAAAATATATGAATAACAGTCAAGAATGAATCTGACTCAAGCTAAATATAATTAAACAAACTCTCACTCGAACTGTATTTGTGACATTTACCTGGTTATTTTTCATGGAATTACTGTTATTATTTATATTATGACTCGGAAACTTTAATATCCGTGCCTTTGATGTATGTGTTTTAGTTTTATTAAACATTTTTGCCTCACATCATACTATAAACGCCAATTCCATAGTAAATAACCAAAAACCGTGAAAAAATCTGTTTTTATTTACATTGACTTTAAAATTTTATTGCTTGAGTTTGGCTCATATCTGGCCAGTTTTAATATATTTTTTAAATAATGTAAGGTATGTTTTCAATGTGTACTAATTTTGAAGGATATACATTGTATGGTTTTTGAAATAGATCAGTTACAATTATTTTTTCAAAAATACGATATTTTGGACGTTTGCTGTATGGGAACCCCACTGTAGTTTAGGTTTTTAATTTTATTTATTATATTTTACGATAGTTACTATTAAAATACGTATTTCCTGAAAATTTGGACGCGCTGTCAATAATAGTTTGAAAGAGGGCTGCGACTGAAACACCAAAAGTACATATCAATTAAATGGACGCCCTATAATTCTTTCCCATGGGAACTCTGTATCACCTCATTTAGGTAAGTATCCAAAATATCTGAAAATTATCTATGCAAAATTTTAAACTTACAGCTTCAATAGTTTTGATTTTGCGTGGAAATCTTTAGAAATCGAATTTTTTTACTTACTGAAAAAAATTGAAAAAACACAAAATATCAAAAATAAAAAATATATTAAAAAGCAAATGAACGCTTCGGTATCATAAAAAGGACCAGATCATAAAATTATTATATGATTCAAATAAAAAAAGTTTCCTTCTTTCAAATAATCTGTCCGCCGCGTCGGGTTCTACATTTTTTAGTGTCATAATTCTATATGAAAACCCCTTCTTAAGTTATGTTTTTATAAATTGACATTAAACAGGCTACAATTTGATATTTTTTAAACACTTATATGTCTCTTAAATAAAAAAATATAGGCTGCGAAAGGTTTTTTTTTGTGATTACAATTTTATATTTTTGCGATTATTTAAAAAACCATTGCACATATGTATACAATAAATACCAGAAATGAATTCCTTGTTATTGATTTATACGAAAACCATACTAAACTCAACCTGGTAGCTACAAATGAGTGGTAATATTTTTTGAAGTAACGCCGGGCGGAGCACCTCTTTGACCCTCCCCCTCCCGGTTCAGAGGGGATATTTTCGAGGGCTACCGATCTTTATCGGCTTATTTTGACCTAAGGAACAATCATACCAAGTGGTTTGCTTTAATCCAGTAGAAAAATGTGAATCTGCTTAATGACTCTACTAGAAGTTTGTATGGGAACTCAAATCTTTTTTTCAATCATGGAACTCAAATCAAAGATTTACCTAAAGCCCTGTATAAAATCAATATTTGTACTTTTGTATGACGACCTAAATATATTTTTTTGTCTCCCTAAATACACCAAAATGCACGTCCCACGTAAGATAAAAATTATAATTTATTTTTTAATTTTAAGAACCACATCGATTTTTAGATTGAAAACGGTTATAAGTATTTTTAGGATATCTTAGAAAGTTTGAACCTAGAGTCGCGTCTGTTGGTGTACATAATTTTTTTTGCATTTGTTTCGGGTTAACCCTTTGTATAAGCTTTTATAAACCCTTTGTAGTTTTGGGCTATTTTTATATTTTATTTAACTATACATTGCAAGCGCCAGTTGTAGACAAATAGTAATCAAGAAAACGGTCTCTTAGCTACTTTGAATTTTTTTTCTCTACTTTTACTTGCTAGTACTTTTACTGGTAATTTAGTACGAAACGCATGCTAAAAAAGCCGTAAGGCCGCCTATGGGCATTTTTGTTTTCTCATTATTTGACCGTTATCAAATGGTAAATGTTAGAAAATAAGACACTAATGTGAGAAAATGGTTTTATTGTTTACGCAAAATTGACGCTCTGCTGTAAGAAAAACAGATCATCTGTAGGGCTTCGTTTGAAGCCCTAACTATTGAATTTTATCTTTTCGTTTCACTTTTTGTTTACCATGGCATGTTTGGATAATGTTGTCACAGCTGTCTTGTCATCGTTCTGTCCTCGAATTCTATGTCTTTGGTTTATGCCATCATTCTACGCTATGACATCATTCTATGTCATTGGTTTTACCTTAACTATTTTAACCATTGACATAGAATGATGCTTAGACTGGTCACTTACTTTTGTCAGTCTACTTTTTTTTTACATAGGGACTTGAGATTTGAAGTGGAAAGAAAACTTGGAGCTGAAGAAAACCACCTTTTTCCCGTCCTGGTGCTCTGAGTAGGGACTAACACCAGGACCTTCTATTTTAAAGACCTCCCTGGGTCAGTGCTTGGCCCAGGGACTGGAAAGTTTAATGTTTACCGTAAAACCAGTGTGAATCACCTTACTAGCTATATTCTAAATCTTCTAACTAGAGTCTACCTACCCTAATCTATTTAATATATACCGCACCGCTACGCAGTGGATTTTTCTCCGTCGTGACGGAGATTCTTTTCAGCCTATATATTATCCATCTACCACGCCTCGCTAGTGGCAAACAGTTGATCGGATTTGGGTCCCGTCAAGATTTTATTTGGAATTTAACCCGTGGAGATCACCCGTCCTGGACCCATGGCTTAATGAGTAACGTTGACATACCTTTTAAATAATTTACTTATATCTAATACTGCGAGCCATAGTGTGGATAGGTTAACCCATTGGTCTCAATAAATTCCTCAGTGTTTTACCCTAGTTCATCTTTTCTTTTCACCTTCCTCTTCCACCTAGGTCGTTGCGTTTGCCTAGGATACTAACCCTAAGGACCTAGAATCCTGGACGCAACGCCTAGATACCCTAAACTTGCACCTAGGATTTAGTGACCTTAACTCCTAAAGCCTAGGTGTAATCCGACACTATCCTTACACTATTCCTTACTCTTAACTCGTGGTATCCACTTAGGACACTAAATCCTACGTGTAATACTACACATCTTATACTTACATACTTTTGGGGAAAAAGAAAAAATTAAGCTCTACATTCCGCTAGAGAACATAAATAGTCGACTTATCGACTTTTGGTCGTCACTAATTAAAAGTACAAGCCAAAGCAAAGTACTAAGCACTAAGGCAAAGTACAACTTGAGCTGATTGCTGGGAAATACATATAGTTTGTCGACTAATCGACTTTTGGCCTCACTACGTCGAGTTCGGTTTTTTGCCGCTGCCGCCTACAGCGCCAAAATGGCGAAAATCAAATGGTTTTTGATTTGACAACAGCCAGTCTAGTGGTATTTAACTTATTTTTTCTATGTCTATGATGAAACTACTACTACTACAAAAAAAACAATATTGTGTAACTGTCAATGTCACTTTGCGCGCTTTCTAATAATAGAAAATACCATAGACATAGAAAAAATAAGTTAAATACCACTTTATGTCAGTGGAAAATACAGACGAAAAAAAAAGCGCGGGAAACTTCGGTTACGCGATTTTGCTCCTGAAAATTTTTGTGATTTATAGATTCATTTTAAGGATCAGATAAGCTATTTTGTATTATATTGTATGTAATTATTCTATTAGTCAGTGTAAATATTAGTTTGTGATATATATCTTCGTATTCGGTAAGTTGTCTTTTCTCTAATATGGGGGATGATCCCCCTGACCCTGGAGGCACGGTGGTGCCGACAGTTGGTCTAAATATTACTTATAATGATTTACATAATGATACGTCATCTGCCATGGATACCGAAGACGGTATTCAAAAACAAGCAAGAAAAAGAATAAGGTCCTTACACAAAGTGTGCAGACACTGCAATAAGAAGCGGAAGAAGAAGAATGGAATTGCAGGTCATTCCCATTGCAAGTGTGACATTGATGAAAATGATAATACTTTCAAATTTCCTAATGGTCCAACTCAAACATCATTCAATGTTTATTCAAATGTTGATGCTGCATCAACATTCAACATCTCAAAACAATTCTCAGCCTATTTTTGTTCGAAACTATGAACCTACAGATCTAGCTCCATATGTAGTTCATGTCCTAAAGCCGCAGTCTGATCCTGCTGACCGATCTTCTCTCCACCCAGTTCAGTTTTGCACCTTTTTGAAGAATTTTTTTTTTTAAAATATTGTGAATGGTAGTTTGAAGAGAATCGGCAGGAACAGATTATCCATTGCTTTTACTACTCATGATGATGCCAATAACTTTATTAAACATCCCGGTCTTAATGCGCAAAATTTGAAGGCTATTATTCCCACATTTAATGTAACTAGAATGGGTGTAGTTCGAGGAGTCCCTGCAAATTGGTCAGACGAAGAAGTTTCTGAAAACATTGCTGTTTCTGTTGGATGTGGTAAAATTATTAAAGTAAGGTGAATTAAATACAAAACAACAATTAATGACAAATTGGTTTTTAATAACTCAGAAACTGTTATTCTTACATTTGATGGCCAAGTTCTTCCAAAACGGATCTTTATGTGCTACACAGCTTTACAGGTGAACCTATATGTATACCCTACAATACAATGTTATAATTGCTGTCGTTTCGGTCATACAAAAACTCTGTGCAGATCTAAGCCACGCTGTTACAAGTGTGGGGATCAGCACAGTGGAGAGTCTTGCGAGATTGAGGAAGATCTTTTCACTTGTTGCCTTTGTTCTGGTGGTCACTTAGCTACTAGCAAATCATGTCCTGAATTTGTAAGACAGAAAGAAATCAAAATGACAATGGCTCAAAACTGCATTTCTTATGCTGAAGCTTCAAAAATGCATGCTCCAGTTTCACGATCTTTTGCTGATGTTGTTGCTTCTTCCCAGTCTTCTATAAATAACAATCGCCCCAAATATATTACTTCTATTGCTTCTCCTTCAAGATCTTATAAAAAAACGATCTTTTCAAAACCACGCATCCCACCGAGTCCAGTATTAGGTGGTTTTGATAGGGCAGCTCATGCATCCTTTGCTAGAGATTACAACATGACCAGTTCTTCTCTTCCCAATGGCGCTGCGCTTACTCAAAAAGCAAATGAAGATAGTCCTCCACAGTCTTTTATAGAAGATATTAATTCTCTTATCAGGTTATTGTCCAATTTTAGTTCCCACTTCAGCCCTTCTAAGCCTTTACCGTCCAACGTTGCCGATATTATTGCAAATTCTTTTTCTTCTTACTACTCCAACAATGGATCGAAAGATCTTGCAGTGGAATTGTAGAAGTATCAGACCAAAAAAACATATGAAATTATTTATTTATTAAATGTATATAAACCTTATGTAATTTGTCTCTCTGAGACTTGGCTGAAACCTGAAAACTTGATAAAAGTTTCAGGTTATTCTTCTGTTAGAAATGACAGAAGTGACGAGTATGGTGGTGTTGCAATCGGGCGTTTTCCGACTGGCCGGCACGGCGACGGCGACGGCGACGGCGAGAGTGACAGAGCTATACTAGGAAGCAAGTATCTCTGTCACTCTACTACCTACCGACTACCGATTTCTTGCTTCCTAGTATAGCTCTGTCACTCTCGCCGTCGCCAGTGGGGAAACGCCCATTCTCGTCAAAAATAATATTTTTTTTCAACCATTTTCCCTTCCACCTCTAAGTGATGGCATTGAAGCCATTGCTATTTTTGTAAATAATATTTGTAAAGTTTCTGTATATATTCCAAATCCTTCTGCTGCTTTGTATAGTGAATTAAATCATTTAATGTCTATCCTGCCAAAGCCATTCTTATTATTAGGAGATTTTAATTGTCAGCATCAGTGCTGGGGAAGTCATAGTTCCAATTATTACGGAGAGGAGATGTTGGATATTTTGGATTCACAGAATTTGTGTTTGTTAAATGATGGTTCTCCCACTCGTTTGACACGACCTGGTGAGGGCCCTAGTGCACCTGACCTCTCCATTTGTACCCCTGACTTAGCTTCTTTTCTATCTTGGCATCTTGGCACACTCATAATTCAACTTGTGGAAGCGATCACTATCCCATTATAATAAATTTTCCGTCTTTATGTCCGGTAAACAAAAAGCCTGAACCTCGTTTAAGACATAGGCTTCCGAAGGATTGGTCTATTTTTTCTCAGAGGGTAGAACAGAAAATTCATTCCCTCCCTTTGGTTAATTCTGATAACGGATTAGAGTGCTCTGAAGCCTTTTCTAAAGTCTTGATTGAGGTAGCTGATGAAGTTTTTCCTATCAAAAAGAACGGCGCCTGTAAAATACCATTCCCGCCGTGGTGGGATTGAGAGTGTACCGAGGCTATAAAGAGCAGAAAGGAGGCCGAAAGAAATTGTTGTTCAGTGATGACATCGGAAAATGTCGATATATTTACTGAAATTGCCAACAACACTCGAAAGCTTTTAAAGAAGAAAAAGTTTGAAGGGTGGAGAAGCTTTTGTGCTTCAGTAAACCCTGAAATTTCACCTTCAGTTGTATGGCGCAATATACGAAGATTCAGAATTGGTGTCACTCCCTCTTCTTATTGCTCTATGGCTCCTGCTTTGGGAAACCAGTTTCTGGATAGGCTGGCCCTTCCTTTCGTTCCAGAACTCACTTCTATTCATGGTTCCATTCCTTGGTTAATTTCAAATTCTGAACTTAACTCTCTATTTTCTCTATCGGAAATGAAGGGTATTTCATCATGTGTAAAAGATTCATCCCCTGGTGATGATGGAATACCTTATTCCTTCTTAGTTAACTGTGGTGATTCCACTCTTAGTTACTATCTGGACATTGTTAATGTAATAATGATGTCTGGAAACATCCCTTATTCTTGGAAATCACAGTCCATCATCCCAATTTTAAAACCCAAGAAACCTTCTTCAGATGCAGCCTCTTTTCGTCCCATAGCGTTGTCATCAGTTTTGGTGAAGCTTGCTGAGCACCTGGTGAAGAATCGCTTGGAGTGGTTTGTTGAAAGCAGGTCTTTTATCGTCTGGTCAGTTTGGATTTAGAAAGGGCAGAAGTACACTTGATAATATCAGCTTAGTTGTGTCTGACATACGGTTGGCTTTTTCTGTAAATAGTTCTGGAGTTGCTGTTTTTCTAGATATTATTTCTGCATATGACAATGTTCTTATCCCTATACTGCAGACCAAATTACTAACCTTGGGAATCCCTACGATACTTGTTACTTTCATAATAAATATGCTATCTGAAAGATTTATTCATTTAGATCTCCAAGATGGTACGCGGCTTTCCCGCAGTGTTTGGAAAGGCCTTCCTCAAGGATCTGTTCTGAGTCCAATTTTATACAACATTTATACACATGACTTAGAATCATCCCTTAACGATTCAACAAAAGTTATACAATATGCTGATGATTTACTTCTATACTCTTCTAGTATTAGTATTCAGGAAGCGAGTAACTCATTGACCAGTTCTCTTGGCCTTCTCAGGTGCTGGCTTAATAATAATGGTCTTGAATTATCGGTTCCCAAGAGCACTGTGGTTTTGTTTACTAGAAAGCGTATCCATCCTACAATCGTAGTTAATTATGATAACAATCCTATCCCAGTCAAGTCTGAAGTTAAATTTTTAGGGATGATCCTTGATTCCAAGCTAACTGGAGTCCCCTATTCTGACTACATAGTTAAGAAATGCCAACAGAATTTAAACATCATTAAATCTCTTACTGGTGTTTGGTGGGGTGGACATTCATTTTCTTTAAAGCTAATTTATAATGCTATAATTCGAAGTCTTTTGGATTATGGTACGTTTTTGTTGGAGCCATGTAATATGACCGCTTTGGATAAATTAGATAAGGTACAATCGAAAGCACTTAGGGTTGTCTTGGGTGCTATGAAAACAAGTCCAATTAATGCTATGCAAGTGGAAGCTGTTGAGCCTCCTCTTAACTTGCGTCGTCAGTTATTAAGCATTGTTTGTGGATGGCGCTGCCAGAACGACGTCGCCCCAGCAGCGCCACGGCTAAATTGAATTTTGTGCTGGAATCCGAGTACTCGCAGGTTGAGTACTTTTGATTTAGAGAACTGTACTTAAAAGTAGAATTATGAAGATCCGTCGTGTAGAAATGGTTTTATAGCATCGAGAGATATACTAACCTCAAAAAAATATGGACCCAGTACAGACTTAATTAGGGCACCTACCAACTGTCAACAAACTGATTATCCCAACACATTGAGTGACATATCTATGCAAGGCAAAGACTACAATATATACAGGGGGGGGGATGGATGCGAGGGTGATCCCATACAAAAAAAACCGGCCAAGAGCGTGTCGGGCCACGCGCATTGTAGGGTTCCGTAGCAATATGGTTCAAATATGCAGCTGGCTTCTTAATTCTACGAGCATATTGTCATAGTCGATGTTAAAATCCCCAAATACTATTGTATCAAAAACAAATGTATTAATAAAAAGTTGGTAATTTCAGAAATAAGTGTAGTTTTGGTCTCAACAAAACAGAAGGAAGTATTTAATGCGCGAGCGAAGCGAGCGCGAATTTTTTTTTTTTTTTTTTGCGATAATGTTATTGTTAGGAATAATATAATAATATCGAGCTGCTGCTAAAGCAGGTCGCGTGGTGATCGTGTATAATTTTGATGTCATTTTCGTAATTAGCACCCCCAAACACCTATTAAGCGACACCTGAAATGGCAATATGTTACAGCTTGGCTTTTGGCTCGCCTCAGTTTTAGCGTGGAACCTTGTATGGCAGCTATTTTGGATAAGGGTACACTTGTCGTAAATGCTACCCTCGTGAATTATTCTACATTTTTTTTCATTATGAAAATTAATGTTTCCCAAACCGATTGCTGAATTGTTGAATTGCTAGTTTTGGCCTAAATATAACAGAATGGAAGTATTTTTTTAAAAGTTTTTTTTTGTATTTTTTTTTCGATAGTATTATTGTTGGAATATACCCTCGTGAATTATTCCACATTTTTTTTTCATTATAAAAATTAATGTTTCCCAAACGGATTGCTGAATTGTTGAATTGCTAAACCCCTTCTATTTTTTAAAAAGCTATCCTAGATAACCCACCCGATGATATCGGTGAGAAAAAAAATCCATCGCCCTTTCACTTGTATGGTAAAACACCCGAAAATTAATTTTTTCAACCATTTTATTTTTTAGATATGTTAGCGCAAGCAATATGTATGACCATGCCAAATTTAAGCTCTGTAGTACCAAGGATCTAATATTAGTAAATATATTCTCATTAATCCTAACAACGTTTGGCACTTGGTCGACTATTACTCGCAAGCTTGAAGGGCCAACTTATGTGTGATAGTTTTCCTTTTAATTTCTTTGTATATTCTATCACCGTGAATTTTTCCACATTTTAAAAACAATCGTTTTGCTGGTAGAGGGGGACACTTGTTTTTAACAAAAAATTTCATTTTAAAAATTAATTTTTCGCAAACGGAATGCTGAATTGAAAAACGTTCTTAGTAAACCCCTTCTATCTTTTAAAAAACTATCCTATAACATCTCACTCGAGATATCGGCGAGAAAAAAAATCCATTGCCCTTTCACGTGTATGGGAAACATCCGATTTTTTTTTTAACATTTTATTTTTTTCAATCTGTTGGCACAATCAATATGTATGACCATGCCAAATTTCAGCTTTGTAGTACCAAGGATCTAATATTAGTAAATATATTCTTATTAATCCCAACAATGTTTGGCACTTGGTCTACCATTACTCGCAAACTTGAAGAGCCATCATATGTGTAATAGTTTTCCTTTTAATTTCGTTATATATACTACCACTATGAATTTTTTCACATTTTTAGAAACGACCATATAGCTGGTAGAGGGGGGGGGGACACTTGTGTTTGACAAAAATTTTCACTTTAAAAATTTATTTTTCGCAAACGGAGTGCTGAATCGAAAAATGTTCGTAGTAAGCCCCTATTGTTTTTTAAAATGCTGTCCTATGATACCCCATTCAATGATATAGGCGAGAAAAAAAAATTCACCTCCCTTTCACGTCTATGGGAGACACCCGAAAAATTTTTTTTTCTAAGATTTTACTCTACAGTTCTGGCGGCGTAGTTTATATGTATGACCATGCCAAATTTCAGCTCTGTAGTACCAAGGGTTTCTTAGGAAACCCGCGGACAGACGGACAGACGGACAGACGGACAGTCGGACAGACGGACAGACGGACATGGCGAAACTATAAGGGTTCGTAGATTACAACGGAACCCTAAAAATGATAGGTACATTCGAGAAGAAAACTTCATTTAACGATTCAAACTACTTTTTATATGGTCATCGGTATTTTTCATTTTATTAGTACCTAATAGTGATCCTACGGATCCTACCTGTAAATTAAACATTTAGATGCTTGTTCAGTTGTTTTTTTGTTTAGATAGCAACATATTTTCCAGGCATACACCTAGGTATTCACGACAACGAACAACTTATAGGACCGATCTGTGGGACCGATTATAATCGCTATGTCGATCCCAATGTTTTGTTAGAATTTAAAAGGGTTTTGTGGCAGGGTCGTAGGTATTATTTATAACTTCTCAATCATGTCAATGTAGGTATGACTAATAATATAGTTATTGTTATGGTATGACTTGGTAAATTCCTTCCTATGTGCTGAACCATTCATTCCCTTTTTCTTCCCTTTTCTAAATCTTTTCAACAAAGTATTCAAATTCAAAATTATATCGTTCTATCTTTGTCTTTGGAAGTCCTGCATATAATAGTTTTACTACCTTGGTATGTATGTAAAAGGTACCCATACTGCGCCATAGAATATCATAACTTATTGCAACAAAACTGGCTTGCGTTGGTTATTAATTTTAATACTTATATTTGTGCAGGTACGAGAAAGATCTTTCGGCGACTGGCCATTATAGGAACTAAAATCTGTGTCTACGCAATAAAATACTAAACTCCCGACTCCGTACTACCACGCACCGACGGAACACAGCAAGCTGTTTGGCGTCGGACTTCGGTAGGAGGGTGGTCGCGAACCAGACGGCCCTTTATACTTTATAGAGCCTTCCACACCGCATGAGACCAAAGAACTACTCCTCAGATTAAAAAAAAATTTGGTGTCGTTGCCTAGGGTGAATTATTAGGAAGCAGGTCTCATTGTGATTCCTTATTCGCCTCTTACGACACCCACGAAAAGAGATGGGGTGGTGTTATTCTCAACCGATCACCACATGGTAAAGTTAACTGACAAAAATATATCCTTACTATCCTTACTTCCTTTCCTTACTAATATTATAAACGCGAAAGTTTGTATGTATGGATGTTTGTTACTCTCTCACACTCAAACGGCTGGACCAATTTTGATAAAATTTGGTATGGGGGTAGCTGACACTCTGGATTAACACATAGGCTATATAATTTTCCCATATTCCCACGGGAACTAAGTCCCGGGCAGAAAGCTAGTACTAAAATAAAATCGTAAGTTCGAAAGTCCAAAAAAATGTGAAAAAAATATTCAAGGTGACTCAGTATCTCACTTCGACATCGACTGTCCAGAAGGACATATAAAGACAGACATATAATTAGATGGATAGGGGATAATTGAGGTGTTCATATATCGTAATTTAACCGAGCTAGAGAAGCAGTCTGACTTTTATACAGCCTCGCATAGATGACACTCAATGTTGGTAAATCAGTTTGTTGACAGGTGCCTTAGTTCAGCGGTTCTCGAATGGTGTTCCGCGGAACCGTGGGGTTCCGTAAGAGGCTCTCAGGGGTTCCGCGAAAATTTAAGATTTTGAGATTTTGATACCTAAAGCCCTGTATATTTTTTCATTGAATCAATAGATAATTACTCACATATACCTAACTGTTGTCGGTAATTACTGATTGATAATAAATATCAGTTATCGGTTGGTGATCTGGCTTCGATCGCGGGGCTTTGGGGCCCTACCCCATGCCCGGTGGTAAAGAGGGGCCGGGCCTGTGGAGACCAAAGTCCCAGACCCAAGCCTAATCTGTCAATTTGGGACGTACGTGTGACGCTATAAGTAACAAAATCCAAAGTTGTTTCAACCATAACGATACAATACTTTTTGAGAAATCTTGAAAAACAAAGTGGTAACAGACAGTCTGATATCAGGTTGGCTGAGCCACTCACTGACACGGTTTCACATTGTAACGGCAAAGTAAAATATTTCCAAGTAACGCGCCGGTAGTACAGCGAGCGCGGCCGGTCGGTGCGGGGCGTACAGACGTGTGATAGGTACGCCCCCCATAATAGGTACCCGGGCAGGGAAAATGATGGTCGTACGTCGATAAACGAAGAAATTGTGCATAGGTTGAAATAATATACATGTATATTCAATTTACTGTATGTATTGTTTTATTTTAAATTATTATTTTATTCATTTGTATTATTTTATTAATAATTAATAAAATTCATACATCTATTTTTTAAATGATTGTGTAATAAAAAGGCACCACTTTGTTAGCGGTCAATAAATTCAAAAGTGCAAAATGATGTCTGCGACATACAGTAGTAATTATTACGTTTTAATACGCAGCGTATTAAAATGTAATAATGACTACTGTCACAATGTTATGTTTTTTACAGTAGTAATTATTTCGTTTTAATACGCTAGCAGCGTATTGTGTCTGTGGCAGTAGTCATTATTACATTATACATTTCTTAATTATGCATATCTTTAGTGGCTTCTATCGTCGAGCTTATACTTTCGACTTACACTTAGCATAAAGTAACCCCAGTCTAGTCTGGTACATCGGGTGACTTTCAAGGATGTGAATTAGCCCACTAAACAGCAGTTTTCCCCAATGAAAAGAGGTTGAAGTGAAATATTAAAGATAATTTTCGCATAATATGAAAAAAAGATGTATGGAGACAACTTGAACGATCAGCTGATTATCTTAGTATGTGATCTTAACATGTCTTAACATATATTTTTTAATAATTTAATAAGTTTCTTCGGGGAAAGTAGTTTATTTTCATGGGGAGAAACACCTCCTAAAATTTCACCCCATATTTAAAAAATCGGTACTTACCGATGTACACAATTTCTTAAATAATAAAGGTAAGTACTTCACATGCGATTAAACTTAATACAAAATTGAAAAAACTAATTGTAAAAACTAACACAAACAAGAAAAAATACATTGAGTCCTAATTAAACATATATTTAGTTTGTTACAGGGCAAGGGGGGGAGTCCAGACAGGATGCAACCAGTGGCGTCCATTGGGCGTTTCCCGACTGGCCGGCACCGGCGACGGCGACGGCGAGAGTGACAGAGCTATACTAGGAAGCAAGAAATCGGTAGTCTGTCTCTTTTCCTAGTATAGCTCTGTAACTCTCACTGTTGCCGGCGCCGGCCGCCGTGCCGTCCAGTGGGGAAATGCCCATTATCGGCCGACATAATTGAGTAGATTCAAACTTTTGCGAGGGGTGCGAATACGATCGGAGAAGGGCCTAACCGACAATTTTGTGAAACCCCAAGCAAAAATAATAATTTATATAGTAAGCGGGGCCAAAGACTTAACTGTATTTCCGGTTGGGATGCTCCCCGGCCTCCTAAAGGCCTCCCGCTTGCCAACGGTCAGTTATGAACGAAGACGATTGTCGGAGTCGTGACATATGATAACATTGTAAAGTTCTATAACTAGCATTTAAAAAAAACGTGAAACATTATCTCATCAATTTATAAAACCAAAAGCATTCACACTATTTACAGCCTCTTCAAAATCTTGAAAAAGGAAGGTATGTGATTCATTCGAAGTTACTTATCATAACATCTTTATGGTGTAGGTTACTAATAACTTAAACGCCAGGACCGACCGCTGACTTATACTGACGCTGAATATTAAAATAAACGTAAAAAATAATTTTGTCATGCGTAGAAAACGATTTTTTAAAATTTGTCAAAGTTAACCGTTTGTTGTGCTTTTTAACGTTAAACTCGTATTGACATACTGTAGGACATTACCAACTTACACCAACTAACCTTTTCGAATTGTAGCCGTACTCGCTCTTGATCAACAGCCGGTCGTCAATGACTCAAGTAACACAGAAACTAACATTTCGATCGTATCTTCAATTGTAATCACAAATAATCAATAACTAACATCTCAACTTTGTACACACATTCGTTGTAACAAACGACGAGTACGCTTCGGTTCATGTATCTCAGGCTAGCTGAGCCAACTCGCCTAGAGAGGTCTCGCATATCTAGGTCGATAACAAATCGTGAGTAAGAGACGCTTAAACTTTCGCCAAAAAATCAAAAAAACGTGGCTCAGGTGTTTTGGAGTTAACTTCAAATTAGAGTAACGGAGATGGACAATACACATTTCGATAGCGAGGGTTCTAATTGCAGCCAAACGGAAGGTTTTTTTGCCCCCAAGCAAAAAAAATCCATATAGTGAACGGGGAAAAATACAAAAATAATCACGTTTTTTTTTAATTTTTTGACGAAAGTACGTTTTGTACTTTCACTTACGATGCAACCTTGATCGATTGCCGTCACTAACGATTTGTTATCGACCTAGATATGCGAGATCTCTCTTAAGAGAGCTGGCTCAGCCACCCTGAGATACATTTTGGTTCTCTTTTAATTGGCAATTACGTGACTTCGAAATAACCCTACAATACCTACATTTCTACAATAATGAAAATTTGTCAAGTGGCGAATTGTCATCAAATTAGAAATATTAAACTATTTAACTTATCCTAAATAAAACTATGTCTTGACTACTTAACATCGTTCGCGTCATTCCCGCACCATTTCCGTTTGAACTTAGGTGGTTCGCGTCATTCCCGCACCATTCCCGTTTGAACTTAGGTGGTTCGCGTCATTCCCGCACCATTTCCGTTTGAACGTAGGTGGTTCGCGTCATTCCCGTTTGAACTTAGGTGGTTCGCGTCATTCCCGCACCATTTCCGTTTGAACTTAGGTGGTTCGCGTCATTCCCGCACCATTCCCGTTTGAACTTAGGTGGTTCGAGACATTCCCGCACCATTCCCGTTTGAACTTAGGTGGTTCGCGTCATTCCCGCACCATTTCCGTTTGAACGTAGGTGGTTCGCGTCATTCCCGTTTGAACTTAGGTGGTTCGCGTCATTCCCGCACCATTTTCATGTGAAATAAACGTTGTTGGTAGCACACTGTGAAGATATTGTTATTCGAGTCTTTTCGTCTGATACGACACATTGTATTTTGTTATGAATAAAGAACTAGAACTTGGTATAAATATGTGAGTTATTGTGCACATTTGGGTATCATGAGTCTGATATTGTAGTGAGTAATATGTCGTTACCGCGGGGCGGGGGGGGGGGGGGGGGCTGGTCGAGGCGGCCACCGCGACCACCTGCAGCCGAGGGCGGTGCGCGCGGGGGGTGTGAGGGGGGGTGCGGGGGGTGCGGGACGTGGGCCGCGCCGCTCGAGGGGTTACGTCTCGCGCGTGCTCTCCTCAACGTGCGGCAGCTCCATGGGCCGGCACAACATCTTCGCCATCAGACCCACCAGGTTTGTTCCCTGCAAACGATTACATAATATATCATTATCTAACATGTAAGTAAATTTTCAAATCCACACAGTATGATGTAATCCGCTAGCCCCCCCCCCTTTTATTTCAATAAAAGGTAAAAAATACAGTGTCAAAAGAAATATATTTTTTATATTAGTGTGATGGCTTTTTCTAGTAGCAATTGAGGCAATTTTAAGAGTCATTTTAACCTTAATTCTGACTCGGCTAAAAATAGTTTTATTGCAACATCTTACGAATCACATATTTTAGTCATAATTAAAAATATATATATATTCCGATTCTCATTCGGAGGATGAAGTTTCTCCAACGTTGATAATAAATCTATCGGTAATATCATCGATAATTTTATCTAACCCTCTCATTTTCTCCTCTTCCTTTATAACATGCTGTGTAATTTTTTTCCAGTTTTCAGCAGTCACTTGGTTTACAGCATCTGGAAGTAATAGTTTTGGTTCGCTCATTTTAAAAGTTCTGTTTTGAGCTGCAATACTTCCCTTTACTTGAGCCCATATGAGTTCTATGGGATTGAGTTCACAGTGACACCCTTTAGTTTTGCTTTTTCATCAATTACATATTTCATGTATCTATGTTTGACGATTTTTACTTTCTGCAGTAACTGTGCTCTAACTTCTTTATTTTCAAATGTTATGTTTTTGCTTGCCAGCTAAGATTGGATGTCTGCCTTTTTTGTCGCAGTGGTAGGTATCTTCTCCAACCTTCTCGAATGGTAAGGAGCATTGCCCAATACAACCACATCACCGGAATTCAGTTTTGATAAAATTGTATCAAACCAGCTTTCAAAATTTGTCGCGTCCATTTCATTACGGTAATCTCCATCACCTTGCTTGCTTGGAAGATTAGTGCTCCACCATCCAAGAAGCCAGTTGACAATCCTAAAAATGAAAATAAATAGTAATTAATAATCTGTATTATACCTACAATAATGTTTTTTATTGTATTTTATCCAGGGATCGGAACCGGTTTTGTAATACCGGTTGGTTCATAAAACCGGTATAATTCTGTTCATTAAATAACCGGTTAATCCAGTAAACGGTTTTTAAAAATACGAAAAAGTATTGTCATCAGCTCGCGCCGGCCGCCTACCTACCTATAGCGTTGCGCACTGTTGCCGTTTCAGCGCCTTTCGCGCTAGAACTGGTTATCAAATCATTTATTCGCTTAAAACACGGTATAAATAGATGTCATAAAAAAAAGTACAGTCATGTTTTGCTATTTAAAATCAGCATGCGAATGACATTATATAAATCAAGATATTAAAATTGAGACGAAATTAAAAATTACACATTTCTAAAAATAATGTAAAAATAAATAAAAGTCATGAATGAAATAAAAATTGAAATTATAAGATGTCATAAAATATTTAAAACCTACGCAACTCTAAATTTTTGTCAAACAGTTCTGTGATGTCATAAAAGTTTTGTGCACTACATTTAAATAATTTCAATTTGCTGAGTATATTATTATATATTTTTATACACAACGATAAGCAGCTATTTAAATATTTCGTAGATTTTGGAGCATTATCATAAACAAGTCTGTCTAGGTTTCTACGTGCTCGAGGATTTACATCAGTAATCTTAGTAAAGAGATCAGCATGTTTTTTTTTACGAAAATACATGTTTCGAAAATGTAGAGCGATGGAAGTGGTAACAAACCAAGCTTTTTAAACAGGGGTCTACATGATTCATTCATCGGAATGCTGCAAATTGCTCTGATGCATTTCTTTTGGGCAATAAATGCTCTATTTCTGTCGGTGCTGTTTCACTATATAGCAATACCATAGCGCAGTATGGACTCTACATACGCCCGGTAGGTCATTATTGCCGTTTTTTGGGGTTGTTAAATTTTTGACTTGCTTTAGAGCATACACAAACTTGTTTATTCTGGAGCAGATATTGTCAATATGGCTTTTCCAATCTAAGTTCTCGTCAATCGTTACACCCAGGAATTTAGTGTTATTTCATTAATTTTAGTTATGTTTAAGGTAAAGTTAAATACCTTAAACATAACTGTTTTGATTTATTAAATTGCATGTATTTAGATTTATTCAGATTAATATTTAAATTATTGAGTTGTAGCCATTGTATTACTTTGTTAGTTGTATTGTTAATGTCAAGTTCATGTTCTTTTACAGATGTCGTTTTTTTGTTTGAAGTCACAAGTATTGATATGTCATCACATCAGCAAATAAAATACATTTATGTCGCGTTATGTGGGTTATGTATGTCGTTAATATACAATAGGAATAATATCGGTCCGATGACACTTCCTTACGGAATACCATGTGTTTTTGTTCTATTTTCAGATTTATAAGAAACCGCTTCTTTTCCTGTCACTTTGGAAATTACAACATATTGCTGTCTATTTGATAGGTATGATGATATCCACTGCAAGGCAAGTCCTCTAATACCTATCATTTCTATTTTATTTAATAAAATGTCATGATTAACGTAGTCAAAAGGTTTTGAAAGGTCAAAGCATAAGCCAGTTGTTAATTTTTTCCCATTAGCCAATTAGCCAATGATCAAAATGGATTTCAAAGACAAAAGTCAACCTCTAATAGCCAATGAGGTTGACTTTTGTCTTTGAAATCCATTTTGATCAGGGCAAATAATACTGAACTTGTCACAGAAGTTGCTGAGCCTCTTATACATACATTTCTTAAACACCTTTGAGAAAATAGGTATTAACGTTATCGGGCGATAATTAGCTATGTCATCTTTTTTATCTTTCTTAAATAATGGTTTGACTATAGATAGTTTAAGTGATTCAGGAAAAATCCCTGTAGAGAATGATAAATTAATCAAATGAGTCAATATCTTACTAATCTCTTTTGCAGTATTTTTTACAACTTTTGTATTGATCTCATCGTATCCTTCAGCATTCGAGTTATTTAGTGACATAATTTGCCTTTTTACCTCATCTTCTGTCAAAGGTGCCAGGAAAATCGAGTTAGGTAGTGAGTTGGTCAGTTTACGAGTCACTATTGATGTCATTAAGTGATTAGTCTGATCTATGTCAACAAAGTAATTATTAAAGGCGTTAATCGCTAACGCCATGAGAAAAGTCTAATTCAGAAAGCTGCTAACACCAACAATAAACTGCTCTGGGATACCATCAAGCAAATAACCCATACATCTAAAACAAATAATCCGACTTCAGACATTCTCTCACCTACTAACCCCCAAAACTCAGCCAATGAAATAAATAATTTCTTCGCCACTATCGGGAAGAACCTTGTAGAAAACACATATATATCACCTGTAATAAAACATGTCTACGTACCCACCCATTCTTCCTCTCTTGTACTCCTTCCTACTGATGAGCTTGAAGTCCGCAGCTGCATTACAAACCTAAAAAAAGATGGCTCAGCTGGTTGGGACTACATTTCTGGACGCATCCTTAAACGCTACATTAATATCCTGGTTCCCCCATTAACTCACATTTTTAATTTAATGCTCTCCACGGGAGTTTTCCCAGCAGAGTTCAAACTCGCTGAGGTGATTCCTATCCACAAGAGTGGTGACAGAAGCTGTGTTAATAATTACAGGCCTATATCGATACTAACTACCATATCTAAATTAGCTGGAAAGATTATCAATAAGCGCCTAATTCACTACTTAGAATCACAGAATTTATTATCTAGCTCACAATTTGGATTTAGAGCCGGTAGATCCACAAATGACGCTGTCCATGAATTAACTGATCATATTGTATCTAAACTGGACAGTAAAAAGAAAGTGGTAGCTATCTTCCTAGATTTATGTAAGGCGTTTGACACAGTTTCTGTTCCACTCCTACTGGATAAGTTGGAAAGGTTGGGTATCCGACATACTCAACATCAACTTTTTGTTGATTACCTGTCGAATAGACATCAAAGGGTTAGAGTTGGGGACATCGTAAGTAATGACTTACCTATAACTCACGGTGTACCACAAGGCAGTGTACTCGGCCCCACGCTGTTTCTCACCTTCATAAATGACCTATGCGAGCTAGAGATCCCAAACGGTAAAATAGTAACTTTCGCTGACGACACCGCACTCATTTTTCATGGCGACACCTGGGAACATGCTTATGACAACGCACAATTGGGGTTCAATTTAGTTTGTTCTTGGCTTGCCAGTAACTCTCTGATACTTAATGTTGATAAAACAAAATACATACCTTTCTCCATTACAAATATTTCGACCACCAAACATGACAAATTCTTTATCAAAGCCCACTTTTGTTTGCCTGATTCTGCCTGTTCATGTAAACCAGTATCTATGACTAACAACATAAAGTATCTGGGCATCATAATTGATAGCAACCTAAGTTTTGATCCCCATATTGATCTTCTATCCTCTAGAACACGTAAGCTGATTTACATCTTCAAAAATCTCCGGCATGTCGCTGACCCAGCTATTATAAAAATGGTGTATCTTGCTCTATGTCAGTCCATACTTACTTATTGTATAACAGCGTGGGGAGGTACCTGCAAAACTAGACTATTAAAGCTAGAGAGAGCCCAAAGAGCCGTAATAAAAGTCTGTCTATTCCTTCCGTTTTTATTCCCCACCAATGAACTGTTTCCGGCCTTTGATGTTTTATCCATTCGACAATTGTTTATTCTCTACTCTGTTCTAAAAAAACACACTTCCATTTCATACGATCCCGATAGTATCGCTAACAAACGCTTAAAATACAAAGTCTGTATCCCATCTTTCACTCCTGCAACAGAATTTTCAAAAAGATTCTTCGACTTTTTAGGAAACATTTCTCTATAATATAATCAATAAAAATGTATGTATATATTCCATGACTAAAACTAACTGCAAAAGGGCTGTCACAAAGTGGTTAAAATCACTCAACTACGAGGAAACCGAAAATCTCCTGAGGGTTGCTTCTTAATTCTCATTCTTCTTAATCTTAACCATCCCAAATGCATGACACACACATACACACACACACACACACACACGCGCACACACACACCCCTACACACGCACACACACTCGCATACATACACACACACGCACACACACACATATACGAGCATTTAACCAAATTTTTCCTACTCAATTTTGATCAGACTACCTTTTTCTTTTCTTTTTGTTAATACTTATTCAAAGACGTACCTACCGTGTCCACCTGGTCCGGAGCAGGAGAGGCTGGTAATCTGTAACACAGGTCTCCCTAGTACAGATACCAGTCTCTCACATAGATTATTTGTACTGTACCTCTTAGATTAAGTAAATTTTTGTAAACCATATTCTGTGTGAGAGAACAAATAAAATTTATTATTATTATTATTATTATTATAATTACTTTGTTAATGGGATTTGTCAAATAAATTTAATTATTTATGCGAATGTCAGTGATATTAATGTCGCGAGTTGTGTTATTGATTTCATTATTAATAATTGTCCAAGTTGCTCTGCATTTATTTCTACTACTGTTTATATAAGGCATGTTTGAAATTTTCTTAGATGTAAAAATACATTTTTTTAGGATATTAGAAAAGGTGTTATATTTTGATTTGTTGGTGGCTGTTTTAGTGGTGTAATATTGGTATCTCAGTTTTCGTTTAGTTTTTGCGCTCTTTTTCAGGCCCGTACTTATCCAGCTTCGGTTATTCTTAACACTTAATATCTTTACCTTTATTTTTGGGAAATACAAGTTATAGAACAATCGATAGAGTTCATGAAATGTGTCGAATGCTGCATTTAAATCGGGCTCTGCATATACAGATGACCATGAAAGTGCCGATAGGCATTCTCTGAACTTTATGATATTCTCACGACAAAAATCCCGCTTCAAAGTAAAATAAGAGGTTGGAGTTACAGTTTAGTGTTGTACTGGGAAGCTAAGAATTTGTGCTGTGTCATGGTCTGAGAGATACAATGGCAGCACTGTAGCGGTAGCACCTTGAATGTTACTCAGAATGTGGTCTATGCAAGATTTCTTCCGAGTGGGGACGTTAATATGTATCTGCAAGTTATGATTTTGTGAGAGGTCTATTAAATGCTTGGTGATTCTACTTGATTTTAGTGTGTTTATATTGATGTCTCCAGCGATTACAATATTCGTCTTTTTTTGTATTTTCCCTCTATGTAGTTGAATAAACGGTCTAATTTGTCCAAAAAAATTAGGGGATTTGATGATGGGGTTCGGTAAGGATAAATAACGATAAGTTTTTGACTAGGGATTTCAATTCCGCACACCTCAAAGTCGTTCTGTGCTGCATAATTTTTACAGTAAGTTAATTCATTGTAGGGAACACCTTGTTTTACTAAAATGCAAAATCCACCTCTTTGTTTGTTCCTGCAAAATGCTGACGCTAGTGTAAAGTTATTTACTTTTAAATAGTTTTGATGGTCTTGTCTCAAAAATGTTTCCGTAAGAGATATAACATTATTAAATATTATAACAGTATTAAATCTAATATAGGTTGTTTTGATAAAATACTGGCAATATTTTGATGGAGAATATTGTAATGTAATTGTTGTGAGTTGTGTGTGTTTTTATTTCTTACGAAAAAAGTCATTGTTAATGTCATGTAGTAAGTAAGTAGTAATTTTTTTTTTCCATCCGGATAGGCAAAGGTCGGAGCCATACAGCCAAATCTTTTTCTACTTTCTTCTACTCAAAGTCTTAATTTAATGTCATGTTAGTAGTATTAGTAGTGAAGTAATAAGGGATTGTGCCTTTTCGCGGCTTAAGTGTTTCCTTCCGTATGCGTATTGGTAGAGCCAACACTAGCACTATTTGTAGGTGAAGTTCGCGCGAAATAGAATGGTATAGTACCTTTTTTAAATGCGACTTCACTCAACTGTCGGCTTAAAGCTTGGTTTATTACTCCCAATCATATTTTTAATCTCATTGAAATTTAAATATTTACGATCGTAGTCAATACAGTCAATTTCAAAATTAATAGATTTACAAATGTCATATAGGTTATAGTGCTTACAATATACAAAATGGCAGTTTTTGTAATTATCACACAATTCCTTGAGTTTATTATTAACTGTATTGGCATCACTTTAAAGATTTTTGAAAATATTTAATATAATAATACTTATATATAATAATAGTGTTTGTATTACTGAATAAGATTCTGTAGTTGTGAAGTCAGGTAATTTAGGTTGTAGTCATTCTCTCCAACACACAGTAAGATTTTATAGTTCTGGTACTGAGTATTTCTTTGCTCTGTGCATATGGTTTTGTTTTAGCTGTTATTTTATACTTGTGATAGCGCGTATTTTGCCTTGACTGTATTAGTGCAGAAGCCAGACCAATGCATGTTTGAGTACCAAAGATCCAAAGTTTGCTTTGTTCTTGGGATGTCGGGGTCGTCGAGGCAATTATATGGCAGTGTGTTTTGATTTATCTGCTGTGTTGTCAATTTCTGTATGTAGTTTTAATTTGAGAAGATCGATTTGCTTCTGAAGGCCTACGATCTCTTTCTCTGCTTTTTCTAAATTTACTACGAGCTGGCTAATTCTAAGTTTAAGAAGTGTAATTGTCACTTCCGCTTCGATACTCGATTTCTGCTCCACAGTTGCTTTAGGGGAATTATTAGATAATTTTAATTTGGGAAGCTGCACAGAGGATTTTCTTCGATTTTTCGAGTTGCTATCATGTCTTACCGGAGATTTGCATATCGTTTTAAGCATCATGTTCTCTGTAGTTAGTGTTTCTATCTGTCTCTTAAATTCAATATTTTCTATTATAGCATTTTCATGTTCGTTTTGTGTGCTCTCCAAATCTGATTTAGTTTTCTTATAGGTTCATTTGTAATATTTTAGGATAGGGTGGAAAATGATTCGTCTGATGTGTTATATAATCTGTAAGTATATGAGAGTCCTTACTTTTGTTAGGAGTTTGATTTATATTTAGAGGTCCGAGCCTTCGCTTGACCCACCTTGAGATTACTATCGGCTTTTTCCCAAGTATTCAGTCCTACAAGCGCCCTATACCCTAAATATTCGCTGTCTTAGCCTGGCAACACTGTCATGACGTCACTTCCGAACAGGCACCAACGCGCGCCGGCTAGTTGCTAGCTTCAGTACGCTTTGACTTTTCCCCAAGTAACGACGTGAGCTCGTTCGCAAAGCAAAAATTTTTTAAGTGAACTTCTAACGTTGAGTTCTACAAGCAAAAGATTAAGGTAAGTTTATTTTTCTTCTTTAGGACCCTACAATATGTTTTCAGCCCCTGGACGGATGGAAAGTGTCCTCCGGGGGCCACACGTGGTTTCATTTTGGAAACATGTGCGCACAGCGTGCATCACAACACCTGTACGCGTACCTGCTTTTAGCGATGAAGTACACGATCAGTACTAGCTATAAAAGCAAAACCCGGAACCAATAAGATCACATTAAGTGTCTTATTTTGACCCGACGGGCAGTTTCACCCGTCGGCTCGTAACGTTCCTGTGGCACAGCCACTGTGCCCCTTGAGATCATTCGATCCGACGGCTCGCCAGCCACATGATAATAGAACCGACGCAATAAATTGTATTATCTTTCCAGAGTATGCCAACTATCCGGGAAATCCTCCTCCACACGGCAACCACAGCGTCGACTGCAAAAGATGTAGTTGACCAGATGCACGATGCCGTTTTGACGTTTATGCCACCTGAGTGGAAGGACTGGCAAATAGAGGACATCAATATACAAGAATTTGTAGGGGATCCACCAGACCCCAAAATAATTAACAAACTACGCTATGCCATTCCGACGGCGGACATCGCAGCGGCCTTCAAGTTGAAAGAACTATCTGAAAAAGTTTACAAGGCCATCAAACTGAAAATGCTCGACTGGCCCTTTACAAGCGCATTGATATATGCCCCATTTGCATTGGCGGCTAAAATACACGGAAAAAACGTTGAGAACATCCTGAATGTTGTCAGAACTATGAAGCCACACCTTTTAAGCTGAGAGGAAACAGACGGGCTTCTAAGAGGTCTCTCTCCAGGGCATGGCCAGAAACGCTCCGCGAGTCCTCCGGCTCGATCCCCAGCCAGAACAAAGAGACTCAAGACTCCAAGCACCGGAGAGGTAGACCCTGTAGCCGCAGCAATCCAGAAACAATCAGAAATGTTTAGTGCTCTAATGACGCAAATGATGGCCGCCACCAATAGTACCGCGGAAAGAGTCATCGAGGCTGTCAACTCAATAAAAGAAACCCCAAACCAAACAGCTGATACTAATACGGCGGACTCCACTTACTCTGATATAGAGGTAGAGTCAGAACGCGACGACGAGGAAGGACAAGACTGTCAAATAAAAAGCCCAGAGGCCCCTGCATCCGCAATGCATGATAGAGAAGAAGCCATTGCGAGTCTGTGCTTTGACACAATAACGACAGAGGCCGAGCCCCCCATTCCAATGGCATCCGCAGACATGGTGGCAAAAGGCGCTAAGTGCCAACGCTTGGGCTCCGACACATGGAATAACCTAAGGTACAAGGAAGCGGAAAAGACGCTACAGGGGACTCCAGTTTTTACTGCGCTCAAAATCAACCCGCAGCTAAGTAACATCACGCCGAAATGGTGTAACCCGGAGATCTTACTGAAAATAGACAAAACTCTGGGTGTTCTTACACACGCTCTCCTGCTAGAAAGGCAAGCATTGGAAGATGGCCTGCAACAAGTGGCAAGGGAAGTCAAGGACCCGCTGGTCATATCTTCCATCCAACAAAATGTGCTTTCAAAGGAGTCCAATTACAGGCGCATTTCAGACCAGGCGCTGCAATACGCTTGCGGTCGACGAGCTGAAATCATAGCAGCTAGAAGGTCTCATTACTCGTCCTCTGATAAGGCATGTGATGCAGTGATGCAGAGCTACCCACCATCAACAACGCACCTGTTTGATGAAAACATGCTGACAGAAACCTTCGAGCAATACGGTGGTTATGATAATTTTTTTCCTGGGAAAAAATATGACCCCAAAAAACCGATACAATTTAAAAAAGCAACCGCGCCGTTAGTTCCAGCCGCTACAAACAACCACGTGGAACGCAAGGGCCCAGCAAATCTTCCAACTATCGCAAAAACCACGCCAAGGCCGCACCCAACCATAAACAAGATTCCAGAAAACATCCTCCACGAGGTGGACACACTAAAAAATATTGATATGAGTTTTCAGGCCGGGGTGCTTCGTCTAAGGATAGACCAATGGACGAAACTGGGGGCAGATCAAACTTTACTGAATATAATAAACGGATACAGGATCCCCTTCATTAAAAAAACCCCCTTAATGTGCCTCTCCAGACAAGACACAAAGTTAATGGAGACAAAATCCAGTCTTGCAATGGAATCGGAAATTCGGGGCCTACAAACAATTGGGGCGATCGAGCCGGCATCGGCTCGAACGGGGTTCCTGTCCCCCCTATTCTTAAAAAAGAAACCAGATGGCACCTTCCGGCAGATCTTCAATTTAAAAGCCCTCAACAAATTTCTCAAACCAAAAAAGTTCAGGCTAATAAACGCCCAAAAGGTTCAACATTTTCTACAACCAGGGGATTACCTACTAAAAATAGATATCTCCAAAGCCTACTTCCACGTACCTATAATAGAGCAGCACAGAAGGTTCCTAATGCTCAAGGTGGGAAACGACATTTTTCAAATGACGTGTTTACCATTTGGCCTCGCAACAGCGCCTCAGATATTCGCCAAACTGACGAACTGGATAGCGAGCATCCTGCGAAGCATGGGAATCCGCGTCGTAGTATATCTCGACGACTTTCTCTTAGCGGGACAAAACCCCTCACATCTAATGACACAGGGTCTGCAGGCACGCAAAATATTAAAGTATCTTGGATGGCAGCTAAACACACAGAAAACATGCAGAATACCATCACAAAAACAGGAATACCTCGGGATAACTTGGAACACAGACGCAGACACGAAGAGCATCGACAGCAAGAAAAACGCGTTAACGAGAGAACAGCTGTCGAGAATGCTCGCCACACAAAAATGTACATGGTTGGAGGCAAAACGTCTGCTAGGACGACTAACTTTCGCATCATTTGTTGTGCCGCACGGAAGGCTGCATTGTCGCTACCTACAAAGAGACAACAACAAAATGAAAAGAATTCCAACAAGAAAAATGTATGCCCTGTCCCCAGAGACGATTACCGACTGCAAATGGTGGCTCAAGCACCTGTCCGACATCTCACCAATCTTCCCGAAAGCAACGACGATGTTCATAACAACAGACGCATCAGACCTGGGTTGGGGTGCGACAATCAACGGAAAGAAGCAAAAAGGGCAATGGAGTACCAAACAAAAATCATGGCATTGCAACAAAAAAGAATTATGGACGGTATACATCACTCTGAAAAAGAACGAGATGACGCTAAGAAGCCACACTTGTCTCGTACAGTCTGACAACCGAACCGTTGTGGCCTACCTTCAGAAACAAGGGGGGACCAAATCACTGACTCTGCTAAGGATGACGAGAACAATATTTCTCCTCGCGGACCAGCTAAAAATCACGATCAACGCGAAGTACATCCCAGGCCGATACAATGCCACAGCAGACAGCCTCTCGCGACACCAAGAACTTCCAGAATGGTCCCTGTCCAGCTCTGTCACGGACATGATCTTCAGCAAGTGGGGCACCCCGGAGATAGACCTGTTCGCGTCAGCCCGGTCGAGAGTAGTGCCAAAGTATGCAACAGAGGATGCACAAGATCGGAAAGCCCTATTCATAGACGCATTCTCGAAGCAGTGGAACTGGAACCTTGCATGGATATTTCCCCCACCATGCCTGATGCCGAGAATACTATGTCACTTGAATACAGCCAGAGGAACTTACTTGATCGTCTGCCCCCGTTGGCACAAAGTTTACTGGCGAGCCGACCTGAAAGCACGAGCAACTGCGGCCCCATTCACGATCAGAGATCTACAGTTGAACTTAGTGGATCACAGAACCCAACAACCTCCACCAGAGGTGAAGAACTTACAATTGGAGGTCTGGAGGGTACGGGGTGGGCCTCCGAAATAAACACTTGGCCACCAGAGTATAAACACCTTCTCGAGAATTCTTGGAGACAAAGTTCTTTAAAGACGTACCACTCCGCTTGGACTAGATGGAAAAAATGGGCAACAGAAAACCACTGCTCCATCAACGATCCACTTCCGGAAAAAGTGGCAGAATATCTATGCTTTCTTCATCATAAAGAACATCTAGCCGCTTCAACCATATTAGTCCATAAATCGGTGGTGTGCACGTTTGCTAACCCGGAAAAATCAAAATTGATTTCTGGCCATCCGCTAGTCAAAAATATACTAAAGGCCATATCAGTCTCGAAGCCCGAGGTAAAGAAACCCATCTGGAACATGGATAGAGTTCTTAACTGGCTGAATCACAGTACAGTAGCAGAAGACAGCCTATATGAAGTATCCAGACATACAGCACTCCTGTTGTTACTGCATTCAGGTAGGCGTATTCACGACCTGACCCTACTGGACACATCACCTGACTACTGCATATTTAGTGAAGACTCTATCATTCTTCAACCAAAGTTCGGCTCAAAAACAGACTGCTCAAAATATAGCCAGTCAGGCTGGGCTCTTAAGGCTAATCACATTAAAAATCTCAATTGCATATACTGGATCAAAAAAATATCAGAAGTGTCTGCGTCTCGGCGATCCGCTAGACATTCCCTGACCAGTCTATTTATCACAACCAGAGGCAGAGTACAGGAAGCTAGCAGATGCGTCATTGCTGGCTGGATTAAAAACTACTTCAAATAAATCGGCATTGAGGCTTCGCCTGGCTCCATCAGTTCAGCTGTTGCAAGCGACAACTTCACCATCTGCGGACTAGACATCGAAGATGTACTTTCTAAGGGAAATTGGAGATCTAAAAACACTTTCTTCAGACATTATTACAGGCAAATCAGCCGATCACAACTGATTAACACGGACAGACCTTCAAGCCATTTTGACACGGTCTAGAGTTATATTATAGTTATAATATAATTAAATTACGGATTATCATTTGTTAATTATGTACAAACAATAAATAATTTGCATTTATCTTTCACTACGTGTTATCATTTAAAAATTGTACTATCAACATACCAATCACAGTACACCAATCGAATAATGCCGGCAGAAACCAAACACATCTCAAGGTGGGTCAAGCGAAGGCTCGGACCTCTAAATATAACCGTTTTTCCCACGAAGGGATAAAAACGGATATTTCGAGTCCAGCCGAAGCTTGACCCACCCAAGTTTAAATGCCTTGCCGGCATGTAAAGGTACTGAAGCTAGCAACTAGCCGGCGCGCGTTGGTGCCTGTTCGGAAGTGACGTCATGACAGTATTGCCAGGCTAAGACAGCGAATATTTAGGGTATAGGGCGCTTGTAGGACTGAATACTTGGGAAAAAGCCGATAGTAATCTCAAGGTGGGTCAAGCTTCGGCTGGACTCGAAATATCCGTTTTTATCCCTTCGTGGGAAAAACGGTTATATTTTCATATTCCTCGGAAACTGGACTATTTTTCTGGGAAATAGGACTTTTTACTGAGATTTAATTTTTCTTCCTTTGTGTAACATGTGATGTATCAGTAATAGATTTATTTATAATTGGACATATCTTATGGCCATGTATACATGATTTGCATCTCCATTTCTCTCTTGAATTTGGTTTCATCATGTCAAATATTTTTTCTGGGAACCCTGCGCATTCAAATTCGAATGTTTTTTTTTTAAATTGAACATAGTGCTGTATTTCTCGAATCTATAATTTTTTTACATTTGTGACATTGGACTAACTCAGCCTTTTTAGTTTTATTGATCGATTCCATTTAAAAGTTATTGAAAAAAGCGCCCTCTAGTATATAATCTTGTTATTAAAATGTCACAAGTGATCTAAGCCGTCGGTAGATGTCGCTAGTATCGTTTTGTATGATGCGTGAACGCAGCCGTAGTACTTGTGTCGTTAATGTCACTTTACCTGTCAGGTAGGGTCATTGAACTTATACTCCAATCAGCTGATTCGTGTTGCAAAATGGATTCGTGATTTGTTCAATAAAGTGGCGAATGGTGGAGTGTGGTTCAAAATTTACGTTTTCAACAGATAAATTGCGGCGTACCTTGTCGGAAAATTGGTAGAAATCCTAGGATGTAGTCTCTGCAAACGATAGTGATTCTTAATTAATCTGTAAGTACACTATATTTTTCCACTTCCTGGAGTTTGGAGCGTTTTTTCGTATTTTAATTTAATAAAAATTCGGCACAGGTTTTTTTACGTTTGAGCTTTGACAGGTGGATTTTGTAATCTTCTCGCGCAAAAACCGAAGGCTTTAGCTGGAAATAAAGGATTCTGGCGGATTTTTCCACTTAACTTTAAATAATTTTGGAAGATTCATGAGTTTCTAATAGTCTAAGATCCGAAATAGAAGCGATCTTCACCCATTAGTTTCTTGAATGAAAAGTATTTTTAACCGACTTCCAAAAAGGAGGAGGTTCTATGTTCGACTGCTACGTACCTACTGATCTGTTTGAAGTCGGTGCCAAGCAAAATAAGTTTGATAGGCTATCCTTACATCCACCTTTGCACCGACTTCAAACAGATCAGTAGGTACGTAGTACAATAAATGCAACGTTTTTATATTTCGCTTTTTGAGGTCGGTTTTCCTTTTTTAGTAAAAAGTTAATATACTTATTAAATTGTTCCGTAGTAAAAGGGTAATAGATCAAAAAAATACTTATATCTCCTAAACTAATAGTTATTTTTGAGTTGTTTGCAGGTATATTGTTCTACTGCTATATATCTATTATGTACAAGCAATAAAAAAATACCATGTAGCTTTGATTTTTATAACATATATCACTTAGTCAATGTATGTATGTATTTATTCTTTATTGTACATGAGCATAAGTTACACAAGACACATTATAAGAAAAACAATACAAAGGTGGACCTGTCCCACAAGGGGATTTTGTGTTTGAGAGGGAGTTGTCGGCAGGTAGCATAAATTAATTCTTTTTTTGACACTATGTAGTTATCTACTTTTTGCGAACTATTATTGGGATCGAAGTCGGTGACTCGTACATTTTTAACGAGGAAAATTACTTGTCTTTGACTTTTGACTCACTCCGACATCATTTATGCATTTCAGGTTGAAAATATAAAGGATACTTGATAGTGATAGGTCATTAAATAAAGGTTTGAACTTTATTTAATATAGAGCGCTCGCTCTCATTTCGGGCTCTTTTATTGTCGTGGGTGTTTGCGCCCGCGTGCTGGCCAGGCCCGCATGCGTGCTGCGGGCCACACGCAGAGTATATATTTTCCCCTACGCCGCATTTATGTCCGTGTCATCAGGAAGAGTGACATATTGATTGTACAACATGCGTGCGCCCCGCTTTACAGTAAACACAGCACTAGCTGTTCAAAGTTCGTCACACGCACGCGGGCGGCACGCATCCGTGCGACCCACCCGCATCTTGCCCGCGTCCCGCGTGCGTGTGGCACCCCTTACAATAAAAACATGTATGAAATGTCAGGTTGCGGGTGGCACGCATGACAATAAAAGAGCCCTTCAATATTATTTATTTTGTCAGAAAAATTTGACTTAGTGATATACAGGGTTGACGGGAACTCGACGTATTCCTGGCAGGACGTGGTAGGGCAGCCAAAATGCAACAAATTTAACGCACCTTATGTAAATGGCCGAAAGTTAATAGTTTTCGAGATTTCGTTAATTTAAGATTATTTACGAAAATACCCAGATTTCATCATTTTAACCAAAATTTTAAAATAATTGCTTATTGGATAGAATCACATTTAACTTTTTTTCTAAGTTGATAGTTTAGTAAAGCTAGGAAAGTCATTATTGCCCAAAATTCCTTAGCAGTTTTAAATTATGAGCCGAAAAGAAGATTCAACATTTTTCAATTTTCTTTGTAACAGGTTAAATACCGATGCCTAGGTCAAAACTTTACTATGACACCAAGTGTACAAACACCTTAATTAACTTCCTCATTTAATAAGTTATCGGAAAAGGTACAAATGTCAATACAAACTTATGATCTACATCACTAAAATCACTTTTAACTTAGTGCAGGTAGAGTTCAACCCATAAAGTTGATTCACTTTCTTCGCGATTTTTTAAAACTTTTTTGAATTTCTTTCCGCCTTTGGTGCTCAATAGTGCAAATAATTGTAATTTGTGATACCATGACGGAATTTGTCTTCACATAAAACGAAAAAATTCCAACCATCTAATCGCGGATCTCCCTCTTCTATTGAATGGACAAGTGTTGATGGTGATATGGATGTCGGCTCGATAAATGTACTACAGACGAGACTTTCCACTGTGACATTCCAAATTAACGCGCTGCGATGTTTGTCGAGGTGTTGGGGTCGTCATTAAATCTTTGCAGAATTAACTATTAACTTTGGGCCATCATACATAAGGTGGGCTAAATTTGTTTCATTTTGGCTGCTCTATCACGTCTTGCCAGGAATACGTCGAGTTTACATATAGCAGTAGAACAATATACTTGAAAACAACTCAAAAATAACTATTGGTTAAGGAGAAAAAAATGAATATTTTTTTGACTTATTACCCGTTTACTACGGACGGAACCACTTGGTTTTTTCTTAAAATAAAGAAAATGTGTTACGAGTACTAGTTTTGAATAAACTATAAAAACAAAATCAAGTCAAAACAACCCAAGGGCAGACATTGTTCCCTTACACAGCTCCGGCCGGCCTGTTCAATTTTCAAAACTCGACAACCCTCATTCAAACCAGATTTTTTGCAGACAACCCTATATCATCGTGTTGTGAAAATAACTACTATCAAGATACCTGTTAATACCTGCCAACCCAGTAGTTAGGCCAAGAAGAAAATAGACAACCCAATGTTTTTATATTCTATTCTAAAGGCTTCATTCTTTCGGTTGGTATTAAAGAGCATCCAACCTGATTGGTATACCTAAACTTCAAGGTGATCACCCGAAGGAATCAAATGTTGGCGGCCACTGATGAAACTTGCGGTAATCGATAGAAAAAAAAAATACAAAACGAAAGTGTTGATTGAAAGTGTTGAAAGTTGTACACTTTCGGAGATATAGAGTTTTGAAAATGAAAAAAATATCAACTAACAAAAATATTATTATAAGTCTTTACCTTCCTTGCAGCATAGATAATTCTATCGTACTTGTTTGAGCATGGAAAAACAATTTTTTAACTTTTATTATCATGTTTAGGTAGCTTGACACTGAATCTTATCCTATCTTAGATATTTGAGAATGAAAAGGTATTTTAAAAAGTAATAAAATGTGTTTATAAGATAAGTAGGTACCTACTAAATATATCTTAAGTGTAGCTACGCCCAGTCTTTTCAGTCTTTCGTTCGGTATAAGGCGGCGGCGGCAAAAACAAATGTATGAAGCTCCTACTAGCATGCCACGACACATGGCGCGGAGCAGCGGGCTTGGGCTGGAAACGTTCGACTGACTTGAGCGGAACGCGCGTGCGGGGAAACAAATATCTAGGGCTCGCGCGGCGGCCAGATATAGTTTCGAGCGTACGAAACAAATTATAAAATTATTTTGTTTTTTCCGCTGCTTAGTAGGTACTAATTTCATATTGGACTCGGAACTTTTCATAAGAGAATTTAAAACTTTTCATAATATGTAATTGAATGTGTTTTTTTGGTACAACTAAAAAAAAATTCGGCGTATTTCCTGTTTTCTTTGTACCTACTAAGTATACAGGGTGGTCCAAATAGTGACGTTCAAAAATTTTTTTTAGATTCTTCACCCCCGGGTGAATCCGAAAATACCCCATGTATATTCCGCGATTTTTTGTAATTTAGAAGTTATGATTTTTGGAAAGCGTTTTTTCGAACTTCCTCCCAGCGCTACTTAAAAAAATCATAACTTTTTTAATAGCAACAATTAAAAAAAAATTGTTGCAGCATGGTCACCTTATGTCACCCTTTCATGTGATAAATAAACCTTGCCAGTCTTCATTACAAGTTATCAAAAAAACGGTCGAAACTGAAAATTTTTGGTTTGCGATGAACGCAGGATAATTATCAAAAATCTCTTTAAAAATACTAAATGGCTGTTTCATAAGTTCAAACTCATTTTAAAAACTTCAGTAATACTTTTAAAAAAAGATTGGTCTTAATAAGGGACTTTTCGATGAAATCGGCGTTTGAACTTAGTTTGGTGAAAATGCACTTAGAAAATTTTATGTTACAAAAAAATGTTTTAGCTTGTTTTTTATGATCCTAATAACCGGCATTAGTGAGGCATATTCAAAAGCATTAAAATAATATCAAATCGAACGATCAGTTACACATTTAAGCAAACTGATCGTTCAATTTGATTATCAAATTTTTAAACCGTATAGGCCGAATGGCTTTGAAGTGCACTTCAAGGTCATTCAGAATATTAATACAAAAAAAGAGCAGTTTCGCTCTCAAGTCCTTCCAGCCTTTTGTGTAATACATTCCACCACATCCTCAGTCATTTATTGCGGACGCGTGTATTACTACTTACTACGTTATTTCTAATCCCTTACTTCAAACTTACTTCCGCATTCTTCCTGGACTCCGAATTGCCTAACGAAAAGGCTGAAAGGACTTGAGAGCGAGGAGGGGGATGGGAAAGCAATCCTTTTCTTACTGCTCTTTTTTTTGTATGAATATTGTGAATGACCTTGAAGTGCACTTCAAAGCCATTCTGCGTATACGGTTTAAAAATTTGATAATCAAATTGAACGATCAGTTTGCTTAAATGTGTTACTGATCGTTCGATTTGATATTATTTTAATGCTTTTGAATATGCCTCACTAATGCCGGTTAGGGGGCGTCCATTAATTACGTGAGGTGTTTTTGGCGATTTCTCGACCCCCCACCCCCTCTGGTGAGATGTCGTGAGATTTGGCTCGACACCCCCCCTCCTCTTTTTATCTCACGTGAGTTGTATGAAAATGCTTAGTTTTAGTGTAAATACGTTAATTATTTAGAAAACTTACATAATTTGCCTAATTATTTTTAAACTTTTAATAATCGAACAATAAAAAACAGCTATGATTAACAAACTTAAATTTGAAAAAAAAAGATTGTTCTAATTCAGTCCACGGGAACTCAGAGTGGCTACTGGAACAACATGGTTTAGTTGGTTAACTTAGCTTTCCCACAATTTAACACTATTTCTTTTGGGGGAAAATATTACGTGATATTTGTAGAGACCCCCCCTCTCCCCCACGTGAGATTGAGTGAGATCCGGCCCGACCCCCTCCCCCCCCCCCAAAACGCCTCACGTAATTAATGGACGCCCCCTTATTAGGTTGAAAAAAAACAAGCTAAAACAATTTTTTCTAACATAAAATTTTCTAAGTGCATTTTCACCAAACTAATTTCATACGCCGATTTCATCGAAAAGTCCCGCATTAAGACCAATATTTTTTTTAGTATTTGGTAAGCTGAAGAATCACTGTATAATAGGAATTTCAATTTGGAAGATTCTTCTCTTTTTAACAGACAAAAAAAGGAGGAGAAATTTTATAATTTCTTGTTTTTTGAAGTCGGTTTAATTTTTTTAAATATTTTTTTAATGTATTAACGGGATGTCTTGACTTTATCTTCAACGAAAACGGAATTTGATTCTAAGCAGAATCGTGTCACTTTCGATAAAGACATTCTGAATCCGTCCGTCGCAGGCGCGGCAGTTAGCCGCCGCGGCGTGTCGTGGCATACCCAAGTTATACCAAAGAACGTTCGCGCCGCTCGCCGCGCAAGCCCGCCGCTAAGACCATGTCGTGGCTAGTAGGTATTATTAGGAATATCGCATATGAAGGAAAAATATAACTGGGGATATTGCTATCGGACTACGTTTAGATTTTACCCCTTCTCTGGACCCAACCATAAAGTGAAATATGGTTGGGCGCAGAGAAGCGGTAAACTATTGCTATCTAAAAGGGGCACGCTCCTGGCTCCGTCTATAGAGTGTATGGTGTAAGTTAAAACCAAGCCAGAGGCCATTGTGCGGTTTGAAAAATCTGACACCAGGTTAGCCAAGTTCGCCACACATACCTACACGATAAGAAGAAGAATCCTCACACATAAACTCAGGACAATCGTGCAGCTGAACAGGAAAGTTTTCAATGTAGAAAGTTAATGGACTTAATTAATAAGTATGGTGAATTTAATTTTTGAATAAATTATTCACTATTTAGATATTAGTGTGGTACAATATGCGAATAAGGATAACAGTATATAGCTTTTTAAAATTAGAATTAAAATTGTGAACAGATGGGCCCAGTACTAAGATACAACCACATGTTCAATAGAGTAGGAGGTATTCAAAAAACAACAGCACAGTAAGTAAGGAAAATACAAACCCGATGAACTCATAAAAGCAGGGAATTTCATCAGCTTTTGTGCATAGGTATTAGGCATACAAAATGTTCCTTATCAACCGCAAAATTTTACGTAGGAACAATTTTCCCGTATAGGTATTGTGACTTTACAGCTTATTATTAAATAAAATAATTTTAGTTTCAAACTCACGAATTCAGTAAATTATTGAGCGATAAGGCCGCTGTCAAAAGTCTATTCACGTATGTGTCCTTGATTTAACAAATTCTAAACTTCTCAATAATAAATTCATAAGGCCAACTTCACTTCTAAAAAATGACAAAGATAGACTTGTTTTCATTATACTATCGTCACTACCTATAAATGTTCCTTGATTTAGCATATACTAAACTTCTCAGTAATAAATTCATAAGGTCAACTTCACTTCTAAAAAAATGACAAAGATAAAGAGACTTGTTTGTTTTCAATATACTATAGTTACTACCTACAAATTTGGACCGACAGTGTGCCTACGTGACTATCAGTAATAATGAACTATGTGAACTTGATTTTTCCCATAATGTCGTAATAATATTCCCAAAGTTTCAGAAAAAAAGTACTAGTTTATTGCCTAACATAATGGACCAATTACATTTAGATCTATGGTCACTGCAAGGAAAACCAAAATCAATTACAATTCATACAAGTCCGCTTTCAAGCCAAGTCTCAAGTCATAACGACTCATTGTGGGTGAGTAATGCGGGATAAACTATAATGAACTATAAACTCTGTTTTCGCTACATACTTATAAGCTATCGGGTTTATTATAGTCTTCCTACGTCAATTGCTATCGTCTAAATTTATTTTAATATTTTGAGTTGCAATCTTGATACTAAAAAGTGTGCAAAAGGGGACTGTAATTAAAAATAATTACTATTCTTATGTAATAACATTTATTTAAGGCAAGAAACTTATAATAATAATCTTAATAGTGAAAAAACTAATCTTAAAAATAACTTACAACTAATGTCAACAGTACCCCTTCTTGGCAGCTAATTTAACATATTCTAAAATCGCAAAATAACAAAATGTATAATACATAGGCATAGATAAGCAATTTCTTCTGTTTGCGGAGGTCCCTTACTACTGTTGCTAGGTCGATCGTCGCGTTCTCACTGTATCGCGATATGCTGATGTCCAGAGCGCAAAAGGCCCCTGTGCGATTTAATCCAGCAGAACAGTGGACCACCATGGGAGGAAAGTTGGAGCTCTCGTTATCAAACTCCGCATGTGCTTGTGCTTCTCTGACTTTGAGAACAAATTTGAGAAAGTCTGATGGGCTTCTAGGCATGCTTCTATGAGACCAATCGGTGTAGGCAAAGTGTGTGAGGTCCAATGTGTCTCCACTGTCGTCCGTCACCCGCAACTTGGTCACTATATGGTCACGAAAGCACTTTACTTTCCTTGTTTCGATGGTGAAGACACCGTAGAACACTATTCTTCCTTTCTCCGGGCTCCAATACTGGTAACAGAATTCCTGTTCTTCTTCCTGTGTCTTTGTGAGCATAACAATGACCTTGGATTGATAGGCAAACACCATTTTCCAAAAATCTTCGGCTGTTGACTGGAGAGGGCCTTGACAACACAAGTACTTGTCCTTAGTTTTGTACCCGTTGACATGATTGGCGTTGATATAATCACTTTCTCCGTTTTCTATTGGCAGGATCACCCTGTTATAATCAAAACAAGGTAAAAACCAGTATCTATTCTTCATAATATTTTCCGGCCGCATCGATATGCTGCGACTGTAATTAATCTCTTCGTCTAATATTCTCCGATGTTCTTGTTCGAGGATCTTAATTATTTTTTCTCTATTGTAACTGCTGCCAGATTGGTTTTTCGTCCAAATCCCGCCCATTTTGTTAAATTTATTCTCGCCGGATAAGAGTCCTTGTTTCGATGAAAGGTCAGTATTGAATGAAATTGGTTTTACTGATCGTGACGTATTTATAGCCATGTTTCAGCGTTAATATTAATTTTTTCCTGTCTAGATTGAAAATGTAACCAATACATGCAGTATGTGACGCATGCGGTTCCAGACATATGGATTTAATACCTATTTTATCGTTATGAAGAGTTTCAACTATCAAAATTCCCATCTAGTTAGTTAATTAACAAGCTTATCGAGTTTTGAAAACCCCAGTGAGTTCAAATGTTATCAAAAACTTACTTCCTCTAGGTACAATTAAAAATTCTTTATATGGACTATAGGCAACATTATTTTACATGATTAATTTTCAAGTAAAATTTCCCCTACAGTAAGTGAATCAATATAATGGGTTTAACTTTAGGTAATCAAAGGGTTCGAAAATAACGTGAGTACCGCCTTCGATTCTATTTCTGGTTCTTGGGTCTTTTGTAAATTAACTAAAAGTAAGGGTGGTTTATAAATCATGTTGTTATTCGCTGTCTAGACATCTATTAATACATTGGAATATGATTATCTACTTCAGTAAACAGCGACAACAGTATGAATATTGATCAAACGGTCAATCTCCACACCCTGCCCACATAGGTGGGCTGTATAGATTTTCCTATTGAAATAAGGCTCATTTTGGTTAAGTTAGCAACCAAAGGCTGGATAAGTACACGAAAACAACCTTAGGTGGCACCAATAAAATTGTTGGAAAAACAGGCGAGGGAGTAGGTAATATACCTGTTTCTTCCTTCCGACTATCGACCAATTACCTGTACTTTGCCTATATATAAAGCGTCTGAGACCTAGAACAATTTCATTCGTTCAAAACTACCCCTCGCGTCAGGGTGTACGGTAGCTTTACTAAAGTGATTTTTTTATTTTAAATAATAATCATGAGTGATAAAAAGACAGATCTAAGCTTATGGGATAAACCACATCCATCACGCCTCAACGCTCGAAGTTTTTTGAAATTCATGAAAAGTCCAAACTCTATCGCCCAAATTTTAGACGAATACACCCAGATGAACGAGCACCAGAAGACAGTTGAATCTTACAGGAGGTCTTCAGGTATTTTGAAGTGTGTGACAAATACAATCGCGCATAGAAGTGTAACTTACGATGTTAACAAGTACAGATGTACGAAACACCCCACCAAAGATAACTTAAATGAATTTTGGGAAACAGTTATAGACCAAAATAGCGACATTATAGTCATACTATCGACTGGCAAAAAAATTAATTACCAATACTGGAGTTTAGAGGAAAACCAGGAAAGAGAATGCAACGAGCTTGTAATAAAAACTATCAAAGTTGTAATAATGGATTTTTATACTATGTCATTGTTACAGCTGAAGGAAAAAGGTAAAGCCACGCGACAAATAGTGCTTTATCATTATACTGCATGGCCGATGGACAATATTTCGCAAAACCCATTGCAATTAACAAGTTTTATCGGTACTGTAAATGATATTCCAACTTTTGGGCCAATAGTCGTACAATGTAGCGATGGAAACAATAAATCTGGGGTGTTTTGTCTATTAGACATGTGCATAGCCGAATTTAAGAAGGGAAAAGATATATTTGTCTCGAAAGCCCTTCAGGAGATGAGGCAGGTGAACAAAGATTCCATTAACCAAGCAGAGAATTATGTTTTATGTTACAACTCATTATATCACTTTGTTTTGAACAATATGAAGTAATTTAGGCTGGCAACGCGCCACATGGAACATGCGGGAATAATACAGGCGATAGCCATTGACCTCCGGGAAAACCGGCGGTTATTTTTGTGAACCTATTACTCCATATCAGAAAGCTATATAAGAGTGCTCCAGTAGGACGTGATATCATTGCAATTCAGGAATTCAAGAAGTAACTTTTACTTTCTTTCTCAAAAAATGGAAATGCTCAGATTGAAGACAGTTTTTGGTCCAGTATCGTGGTACGGAAACTCTACAATGTTTCATTTAATCGCTGAAAAAGGCTACAGTGATGTTTTAGACCGCATTAATAGTGGGGATGGTAACAGAGACTTCGCGGATATACTGAAACTCAAAAACGATGATGGAGAAACGTGTCTACATCGCGCTGTTAAATGCCTAAGTGAATCTGAAGCTCGACTGATAATGGGCCTATTATTTGACATGGGAGCGGATTTGGAGGCACAAGAAGATGGCACAAGAGATACTGTCTTGCACATTGCAGTAAAACTACGAAATTACGAGCTAGTGAAATGGTTGCTATCAATGCCGATTGATAGGAACATTACGAATTGTAGTGGGCGAACGGCTTATCAAATAGCCGAACACAATGATGACATTCAAATGATGGAGATGTTTTTGGAAAAAGAAGAGGGTGGTTCTGAGTGTCCAGAGGGTGATGTTGGTCGATCAACTTAAGTGATCTTGAAGATAAGTTCTATTTTAAATTTAAGGCTACTTTGTAAACTATTTTCTGTACTTTTTCTAGTAGAATGTGTTAAGTTTGCTCTCTTATCTCTTATGTACAGTAAATTTTAGATTTTTTAAATAAATCGGTTAATTTATAGCAAAAGTTTTTTTATTATATGTTAGCAATAGGCTCAAAAAAGTATTGAACCAAGTAGATATGTATAATTAGTTTGTTATATAAATAATATGAAGTAATTTCATTGGGAATATGCCGTATAAAGCACGCGGGAAGTCTACGATAACATTTAACCTATGGGAAAAAGCCCAAAACTATAGAAGCTCTTGTTATTTATCAGTGACCCGTCTATATCGGCTAGTAATATAAGATTGTTCCAGTAGGGAGTTGTATCATTATTTTTTCGGACTTCAACAAGTGACATTCTACTCTCCCTGAAAATGGATTCTGATACATTGAACAAAATGTTTGGTCCAGATCCTTGAAACGGAAATCGTACAATATTCCATTCGATTGCTGACTCTGACTGTTCGGATATTATGGATAGAATAAGGAACTATTTTGAAACGAAAGACCTTCAGCACCTTTTAATACTCAAGAGTGACAAAGGAGAAACGTGTGTGCATACTGCCGCGAAGAACGAATATGGAAACAATACTAATATGATATCGCAAATGGTGAGCTTGAACGCAGAATTGAACGCCCAGGATGCTGCAGGAGATACTGCTTTGCATATAGCAGTCAAAAATTAGGACTATGAACTGGTAGAAGAGTTACTAGAGTGGGACGCTGATAAAGAAATTAAAAATAAAGATGGATTGACGGCTTATCAAATAGCAGAACAAAAAAATGACCACAAAATGATGGAGATGCTTTCGATTGAAGAAGATAATATTTCTAAGGGAAGAGTGAGTCCGTCTGAACAGGTTAGCTCAAATGATCTTGAAGATAGTTCCTAGTTTAATTTTGAGGCTATTACCTATTTTGTATTTTTGTAAGTGAAATGTGCTAACTTTACTTTTATAAACGATAGCTGTTAAATATTTTAAGAAATGGGTGAATTTATAACAAAGGTAATTTTATTATAAGTTAGCAATAGGATCAAAAAATTAGTCAACCAAGTAGTTATTTGTAATTCGATTGTTCTATAAATAGTATGAAGTAATTTCATTGTGAACATACCGTATAAAGCACGCGGGAATTCTACGATAACATTTAACCTATCGGAAAACCCGCAACGATAGAAGCTCTTAATATTTATCGGTGTTCCGTCTATATTGGGTGGTTATATAAGACTGTTCCAGTAGGGAGTTGTATCATTATTTTTTGGGACTTCAACAAGTAACATCTTACTCTTCCTGAAAATGGATTCTGATAAATTGAACGGAATATTTGGTCCAGATCCTTCAAACAAAAATCGTACAATATTCCATTCGATTGCTGACTCTGACTGTGTTGATATTATGGATAGAATATGGAACTTTTCATCAAATATAGACTTTCGGCCCATTTTAATACTCAAGAGTGACGACGGAGAAACGTGTGTGCATACTGCCGCGAAGTACGGACATGGAAGCAATACTGATATGATGATATCGCAAATGGTGAGCTTGAAAGCAGAATTGAACGCCCAGGATGCTGCAGGAGATACTGCTTTGCACATAGCAGCCAAAAATCAGGACTATGGATTGGTAGAAGAGTTACTAGAGTTGGACGCTGATAAAGAAATTAAAAATAAAGATGGATTGACGGCTTATCAAATAGCAGACCAAAAAAATGACCACAAAATGATGGAGATGCTTTCGATTGAAGAAGAGAATATTTCTAAGGGAAGAGTGAGTCCGTCTGAACAGGTTAGCTTAAGTGATCTCGAAGATAGTTCCTAGTTTAATTTTGAGGCTATTACCTACTTTATATTTTTGCAAGTGAAATGTGCTAACTTTACTCTTATAAACGGCAGCTGTTAAATATTTTAATAAATGGGTGAATTTATAACAAAGGTAATTTTATTTCAAATTAGAAATAGGCTCCCTTACAACTAACTACTAGTTTGTTCTATAACTATTTAATTTAAATAATCTTTCAACCGTTTGCGTCAATGTTCAATTTATTGTTTTAAATTACATTATTAGAAGTATATCAGGAAAAAGTACGTCAATATGTAACAATGTAATGAATCGAATTTAACTACCGTATTTAGAGATATGGCTAACATGTGGTTTTGATGACGTAGTTAGATGGAAATAAAAATAAAATTATTGTATACGCAGACAGTTATCGACAAAAACAAAATCTGTTGTTTCAAAGCACTTTGTAATTTAAAACAAGAGGTCATGGATGCAATTTTTCCACTTGGAGCCGTTAGTTAAACAAAATTGACTCTTATTCCGTAGTCCAGTGAGAATTTTTTTTTTTTTAGCCAGAAAGTTAATCTTCAGTGCAAACGTGACTTTATGCGTCATTTCAGTGCAGACATGCATTTTTATTTATTGTTTTCAGTTCAAAATGTAAAAGTAAGATTGCAGAATTTTATAAGGAAAATTCCAGTGAAGTACCAAAGCCTCACCTAGATTTCCTACTCTTTATCACATGTAAAACATGTGTTATTTTTTATGTCTAGTAATAAATGCTTATCAGGGGGTCGTTTCTCTAAAGCTATTAAAACTTTACAACTTTTCAAGTAAATTTATGCGTAAAAGATTTTATATTAGTCATTAAATGAATTATTTAATTATTCTGATGTTCGTCACTAACTAATTTCAATACAAGGCACAGTTGAAATCATAAATTACAAAACTGCGCACTTTACAGTTATGTTTTCCACAAAATGGGCCAGGGCTTATGTCATTTAAAGAATTAGATGAACACTGGGCCCTTTGTTACAGAATGTCGTTAACATCGCAAAGAATGCTTGCTGTGTTTCATAGAACTGCGGGCAAAATAACTTAAAGCTGGTCACACATCAACAGCGAAGCTATTAATGCTACAGTTCAAAAATAGACAGTTTATAAAATTCAGGTAAAATGTGTAAGCTGATGCAATATGGTGCAATTCAATGAAAATAATACGTTAGTAAACATGTTTTTTAATGGTCAATGCTCCCATGAAAGGCCCAGTTATGAATGATCGCTTATCTTGATATCATTTTATAGCCTTTCATCATTAACTAATCAATGGGCATTCCCACGTATATTATTTGCGTCACCAGAACAATACTCTAATTAACTCACATAAATCGATACATGCATTTGTTTATGGAAAAAATGTTCTAATTATAGTTGCTCTTCTTCGTTAGTTGACTGGACTAGAGGCTTTATTCATCACGTTGACATCTGACTCTGGTCCCGATAAAGACTTGACTCCATAGTTAATTGTTTCTTGGTAGAATTACCGTATCATATGTCCAGCCACGTATTCTCTTTTAATTGGTAGGAGACTAAAAACTGTATTTTGTATCAAAATGCATAAGAAATAAAATTTTGTGTTCACTTCCTTTAGTGTTCAAAGTATTTCAATACAATTCATTGCTTTAATAATGGGTCGTTGACGTTCGTTGTGGTAGGTCATATAGGTGACATTGATATTGACTCCCAAATCCAGACTATTCTTTGTGCTGTTTTTGGGAATAATAACAAAAATAAATGTATGGTAAAAAATGTCCTGTTAGTTGAATAGAAATGAACTTTATTTTGAAACACAAAGGATCTTACATTGCCTGCTGCTCTGTTTCACTCGGCTGTCTTTAACACATATTCGTTGTATAGTTATCTTAATTTATTACTTTGCCGACTGTAACCCGACGACCTACAAATCGACGGGTACCTGGGAGCTGCTTATTTGGTTGTCAAGTCTTGTTACGGGCATACGTGCATCAGGATGTTTTCTTCTGAAGATAGACTTGAGCTTGCAAGAGAAGTCCTCAGGCTTCAGGCAAAACTTAACCGTTTAAGGGTTAGAAATCCTCAAACGGAAGAAGATAAGCAACGAAATGATGAAAAGATTCAGATAGCCAAACAGCTCTATGAAAATAAGAAGTATGAATTAGTCATCATGTGTTCACGAGAGCGGTTTGTTGAAGACTTGGTGGAAATGGCTCTATTGTAATTAGGTAAGTGCTCATTTGAATAAAATTTTAATAAGAGCGTGAACCTTTGTTCACTGAAAAATATTAGCTCGATTACTATTACCTCGAAAACTGCAGTGAGGTCAATAACATCGTCCTCTTTAAAAACTTACTGCGTAAGTAATTGAACTAATTGTTTTAATTTGGAGTAATTCATTAGGGAATTAGCGTTAGAGATAAGGAATTTTAACGAGCTAGGAATACCCGTTTTACGCCAAACAATAAAAATCATAAACTACAGGTGGTTTTTAATTTATGTTAATGGTTGGACATGTGCGTAGTCTTTCACAAGGGTATAAAAGCTCTTTTCAGTGAAAATAAAATTAGTTTACAAACAGCTGTCCTAGGAAGAAATAGTTTTTTACTAGTTAATGTGCATAGTTTTTTTCTTTTTAACAGAACACGCTCGTTAAAAAAGTCCTGCACACCAGCCATGAATACCAACGACTTTCTTCACTTCATGGACCAGCCAAATTTAGAGACTCGTATAGAAGAGGAATTTACCTTTATAATTTCGGAGCAAGAAGAAATGTCCAATAAATCCAGTGAGAAAATCTGTCTTCCATTGGTGCATTACCTTCGTCGTGAGAAGCTCAACGATGAAGCAAACTTCGTCGACGGTTACGATACCCAGCGAAAATTTTTGTGCTTAAGAAATCCATCTGTGAAAGACCGTGATGTATTTTGGCAAGCAGTGTGGGACAACCAAATCCCAATTATTGTGATGACGTGTCGTTTGAGTGACAACAGCTATCAGTATTGGTCTTCAAAAGAACGTTATACTTTATTGAGTAAGAACTTTAGGATTAAGACTTGGAAAATTATTATTTTTCCTCACTACACTTTGACTGTCTTAAGTTTAAATCGAATTGGACCTAAGTACAAGCGGGGCCGTCCAATTTTTCACTATCAATATACCGCTTGGCCAAGGGAAAATTTTGATCATCAGCCAGGCGCCTTTGTAGAGTTTTATAAACTTGTTAATCAAATGTATATCAAGTTAAGAAAACAAGTAGCTGATAAAACATTTCCGCCTATGCTGGTGCATTGTCGCGAAGGAGTTGGCAGTTCTGATGTATTTTGCGCGTTAGATATATGTGTCAATCAGTTAGAAGCCACAGGAATCGTGTCATTGCCACATACTCTCAAAAAAATCCGAGAGCAAAAACTTGGGTCCTTTTGCCGCTCTGATCTCTATGTATTATCCTACCAACTAGTTAAGGCATATCTTGATAAAAATTAGCCGATCAGGCATTAATGTAAATTTTGTCTTTTAAATTTTTTATTACTTACTTATACATAATCTTAACTAAAATCTATTACTAAGAAATTCATAAAGATTGAGATAAGTGTATTGTATACAAAACAAATAAGTTTTATAGTTTTGTCATTGACTTAGAGTTCATAAAAGACATTAAAGATAGGTTATCAATTAATTCTTGGAATAGGCTTATCAAGAATTAATTATATTCACGGAACAGGAGCATCTTCTCTTGACCTTAATAGATATATAAGCGCCATTTGACAGATACTTGTCTATAATCATTCTCGATACTTCAATACGTGTAGTCGCATTTAAAAAAAAAAATGAATTTACAATTAAATATTGATTTACGATCAAAAATGAATGACCCAAAAGTAGCAGTGAGTGAACACGATTTTAAAAGCAGAAGAAGTCAACCCAAATACCTAGAAGCCCTCAGGTCGGAGCATTTGTACATCATGTTACAGCCACAAGTTGGAACAGTTGAGCACTTTTCAAAGCAAGAAAATGAAGAAAAAAACCGTTACTTTGACGTCGCCTGCTGGGACTCATCTCGGGTGAAGATTACTCCTAAAGGAGGTAATAACGACTACATACATGCTAATTATGTTGATACCTGTGGAAGGCCGAAGAAGTTTGTGGCTACTCAAGGGCCTCTGAAAGAAACAGTTAATCAGTTTTGGCAGATGGTATGGGAGCAAAATTCCCTGATTATTGTCATGCTAACGGAACTCCAAGATAATGGGATAGAAAAATGTGCTCAATACTGTCACTTTTAGTGACAAACAAGATATTTTTCGAGCCAATGAGCTTTCAATTAAGACAATAGTAGAGAATAAAATGGATTCAGGATACATCATGTCAGTATTTGATGTTTATAATTCCATTACCAAGGAAAACAGATTGATATCGCACTTTCAGTACGTAGATTGGCCAGAGTATGGAGCGCCTCCCAACAGCAAATCATTTTTGGACCTTATTTTGGATATGAATAGACAATATCGGAGCATTTTGAACAACGCAGTAGATGGACAACCATCTGGACCTATTATTGTTCACTGTAGTGCTGGAGTTGGAAGAACAGGGACTTTTTGCGCTGCAGACTCTTGTATCTATCAACTAGCAAAGACCAGAGAAGTCTCAGTACCCAAAATTGTAATGCAGATGCGCCAACAGCGTGTAAGCGTCACCAACGTACATGACCAATAAAAATCAGGAACACTTTCAGAGGTTGGACTCATCATTGGTAAAATATGGGCTACACGCCCGAACGGCCTCCCTACTCCCCTCACAGCCGTCCCAAGCCTCGCATCAAAAGAAACAATTGAAGCGTTGTTCTGTCCAAAGGAAACTTTCTTAGGACACGACTACTCTCCTCAACTGCCCAGCAACGAATGTCCCCATCAGCAAAACTTCCCTTCCTTCACTGTACAACGGCTAACTCGCTTCTGCCTCGAAGAGGGGTGAACGTCTCCTTTTATAGGCGCTCTGCCCGGTGGGGCGACCGCGCAGGTGTTGATGACTCAGTGAGCTAGCAACGCACAAAAGTGGCGTGATCGAGTCAGACCACGCACTGCGCCAACAAATAATCCAATAAAACGAACACAAAATAGCATACTGCTTACATTCGGCCATACTGACTCACAGATCGCGTCCTCGCGGTATGTCTATGTTGAGTTTAAACAAAAATATGGCTGAAAACAATACTTTTGGACTCTTTGGCAATACTTGTCCAAATGGGTCAATTTTTTTTTTTACAGATTTATTTATTTCTTCATTGTCAATACCGTGCTAACATTTACCAAAGAGTACAGTACTAGGTTTACTTCCCTTAATACAATTCTGACTTCTCTTAATATAATACTGATTTCCCATTGTATACCAACTTCAAACACTGTAATATCAATATCTCATACTCAAATACCAAATCTAAACTATAATATTAACTTTTACTACATTTGTAGTTTCCCACTCTGCAATAGCAAATCCAATGTTACCATACTAAGTTATACTTGTAGTTTCTCACTCTGCAATAGCAAATCCAATGTTACCATACTAACATCACTCATACTAACTTCACTTGAAAGTCCTTTTTTTTTTTTCTCGTCCTATCGCCGGCTTTCTCCTGTTACCCAAGGTGGCCATGGCGTGCTCTTCGACGACAATGCCGCACTTAGGCTTCATTGCTCACGTCCAGACTCACCGACTCACCGTTACTTTCCAGCCCCTGACTTTGGCTACAGAATCATTTTTGTGCTCGGTCCATGACTTCGACCGTTACCAGCACTAAACTTGCCTGCCCGGTCCATGACATTGACCGTAATCTGCAGAATCATTTTTGTGCTCGGTCCATGACTTTCACCTTGACCAGCACTAAACTTGCCTGTCCGGTCCATGACATTGACCGTTCTATCTATCTATGGAGGGGACGCCCGTCAGGCACAGGCGGGTGATCAGTCCATCTTTTTGGGACCATTTCACCCAATTCCCCACAACAGCGCGTGAGTTTTACCTCTGCACTGACAGTTCCACCTCTTTGAACCTACCCGAAGCTTTAGCAAACCCGATTATATCCTTTATGTTAAGCTCTTGCATTTGTTCTTCTTTTACCTCATCCATGCCTATTGTCTCCCATCTTACCAGCGCGTATATTGGACACTCAGTCAGGAAATGGAGACTTGTTTCCTCCTTGTCACATTCTGGGCATGTGGGATCACTTTTTAGGCCCATTATTGCTAGGTGTTGGTTCAAGGGACAGTGTCCCGTGAGCAGACCCACTACAATCCTGATGTCCTTTTTATTTAGCTTTAGAAGTTGCTTCGACTTTCTTTTTTCATATGTCTTTAGGAAGATTTTCGCCTGGCGGCACTGTTTGTTGTGCTTCCATCTTAAATTGGCTTCTTCTGTTATCTTGCTTATTATTCCTTTACTGATTTTACCTGGGTTCCAGGCCAATAAATGTCTCATCGGCCCCTTTCTTTGCTAGCTCGTCTGCAATCTTATTACCTATATGTCCTTCGTGCCCCGGCACCCAGGCAATGGTAACTTTAGTCTTTTTGGCTAAGGCGTTAATAGCCTCCTTACATTCTGTTACTAGGGCCGAGTTAGTTTCGGCTCTGTTTAGTGCCTTCAAAGCAGCCTGGCTATCACTATATATTATGATGTTCTCTTTGTTTTCAGTGATCATGCTGTCTATGATTCTAACTCCCTCTGTAATATCAAGCACTTAAGCCTGGAAAACGCTAGCGCATCTTCCCAGGTGCATGGTAACTTGGCCGTCTATCTAGTTCATGATAAGTATTCCCAGTCCTGATAGTTTTGTTGTTTCTTTCCTGGAGCCGTCAGTGTAACACACTATCTTTGGATCTTGTATGTCCAAGCTCCAGCTTTCTCTAGCTCCTATGTTGATCCTGTATTTTTTTGTCAAAGATTACTTTTTTTTCCTGATGAGGTCATTATTAGAAAGTATCATTGACAACTTCTCTCCATACTTTCCATCTAATATGGTGTGTCCTTTATTCATGAAGTTCCCTTTCTATTTCATCCTATACCATTGCTCCATAGCTCTCTTTTTAACTTCCAAGTCCCGAGGATGCAATCCCAATAATACATCTAAGGCAGCTGATGGAGTGGTTCTCATCGCTCCTGTGATCATTAGGGTTGCCAGTCTTTGTACTTTCGCTAGTTTATTCCTGTTTGCTTGTATGGTGGTTTTATGCCACCAGACAATTGCTCCGTATGTTACTCTTGGAATTATGATTGCTTTGTATATCCACATCATGACATGTGGCTTGGTACCCCAGGTTTTACCTACAGCTCTTTTGCATTGCACGAGTGTGATTTTTGCTTTATCGCATTGTTCTTTTATGTATGTGTTGAATTTAAGAGAATTATCAATTGATATCAATTGTTACCTGCAGAATCATTTTTGTGCTCGGTCCATGACTTTGACCGTTACCAGCACTAAACTCGCCTGCCCGGTCCATGACATTGACCGTTACCTGCAGAATCATTTTTGTGCTCGGTCCATGACTTTGACCGTTACCAGCACTAAACTCGCCTGCCCGGTCCATGACATTGACCGTTACCTGCAGAATCATTTTTGTGCTCGGTCCATGACTTTGACCGTGACCAGCACTAAACTCGCCTGCCCGGTCCATGACATTGACCGTTACCTGCAGAATCATTTTTGTGCTCGGTCCATGACTTTGACCGTTACCAACACTAAACTCGCCTGCCCGGTCCATGACATTGACCGTTACTTGCAGGTTTGTGTAACGTTCACGGCTGTTGCGTAGATCTTCAGAAGGCCAAACCCTTGACCTTGTCCTTGACCTCGCTATTGACCTCTGCATCCGACATCATCCACGCTTCTGGGGTCTTGGGCCGCGACTGCGGTGCCCGCCCCGACCTCGAGGTCGGCCATGAATGCGGCCGCGCCACCGTCTCTCTAACCCTGCTGCCACTGGTGGGGCAGCCAAACGTCTGCTCGACGCTTCATCATTTTGCTGCATGTTCTCTGAAACTCACAAAAAAAAAAAAAAAAAACGCAAACATCCATTCTTTCTGCTAATAAAATTACAGTTACGTTACGAATGTATTCAATCTAGAACAAACTGTAGTGTAGGTAGGGTAGGTATTAAATATAACTAGAATATTAAATAATATCTTCAAATAATATCAGGTAACATTTCAAGATCGGTTCTATAAAATGAGTCCACGTGTCTTCTTATATGGAAATGAATATATCAAATTAATTCAGAAATATCATATTATATTCACAGAAGCTTGACACCATTTTCGTGCCTACATCCATTACATGTAACACGAATCCTACCTACGTCATAATTAGTATTTAAGCGCCCCTAAATTTAAATAAACAGTAGTAGTTAACCAGATTCGGTGTCTTACTTATCTACTAGCCTTGCTAACAACATCACAAAACAAACAAAATTCAAACTAGAAAACTATAATGAAAATGTATAAGGCATTTATAAAAGTGGTCATATCTTCAAAACGGCTACTCCTAGCGCAAAAATAACCAATTTTCGGGCCCCCTTTAAGAAACCCCTACACACAGTTTGAGTAATCCGGTGCCACCATATTTTGTTCTCTCGGTAACAGTTTTATTCTCGATCATAGATTGAATGTAGGTAGAGAGAAAATTTCAAAGCACTCATAATTATTGTTTTTATCTCACTCATAACTCATAACTCAGCACTCATAATTATTGTTTTAGTATTTTAAGACATCGATTACGTCATTCTATATAAAAGAAGGACTATTCTACGAATTGTACATAATAGTTGTAAAAATAGCTCTGCCCAAAATGTAGAATTATAAAAATTACTAAAAGCAGTTACCTTCATAGTGATTCCCTTTTATAATTGGTCGCTTTTTGCCGTTGTGTCGAATTAATCATGAAATATCTACATCTATAGGTAACAAAATGATTAGGGCGTGTTACTCACGCGTTTATGCGTTGTTCAATCCCGCTTCTGAGATGTAAGCGTCACCAACGTACATGACCAATAAAAATCAGGAACACTTTCAGAGGTTGGACTCATCATTGGTAAAATATGGGCTACACGCCCGAACGGCCTCCCTACTCCCCTCACAGCCGTCCCAAGCCTCGCATCAAAAGAAACAATTGAAGCGTTGTTCTGTCCAAAGGAAACTTTCTTAGGACACGACTACTCTCCTCAACTGCCCAGCAACGAATGTCCCCATCAGCAAAACTTCCCTTCCTTCACTGTACAACGGCTAACTCGCTTCTGCCTCGAAGAGGGGTGAACGTCTCCTTTTATAGGCGCTCCGCCCGGTGGGGCGACCGCGCAGGTGTTGATGACTCAGTGAGCTAGCAACGCACAAAAGTGGCGTGATCGAGTCAGACCACGCACTGCGCCAACAAATAATCCAATAAAACGAACACAAAATAGCATACTGCTTACAAGCGATACTTGAGTGTTATGAGTTTAGAACAATATATTTTTATTCACAGTATGAGTTATTGCAGTTATTGGACACGTCTCCTGATATGAGACAATTCTTCTCTCAGCCTTGATTGATGCAATTTACTGATTTGTATTAATTATTTCATAAGATTTAGAAAGTATATTAAACCATTAAGTAAGACTGTAAAAAAATGATTCAATATTGTACTTAGAAGTAATATTACAATTATTATTAGAATGTAAGTTTTAATTGATTAAAATTTTTTCCATTGTATTTGATAGTTTATATAACCTTACAAAAATCATTTTTTTGATTTACAGTTTTGTAGAATTGATAATGTCTACAAATTCTGCGTGGGCAGATAACGGATGTCCTTTGGTTAACCAATACCTAAAGTTCTTATCAACAAAAACTGTAAGAAGCCAGCAAGTAATTATGATTCAGAATGAGTACTTGATAGGAATTTTCTCTGTAATTTTCTCGAAATAAAACGATGCGCATACCCTCGTTTTATTCCAAAATATCAGTTCAGTAACCGATGAAAAGAATACTTATTTTGTATTACTATTCTAATGCGAAAAATAGATCAAAGATAGCCCATATTCTATATTTTTCATTGTTAAACCGATCTCACTACTCAGATAAGGGTCACATATAAACAGGAAGTTGTGTAAGTTTCTAGTAGTTCAGTCTAATCTTTTAAGACTTCAAGACTTCAAGACTTGTAATTTTTTTCCAAAAAATGGATCCTGCTACTATTGGGAATATTTTTGGGAAAGCACCGTCAACTGGCACAAATATATTTCATGAGATTGCTGCCGAAGGCTCTATTTTACTTTTGGAACGAGTAAGTGAGTTCATAATGCCCTCAAACAGGTTTCTTTTGCGAGAAAAAAATTACAGTGGACAACAATGTGTTCATATTGTTGCCTACTTTCATACAGGGCAATTTGCAATAGATTTGATAGAGAAACTTTTGAGTTTGGGTGCTGATATAAACGCCAAGACCCGAACTGGCGATTCAGTTCTTCACCAAGCTGTTCGTAGTCGAAATTATGATCTTGTTACATGGATGTGTCAGCACCCGGCGATAGATTTGAATGCTATTAATTGCTCTGGCATGACACCTTATCATATAGCGGTTGAACGAAACGATAAGAAAATGATGAGTATCCTTAGAAGATATGGTGTCAATACTAAAATTTCTAAAGTGTATTATAGTGATGAAAGTGATTAAGTATTATTATTATATATACTTTATTGCACAATAAAACAGGACATCACAGAAACATAAAAACACGGAAAAATGTACAATAGGCGGCCTTATTGCTAAACAGCAATTTTTTCAAGGCAACCTGAGAAGAGAAATCAAGAAGAAAAAGAAAGTAGCGGGTGCAGCAGTATTAAATAAACTACATGACAATAAGTAAATACTTATACCTAAAATAAAATAAAATAACATTTAAATACAAATACAATAAAAATATACAAAAAAATTAAATAAACATACATACTATTATGGACAAAAATGGAAAACTATAACGAGATACCTAAATATATGGATAAGAAATTAATAAAATAGATACATACATTAATTATTAAGGTAATGTGTTCTAAGGCGGCTTTTAAATGTAGACAGCGAAGGAGCTTTTCTCAACGATTCAGGTAAGGAGTTCCATAACCGGACAGCTTGTATGGTAAAGGATTTGGAAAAGAAGTCAGTGGAGTGGGGAGGCATATTTAAGGAAAGGTCATGTAAGGAGCGTAAGTGTCGGGTATGGGTGGAATAGCGGAAGCAGAATTGAGTCTTAAGATAGACAGGACAAGAAGGATTGTGAAGGATTGAGTAGAGAAGAGAGAGGATGTGGAAATTGCGCCGAAGTCGGATAGGAAGCCAGTTGAGCGCTGAACGATAATTCGAGACATGGTCATATTTTCTCAAGCCAAATATAAATCTGATGCAGAGGTTTTGTAACCGTTCGAGTTTGTTCAGCAGCTCAATGGATAGATTGGGATAACAGACATCCGCGTAATCCAGGATAGGGAGAAGAACAGACTGCGCGAGAAGTATTTTCGTCTTAGTCGGGAAGTAATTTCGAAAACGCCTAATCGCACTGTAGGCGGCAAACATCCTCCTGCTGACCTCGGCCACATGAGGCCTCCATGACAGGCATCTGTCGAATAAGACACCTAGGTTTTTCACGGTTTGGGCGAAAGGAATGTGAACGCCGTCAAAAGTTACAGGTGGCAGGGCTTCAAAGCTAACTCTGGATATTAAACCTGAGCTGCCAATGGGCTATGTGCAAGATTTTTAAAATAATTTGATTTTTTTATTTTAAGCAGGCTTAAGGTCCCATATTCAAATAAAAAATATATCAAATAATTTTGATCATAGATATAAAAATAATTAATTTTTAAAATTTTGGTTACGATTTGTTACTTATTACAGCATTCTACAGATTAACTCCTTTGCCAAAGTAAAAAAAAAAACAATTGACAGTTGGTTGACATATAACCTATACCGTTGCGTTTTTGAGTTTAAGTTCAACATTTAAGTTTCAATCACAGGCTAACTAGAGATACGTTTCAATGTACTTACGTTTAAATGATCCTCACAGCATTTTACACCAACTTTCTTTCAATTCCTTTGGAATGGTAACAAACGTCAAATCTGGTGAGTTAGTGTCAGTGTTTGAACAAAGAGGTATAAAACATTTTTTGGTTCTCTCCACCGCTGTAACTCGTCAGATGCCATGTTGAGTAGCAAAGCCTGCTGCGCTGTCGTTATTAGTGTTATTCCACAAATCCGAAGAGTACCTATTAATCACTATCGTTGAAGCAGTTCTCGGAGTCCGGTATGAATAAGGTGTAGTCGTGAGAAAATCAGTCAAAATCTAGCACTACAAGTCCGTGCATAGTTAAATCGTAATCCGGTATGAGGTAGCAGTAAAAGACTTCAGAAAAAATTAACCAAAAGCAAAAATAAAACTCAAAAATAAACAACCAAATACAAAATGAAATAGGTTATGTTTTTTTTTTTTATTGACATGACAGCTTGGCAAAGACACGATTGTATAATGCCGTATTTATGATTAGTTTACCCTACTGAGAAACTTTTAATTATTATATTTTTATTTCAAAAGATAGATTTTTTATATATTTTTTTTTAGGAAACGGGACCTTATTCCTTTATGTTAAATAAAAAATTAAACGAAATTAAAAATATTTTTAAAATGTCGTACATAGCCCATTATTATGGTCTGTGTCTTGCTGGGATTTACCTTAAGGCCAAAAGAGTGACTCCAACCAAGGATTAAAGCAAGATCTCTATTGGTGGTGACTATAGCGTCAGCTAGATTGGCCAGAGACGCCTGAGTGTAGATTTGTAGGTCGTCTGCATACATGTGATAGGAAGAAGAGAGTGAGGATGTGATAGAGTTGATAAAGATGGCAAAGAGAAGAGGAGACAGCACGCCACCCTGCGGGACGCCGGCAGCGACATCGCACCATGACGATACAGAGTCGTCGATGCGAATTCGCTGCCATCGTCCACGCAGGTAACTTTGAAACCAAGTAATCACTGTCGGCGATAAATTAAGTGAACCCAGCAACCCCAGTAGAATGTCATAGTCAACGGTATTGAACGCGTTGCTAAAGTCAAGAAGTGTAAGAACTGTTAGGTGCCGGTTCTCCATTCCCAAGCGAATGTCGTCAGAGACTTTGACAAGAGCAGTAGTCGTGCTATGACCGGTACGGAAGCCGGATTGGAAGGGGTTGAACAGGTCATGGCTCGTAAGAAAACTAGTAACCTGAAGGTTAACTAATTTCTCAAGAACCTTAGAAAGAAATGGAAGTATAGAAATGGGACGATAGTCGGAGAAGGAAACTGGGTTGGATTTTTTAGGAAGCGGAATGATTTGTGCGTCCTTCCATGCGGTCGGAAATACACCGGAGGTTATGGAAGTGTTAAGGATGACAGTGATAACTGGGGAAAGGATATCAATAAGAGGGACAATCATATTCCGACCAATGCTGTCAACTCCAACGGCCTTCGAGGAAATGGAGAGTATGTTCTTCTTAACATCGCCAACAGTGAAAGGATTCACAGAAAAGGGAGGATAGTTAGGTTTAGGGGCTGAAGAGATACGGAGAAGTGTGTCAGATTTGGTATTAGCATCAATGCAGGACGATGAAGAGAAGTGGGAATTGAGCGAGTTCAAGTCAACCCTGCATGAGTTAGAGTCGCGAGATTTACCGATACCAATCGATTTTAAAAAATTCCAAACTTTGGCAGGGTCGCCGTTCTCAACAGACTTGTGGAAATGGCGTCGCTGTGCATCCCTAATCACAGTATTGCAGCGGTTCCTAGCGGTGTGAAAGTTATCTCTATTTGTGTTTGTGGGGTTAGCCTTGAATTTCGCCTTAGCATGGTCCTTTTTCCTCATCAGCAGTTTAATATCTTCAGACAGCCAAGGAGCAGGAAGATGTTTGACCCTTACCATCCGATACGGAGCGTGCACGTCGTAAAGACCTATGAGCAGGGAGTTAAAAATTTCAACTTGTGCGTTTACATCAGGCTCATGGCCAATAACAGACCAATCGATTTTACTAGCATCCTCACGCAGCCTGCACTCATCCATACCACTGAAATTACGAAGAAGTAGGAATTTGGGTTTTGGTTTAGGAGGACGGATTTTATAGGACAGGTAGATTAAGTCATGGTACGAGAACATAAGGGCAGGGAATTGACCATGCTTGGCCACTGAGTCGAGTGAGGAGACCATTATCAAATCAAGGAGAGAAGGAGTGCAGTTGGGAAAGTGATGGGTAGCATTGAGAGGGAGGATATGAAGGTTACTAGAGTCAACTATTGATTGAAGCTGTTCAGAGCGACTGTCATTTTTGAGGAGACAAGTATTAAAATCACCCATTAAAATGATGTGATTGTAAGATGTAGAAAAGTCTTCAAGAAGCTTTTCGAAAGATTCAAAATAGTTAACTCTAGAGGAGGGACTATAGTAAACACCGAGAAGGATTTTAGTGTGGGCTAGGGTGATTTCCAAAAAGAGGTGCTCGGGTGAATTGGGTGGTGGTGGTTGAGAGGATCAAGTGAGAATGGAGAAAGGAATATTAGATCTTAGGTAAACTGCTACTTCTCCATGAGATGACGAAACACGGTCATTCCGGACAAGATGGAACCCAGGCAAGGAATAGGAAGTTGAAGGGAGGCAGGGATGGAGCCAGGATTCGGACACAAGGATGGCATGGATATTTTTAACATCGAAGGAAACAAGCATATCCGGGTAGTGGGCAGGAATGCTTTGTGAATTGATATGCACTACATTAAAAAATTTTGGCACGTCGGAAAATGTGGTGCTCAAGCATTCATGAAGAGGTGGCTCGGTGCTACAAAAGCTTTCGTCAGAGTCGCCAGAAGAACAAGATTGAAATAATTCACTATTTATAGAAATGTCCATAATAAATAAAATATATATAAATATTAAAAATAAATAAACTTAAATATTATCCTAAGTGCTAGAAAATCACTTAACTTTATCAAAATGATTTCTCCACCCTTTGGTAGCCAAGTAACAAAGAAAACAAATAATTGAAAATAAAAGAAAGAAAATTACAGAACAATCTAAATGTGAAAGTGATAGCAATACATCGTCACACATAAAGTCCAGTTGCAAAGTTTTGTGCCAGTGCTATAAATGAGGCAGGACGAAAAAGAAAACAAAAGTGGCTGTATGAGCCAAAATACGTTTGCTTATTAGATATAAAGAAAAAAAAGGAATTGTTTTGCTTTTGAGGTTATTTAGAGATTGACATTGACATACTACAATACTTGTAAAATTATTTGGAGTTTGTGACGGTATAATAAAGAAAAAGTGGCAAAAGGCTATGAAACACACGTGACTATACACAGAGATAAAAGGTAACATATACATACATACAAAAGATATACGCAGCAACGTGCAAATATGAAAATGGAAGTGAATGAAAACATAACCTAAGTACGTTTATTTCTTCGCAGCAGTTCCTCGCTTTCTCTTGTGTCAATTATAGGTATTGTACCTCTTGTGTCAATTATAGGTTTAAGTATTTGGTACCTATAAAGCAAATAAGTTGTAAGATAGCGTGTAAGTATTAAGTTGATTCTGTGTGATCTTAAATCTTCCATTGCACTTGTTATTTCAATAATAAAGTTATTACTTCACTAAGACTTTTAATTTGATTTCAAAAAGTATGATAATGGTTTAGGTCTTTTGAAGAATAGAAACAGAGTTACATATTAAATTCTTAGCTTTTATTAGGCATTTAAAAATTGTTTTACACAACTTTGGTATCTTGAGTTTCCTTATAAATTACAACCTCATTAGTTATCACATAAAGGGCTTTGAAGATTTTTGTATGGAGCCTGGAATACCTACTGTCCGCCATTTTGATTTTTTTTCAAAATCGCAGCCACACTTGAGACCTAGTAAAATCGATAGCTTAGATCAATACAAACTTAAAATATTCTTTGACAAATTCTCCTAAAGTGTCAGGTTTCCAAGTTATGAGCTGTCAAAGTTACACTGGTGGCGCCATCACTAAGTACTATGACTAAAGGTTTCTGTTTTCTAACATGTTTTAAATCTAATTAAATCGATTTTTAACATCAATACAAACGTAAAATATTCTTTAATAAAAACTCCTAAAGTGTCAGGTTTCCAAGTTATAAGCACCACCAACACCAATAAGTAGGTAGGTACTATGAAAATTAGTCTCTGTTTTCAAACATGTTTTAAACCTAATTGAATTGATTGTTTATATCAATACAAATAAAGGTAACTTACTTTTAAGGTAGGTACATACTTACAAATCTATTGGGGCATATAAGACACGCACCTATAGGCCTACCGTTTAACTCGCGTATCGCCTGCGCCGTGTGAAAGCAGCGGGGAGTGATGTTAGCGGGAGGACATGGAGCCGGCTGCCGCTGCCGTGCTCTCTGCTCCGCGCACCCCGCGTAGCCACCCGCTAACATCTCTCCCCGCTGCCTTCACACCGCGCAGGCGATACGCGAGTTTAGCAGTCGGCCTATATTCAAGCCACCGTAAAGTTTTAATCGATCCGGTACCATTCACTTTAGTTTGTATAGCGTTATCTTATCTCACTCTAAATCCTCTATCACCACCCGCACCTCGCATTTGTTTGTATAGCGTTATCTCGCTCTAAAAGCTATCTCTTACTCCTTTATTACCGCGTGTACATCCCTTCCTTGTCCCGCACCCCCGTCTCCTACCTGACTTCAGTTGCCACTTGACTGTCACTGTGCGCAAGCGTTTCTAAGTCCTATATGTGCTCCTTGGTGCATTTTTATGGTTGTTGTCTTTTGTTGAATATTGTTACTGTTGACTGTTTTATTTTATCGTTGACTGTTTGTTGTTATCGTTGACCGTTACGCCAGTAACATGAGTGACACTGGTGGTGAATATCGCTCAAGAAGATGCTATTTTTGTGGAACTAGCACTGTTCCGGGTCCTCGAAGAAGGCGAGGTACAATTCGTTCGTACCAATTAACCTTTGAGTATGTTAACTCGTACCCGTACATCCTGGACTATTCTCATCATTTATTCTTGGACACGCGACAGGTAAGTTACCTAAACTAATAACTATTTTGTCGTTACTTAAGTATATAAAAATAAAGTATAGTTGAATTGTTTATAACATAAAATTCAAATATATCATCATTATTAGCTCTCTCATATCCCTACTTCAACTATCCCTACAATGAGTTCATGTTACCATATAAGTCTACAGGGGGGCTACCATCTAAGCGAAGCTGACGCTGGGTGAACGAACGGAATGTTGACGATTGCTTCTTTATAAGGTGACCTTGATTAACGATATGAACCAAACACAGCAATGTACATCATTCCATTCGTTCAATCAGCATCAACTTCACTTAGGTGGTAGCCCCCCAGAAACTTGTTTTTTTCAAATAACCGCATCATAAACCCATTTGAGGGTGCATTCAAAAACAGGCAAGGCGATACTTGTCAATTATTTCAAGTAAATGTCAAATAAAACTAATCTTTAAGATTAGATTTATGTACATTTTTTAGATTTTCTGTACTGTTGTATTTAAAAATTGGTGCACACCGCAAACCGGCAAGTAAGTTACTCATTAAAATCTCTTTTGTATACTTAAGTCTATGACAAATACTGCGGAGCATCGAATGTTAGTACTTACATCGCTTTCTTACACTGTTCAGATGACCAGTGACAGACAGTGACAGCTGACAAGTATCGATTGTATGTCGATCGTATACTTATAATATGCTCAGTTTCTTATAATTGTGTTTTAGTACTAAAATAGGTCCTTATCCATTCTACAGGCTAAATAAAGCAATAAGAGATATCAATGAATCAAGAACTTTGTGTTGAAATATTTTGAACGCTGTAGTTTGTGTGGATTGCAGGCGGGATGATAGTTAGAAATAAAAACGAGTAGTCACTCATAATAATAAGTTTAATTAAAGACACTGACATCATTGAACACTAATATCGGTTGCACACTAACTGATGCTCTTACAACGAGGGAAAACATCGTGAGGAAACCTGCATATCCAGCAATTATATTTCATAGTACTTAGTGATGGCGCCACCAGTGTAACTTTGGCAGCTCATAACTTGGAAACCTGACACTTTAGGAGAATTTGTCAAAGAATATTTTAAGTTTGTATTGATCTAAGCTATCGATTTTACTAGGTTTCAAGTGTGGCCACGATTTTGAAAAAAATTCAAAATGGCGGACAGTAGGTATTCCAAAATCTTCAAAGCCCTTTAATACTAACTTATCTATGACTGAATTTATTTTATAAAAAATTTAATACTAACTTGTAAGAAAAAAATTTACTTGAGATTTATCATAAAATAGAGAACACTTATTCTAGAGGATAAGTTTTAAAATAACAATACAAAACTAAGTGAGCAAAACTTAAATAATGTATATCGTCAATGCTGCTAAAGCTGTTAAATCTGTTCTTTTTTAGTTCCGATAGAGTAGAGTACAAATCAACTTTCCTTGTTTTTAAAAATCTTGAAATTGATATATCTATGGCGCAGAAGGCCATTGTTCGTCCTGTTCCATTACTACAATGGATAATCATCGGACTTTTTGTAGGAGAATCTTGGTTCACTGCAAATTTACTGTACATTCGTATCATTTTCACAAACTTAAGAAAGTCATGTTCCGGGGGCGAGATATAGTTATACTGCCAATTGTCAAATAAAAAGTGGTCGATATACAATTCCTCTCCGCTTTCATGGGTGACACGAAGTTTTGTAAGTTGGAACACTTCGAGAATTGTCTGAACTTTGAGAGTCTCAATCCTGAATCTTTTACAATGAAATGTACCTCCTTCTTCTGGGTTCCAGTAATAAATGCCCTCTTCATCGTAAACAGGTTTATTGAGCATTACAATGATTTGAGATTGATGCTCCCAAACCATTTTCCAAAACTTGTACACTGTGCCTCTTGAATACGGCGTTTCTGTAGCAATATACGCCTTTGGTCGCTGAAACCCGTTGATGTAAGAGGCGTTTATGAAGTTGGTGATTCCTTTTTTTTCTGAGAGGACCACACGGTTGTGGTCGAAGCACAGCCTTTCTCCGTATCTTTTATCTTCAAAATCCGCAGCAATTGTACAGGCTTCAAACGTTCCGTCTGTTTTGATATTCATTATTTTTTGGTATTCTTGAAAAAGATATTCAATAGAGTTTTCACTGCCGACAAATTTAATGAAGTCTTCACGGGTCAGAGCTTTGGAATTGTCACAACGCATTTTTGTGGAGTATTGAACTGGTATGTATGAACTTCAGCAAATTGCAGTGCGAACTGAAGAGTTGCTTGCCATTGTTGGGTATTTATACATTATGTTTTTCCTCATTACTTATTATAACAATCATATATGACGAATGATTGACTACGTGATATATTGACCCAATTAAAAGTACATTTTCAATAAATGACGCACTTCATTATAGTTTAATGTCACTGGAAAACCATTAATAGGTAAAATTTAATAACTAATAATATTCATCATTGTTAATTAAACCACAGAAACTAACTGTTGAGAGATAACGCGGTTGTTTGTTCAATTCTGGGAAATCTCAATAAACTTACACTAACAAAACCCAAAAGTTCACCACATTACGATAAGGTCTCCTACAAAACGCTGATTGAAGTTGATTTATATTCAGTGTAACGGAACCCATCTTTATAGTCACACGTCTCACCAAGTGAAGAGTTCCCTTCCTGCTATGGCTTTTAATTCATCAAAAACTATCGGAGCTGCTGAATTCGTACAACGAGCCTACCATCCAGATAACATCGATTTGATTTCTCAAGAGCATTCCAATATTATTGCAACACCTATAAGTGGCACCTGTGAAAACTTTAGTAAACCTGAAAATAAGAACAAAAATCGTTTCTCGTACTTTCCTTGCTGGGACATTACTCGTGTGGTTTTAGCAAAAAGTAACGATGGGTCAGACTACATAAACGCAAACTTTGTAGCTGGTTTCAACGTAGATAACAAATTTATAGCAACTGAGCAGCCGACGGGAGACACCTTGAACAGCTTCTGGTCTATGGTTTGGCAAGAAAATTCTCGCATTATTGTTCAACTGACCAGCCCTGGAGAACCGTCACAGCCAAAATGTGTTTTGAGAGACTTTATTATCGAAGAAGAGAATATCTATTTGAAGTATTATTACACCGTGACAATTTCAAGTCTCATTCACATTCAGACTGGAGAGAAAAGAACTATATATCGTTACAAGTTTCTAGATTGGCCCGAAAATGGAGCTCCAGATGTAGAATCGTTTTTGAACTTCTTGCTGGTTGTCAATAAACAGCACCAAGAATTCTTCTTCGAAACAATCTCTACCGGCCGATCATCGTTAGGCCCAATTGTGGTCCACGGAATAGCAGGTGTGGGAAGAACTGCGACTTTTTGTGCTGTAGATTTTTGCCTGTACCAACTAGTAAAAACAGCAACCGTGTCAATACCTTCAGTAGTGCTAGGCATAAGAATGCAACGAAATTTCAGTATGTTATCTAAAACTCAATATCTTTTTCTAAACTATGCTTTACTTTATTTTCTAACTCATATTCGTTCTAACAGCGGTGTGTTTTTAGAACTGCGCAAACACTTTACTGATAAAGACTTGAATTTAATGAATCTCCCATTTGAAAAATTTAGTAAATAAGTAAATTAGAATTTAGTTTATTTTAAGTTTATAATAAATATTTATTACTGTTTAAGTTATTTTGTTACTTTTTATTCAACTATAAAACGATAGTGCGTAAGTAGATTTTTCAAGGAATATTTGTACGTAAGGATGCGAATCCGCTAAATATTTCTTCATTCAATATCAAAAATTTACTTTATACACACACAGTAGATCACTATTAAAAAAATTAGAGTTTTGAGTTAAAATATTCTAGGCAAGAGTCATATGTTAACAGCTATAATCTCTGTAAACTCTAAGCTTAAATGTGATACCGATTTTATAAAACTATAACAGAAAACAAGACTCAATTACCTATAAATAATTCTATTTATATAATCTCACACATGCCGCTGTCTGGAGGCAAAAGAGATACGATTTAACCTAAGTCTGATCCCGGCGTTGGGAAAACCCAGATCGTTAAATAATAGAGAGATTAAACTGTTACTGAGCTGCGAATGTTTTAAGGAAAAAAGGAATCATATTTCAGAGGTTTAGAGCATGCTGATTGACATACAATATAACAGTTGAAAAAACAATTTTTTTAAATTACAATTTTTTTTGGTTTTGAATTTTAACTTTCTACATTGAAATCAACCCTGTTGAAGGCCAACATCCCTCTTCCTCATGTTCCGAGGACAGAGCCCGTCTATGTGAATCTGAAAATGGTGGTCATTTACGTGATGCAATTTTTAAAACCTAACTCAAAACTATCTCCATGAGTGTTATTTTAATATTTATTATCTCATAATAAATAACATGAATTAAAAAAAAGTTGTAATATATTGCAACCGCGCCGTGACTTTTACAGTACGAGTAGTATGGTCAATTATTTAAGTCTAGAACACCTGATTGTAAAATAATCTTGTATTTCAATGCCTATTTTATTTGTTTAGTTTAAATAAACAATTTATAAAAACTAAACGTGGACTGATTGCAATATACCTACTTACTTAAATTTTTCCTACATAACGATAGGGGTAGTCGGGAGGATAAGAAAGGGCAAAGAGGGAATGACTTATAGTTATTTATTAGAGGAAAGAACTATTCTGAAATGAAGCTACGAGAAGACTGTGTCAAAATACCAGCATTGACCCTCAAAAGGAAACTAATTGGTTTGAATTACAAAATCAAAAGGCTTTCAAGTAGACGGATAACGACCTCTCTACAGTATCTACTTATATAATAAACATATTATTACTATTAAAATACTTTTTCATTCTCAAATATCTATTAAAGGATAAGATTCAAAGTGTCAAGCTGAGCGTGCATTTGACTGTACTTACCTAAACATGATAAAAAAAGAAATGCTTTTCCAGGCTCAAACCAGTACGATAGAGTTATCTAATGCTGTAAGGAAGATAAAGACTTGAAATAATATTTTTGTTAGGTGATATTTTTTTCATTTTCAAAGCTCTATATCTATATCTCCGAAAGTATATCACTTTCGATTTTTTTTTCAATCAATACTTTTGTTTTGTGATATGTTTTTCTCTATCGATTGCAGCAAGTTTCATCAGTGGCCGCCAACATTTCATTTCTCCATAGTGGGGCTCCTTCGGGTCACCTTGGAGTTTAAGTACACCAGTTAGGTTGGATGTGTAACGACCCCCCCCTGTTTAATAAATAAATCCCTTACAATCCTACCTATCTTTAAAACTAACTGAACCTTAACCTAACCTTTAAGAAGTGACTAAAAATTTCATTTGATCTAGATTTGGCCAAGTGATCATTCTAGTTTAGAGGACCTACGTTGTGATTTATGTGTAACCCAGGGTTCTTTAAGAGTTAGTGAGAATGGTATTCATATTAAACTTAAGTACTAAGATGAGGAACATTCAACCAGATGTCGCCAGATTAAAAAGTAAGTATTTTTAAACATGAAAAATAGGTAAATTAAATCTCAATAATTATGTATTGCGGCTTAGGTCAGCGCTCCACCTCCGCGCCAGGGCTATGCCCTCTAACTTCTGTTAGAACTGTGTGCCTCGACCAAAGACTGGACAGCACCCCACCGCTGTACTCCTTTTATGGGGGGGAAGAGTATTTAACTATTTTCAATAACACTCAAATAGTCTAGTATTCTACAGCAAAAGATGAGAGGAAGTCAAGTTGCATTGACTCAGTAATTTACACTGTCTTTGTCAGTAAGTTGAGCCAAGTCAGACTGGTGACTACAGGAATCCTAAGCATATATACTTATATACATACCCATAAAAGGAGATGCTAATCTTATAATTTACTTTATTTTGAGTCAATGACTTTCTTTTCAAAGCAAGCAATTTTACAAAAACAAAAGAATAAAATATATTTATTGCAATATCTTAGAAGAATGTTCCTAAGGATAATAAGAATAATAAAATTAGTAGAAATTAGATCTTTCTTCACAGTGATCTGTATTATGTATGTTTATTATAACTTGGTGAATAGTTCTCATTATTAATATTAGTAGGCAAGATAGAATTTTCTTCAAAAGTATTCTATCTTTAATTACACACATGGTTCGAAGAGATGGAATTTTCTCCAAAAGTTTCCCATCTTTAATTTATATTCATAAATAGTAAAGCCAGATCTTTCTTCAAAAGTAATCTTAGCTATTTCTCAAAATACTTTAGTAAATCTTCGGTTATACTTTTCACCAAGAAGTTTAGTCACATACATTATTCAGATTCAAGGATTTATATACCTTCCTATGCAAATAGAATGCAATTTAGTCTTCCTTACATGGTCATATCATAAAATTAATATTGCTAGTATTATATAGTCTCAATTTGGCAATGATGGTTCACACATTATATACCAACTCGACGAAATGGAGTCTCCTCATTTCCACAGAGAACATCCATTATCTAAAGAGTGGAGCCTCCATGATCCCTCGAAGGACATCCACCCAAGAAGATCTTGACTTATTCAAGTCAAGGCCCTACGTGAGCACGTAGCTCTGGTATACAATAAATGAAACAAGCATATGCCGTAGACTCAGATCTAAGTTAAGTAAATAATAGATAAGGAAGTTAATATTGCAATCTATCTCATAACGCTGATATCTCTTATTAAGACATTTTCATAGAAAATAAATCCAAATTGATTATATTTTATTTCAGAAAAGTTCTTAGACTGATTTCTCTTAAATTTAGTAAATACCTAAGAATATCCTATTTACCTTTATGTACTTGATTTTACCTGCCTAGTCTTTGCCTAAATAAGATTCCTAGACTATCTTCTTGTGAAATAAACAAGCTAGAAGTATTTTACTTCACATTTAACTTTAAACGTGTGCGTGTGGTGAGTTATGTAGTTTTCCACGGTGCAATGGGAAACTCCTGACTAAACTGTAGAAGTTTGAGGCAGCTTTCCTCGTGTACCTAATCCCTAAAGCTGAGTGTATGTGCATTCACACGGCCGTAAAGAACTTTGGTTTGTGTGAAATGCGGGCATGTATAAAAATGCGGTTAAATAAGTAAGATATATAGGAGACCAGAAACAGTAGTGATTTACACGCAATACTCAGTGCCTAAGGCCTGGATCTTCTTCGACAGTTCCCCGAGATCACTGTGCAAACCAAAACTGTACTGGGAGACTATAGATCGAATTACAATATAGAATTATAAATCAATCCCTTGCTCGTCTCATAACAAGGTCCCGCCATAAGGCGTTGTATTGAATTTATAGACATTTGACACCGTTAGGCGCCTATAAATCCAACCACGACAAACGTCGCGTTAACTAATCTTTCCTCCTCATCAGAAACATTGAGTTTTACTAACACAACCAAACTCAATATATTTGGGATAAGGATAGTATTACTTCCTTTGTTATCCCATACAATAAATAGTTAGATTTTACTTTGGTTAACATAAGCAACTTTTATAATTAAAGAAAACAAGATATTTCACAAAATTAAACAATAAAATTAATAAATTAAGAAAATTCAACCCATTCCCCAAAATCCGAGGAGAAAAGATCGCGTCAATTTTTTTTCTTTTCCCTCCCCAAGCCGTCCATACAGCCAAAAAGCGCGCCATTCGTCTATTTGCTATACAACCTGCATGGTATTTCACCTTTCAATATCATTCCATTACTCTACTGTAAATCGTGACTTCAATAGAATCTTTTTAGTTTTGCATCTCTTTTCTCAGCTGTTCTCCGTACATTCCACCTTCCTCTCCAACACAGCAATATGAACTATAAACCAACGTAATACGGTCCTATTTAGCATCCTTACTCTGTTACATGGCAGCACCAATGAGATTTTATTCAGTATTTTATTTTTTTATAATGAAAGTTATTATTGTTTTAGATTTACTTACGAATAATTTAATCTTAACTGATTGTAATGAAATACTTATTTAATTAATTTCCATTTCATTAAGGTTTAAGTTTCATATGTTTGAGAACTAACGAACAGATGATGTTCTGTTCCGTTACAATCAACCCCCAAAATTTTACGCAGGTGATCAATTATTGATCCAACCGAAGTAAATTTTTCTTACTCTATTCACAAACATATGAATTAAGCTAATTCCAACCACTTGTCACTAATTTACTTTCGTTTTTTTTTTCAGAAATGTATTTTATGTGGTGTGTCTTTTAAACCATATATCAGTTAACTCAAGTGAAGACCCAAACATTGAGCTCTTTTACTCTAAAAATTAGGAGTTATTATTTCCCCTGCAATGCTGAGGCCCTGAAAAGAAGGAACTGGTTGTGAGGCAGCCCTCAGCCCTAATGGCAATGCACTATTCAATCTCACCCCATCTCTCGGATGAAGTTATTCTACGATTAACTAGGGCACCCTTACAGAACTGTGAACACTGTATCAGTAAAGAAACCTTAACACCCAAGAGTCAAGTACAAAACCCAATATCTACATCTAACAAAAGAGTCAAATGATTGTATGGAGCATGTGAAGTGGACGCTCGACGAGTAAGCATAGCTAGTGTTAGCTTCGTGTGCAGTATGACCTTTTTATATGATCCAGTATTTGCACTGATGTCCACTGACCTATCCTAACACCTAAACATATAAAAAAGTCATTGTTAAGTGTAATGTTTCTGAAACCAAACGATAATAAATTTGTTCCATATTTAATTGGAATGTGAAAACTTGGAAGTACATTAATATTTCGTTTTATTTAATTAGAAATTGTTCACCCACGCAAAATTGTCATGAATCAAAATTATTAACTGCCCATTTATTAAAACTGTAAAATATAACAGTTTTTCCCTCTTTATTTTCGACAACAATAGTAACTTCTGGGTATACATAATTCAAACAACAACATTTAAGGTTACATGTGTTGATCTTGATGCCGCCCTTATCTCGTTCACTTGTCGCTTTTGAAGTGCATCATGTAACATAATATGTTGCTGCCTCTATATTAAATAATAATACTTTACTAAATCTAATTTTTAAACCTTTAATAACTCAGCCATGCTGGTTTACTCATTAAACAAGAACACGGAGAATTTAAGGAATGGAGCCTCCATGTTCCCTCGAAGGACATCCAATTCCTATCTAATATATACATAAACGCCCTACGTGTAAAATGAATAAAACACGCTGCCAAGCAAGGTTAATTCAAACTATAAGTAGTTTGAACTCTCAAAATAAGAAGAACCATTGAAGTCTCAAACAAAGAATTAATAAAACACTTATAATTTCGTAGTAACTATAACGATGGTCTTATTATCAAAATAATTACTTGAAATAAAATTATTTTATTTCCGATCAAAAGTTAAACATGACCACCTAAATTATAAACATCAAGGCCACTCCAGAATAAGAATGCTTGCTAATCTTAACAATAACCGATTTAATCTACTCCATCTGCTGGGCAAAGACTCATATTGGATTTGTAAACTTTTTCATCGTCTACGATATCTTCGATATCGTAGATATCGTAGATCGAAGATTCTACGATATCTTCGAAGCCCACCCCAAACAAAACCCATCGTAGAAATTTGTTTAACCTTAATTAAAATTCGTTCTACTTACTGACTTATCATCGCTTTATCCACCACTGTTCGAAATATTTAAAAATATCTTAACATAATACCGAACTTTACTACTGACTTATCATCGCATTTCCACTACTGAACGAAGAAAATTATACCTAGATATATTTCCACTATTCCACTGACTAATTTATCATCGCATACCCTTTACTGTACTGAGAACGCTGCAGATATTAACATTAATTATCAGCCAATTTAATGACGTACTTATCTACGGAATACCCGCTACTAAGCGCACTGACATTTTCCTTTATAATAACAGTTATTGTAATGCATACATAGACAATTAACAATCACCCACTGCTGAGCAAAGAGATAATTTATTTGTACGACTAAATAAAAGGTAACACCTCACCCACTGCTGAACAAGACCTAACGAATATCTAATCCCTCTTCCTTCTTCCTTAATTTGAAAATTTAACAAATTAAGTATTCAGCAAAGTTGACTAATCCTACTGCCAGGATCACCCTGATCATGATTTATCATACTTATTTTTTTAACAGTCATACTAACAACTTAACTATCAGAGATCTATGACTATTGATTTACCACTTTCAATCATCTTATTCCCAATTCATAAACGTATTATAATAAGAACGTTTCTGTCTATCTGGACGGCTTGGGGTTACAATTCAACGTACAGAGGTCAGCGCATCGGGCCAATCCATTTTCATTACAAACTGCTCCTTTGACAACAGCAAATTGCACGCGTGTGGCAACCTAAGTTGCAGCCGTCCGTACGAGGTTGGACGCTTTATTTTATCACACAATCCCGAAAAGTTACAAATTAACTAGCTACACCCAAACGAAGTCGCAGTCGGAAACCTACAATATTTTCTTATAATTGATTTGTCTAATGTAGAAGCATAGAGCTACAGATTCTTATTAAACTATATGACGGTACAAATCTTCTTAATTGACCGAAAGTATAAGTATCCTGTTTTCTTTTACAACTCTTTGGCTCTTTTTTATATTCTATGTTTTTAGCTATCCATATTTTCACACCTACATTCAAACTAAAACGCAACAGATAAACATTTATGAATTGTTCCTTTTTTTTTCGAAAATTAAATACATACTTTTAATCAGTACATAAATTCACACCTGAGATCCCTCCTATTAGCGTTTTAAACAAGGAACAAAATTAATCATTTTGATTTAATCTGCTCTGAAAATATTAATCTCTATTAGGTAAGTCCTAAACTTATCTGTCAATACTATATTACAATATACAAACATACATAATTTTCACTGCAAACAACATCGTTAATCCCTATGTGATAAGCAGAATTTTGTATCTTATAATACCGTTTCATTTTTTCTAAACCCAACATAGTCGACTTTCTATTATAAATACTAACTGAATTTTTATTTTGAAAAATATAATACCACTATAGGTACAAAATCTCAACAACATAAGAACATGCAGTTACGTTTAAGTCCTTATATTAATTTAATATAGTACCTTTTCACTTAGTAGACTTTTCCGAATAAATACCTATTTTTTGTATTTTTTTATTTTATTTAGCCCAATAAATTGAAATACTAAATAATACACTACAACCCCCAGTTTGTACACATTTAAAACCAAACACTTAACCTATAACTGCATTTTACTACCGCCATATTATTAATTCTGAATATTTTCTAATTTACAATATAAATTTTCCTCCAATGTTTTTGCTCTCGTATGCCATAAAATTCAAAATGTAAATGCCTTTTATAAACACTTTATTTATTTTTCGCTAAAACCGTAACACTTCTTTTTACCTTAGGAATTAAATTTAATACGTTTTTGTAGCCTATGTATTATTCTACCGCATCGTCTTTCTCCCTATCAAATGTCATCCAAAACTACCAAACAAAGCACGAGATTGGATTTGCATTTGTCCGTTTTGAGGCCTATGATAATACAATGCTTCATCTATCTATCTATCATATTCAATTCTTTCTAAACGTTGAGATGTGGGAAACTTATAAAATAATTTGCGTTGTCCGACTCACACTTGACTGTTTTTATAACTCCAGTTCAATTCTATTAAGTGTTAAGATGTGAAATTTTTTTAAAATAATGATTTGCTTTGTTTGACCCACACTTGACCGTTTTTATAACTTATCTTATTACTGTGCTTCATCTATATACTAATGGTGAAAGAAAACTCCCAATCGATTCAGCAGCTCCGGTGCCCATTCAATGAAAACAAACATACAAACAATTCAAATATTTCCTATAACTTTAGTTCCGACATAAGACTATTACTTATTTCCCGTTTGGTTAAGTTTCAAAACCTAAAATTTCCCATAATCGGTTCAGCGTTTTTTTTTTTTTAAATAACTCTAACAATCAATTTTAATTTTGCACGGGTAATCACTTTAATGTGTTTTTAAAGTTTTTACATACATATATATACACACACACAAAACATACGCTCACGCCTGTAATCCCTAAAGTTTTTTAACAATATAAGTAAGTTATATTTTTTTTCAAATAAGTTTTTCCCAATAAAGGCCCACACCAAGGCCCTTCCCTGTGTCGCGAGTCCCTCGGACGGAAAACACACAAAGACAGACACAAACACCTATGACCCGTGCACGAACACATACTAACATACATAAGCTCACGCCTTTGCCCCATTGTAATAGGCGAGACTACAGTTTGTCACTAACACGTGTTTTTATTTTTGTTTACACAAATATTCACCCCATCCGGGATCGAACCCAGAACCTGCCGCACAAGAGGCAGCGTCACTACCACGCGACCAATCTGTCCGCCGTCCGTCTAAAATTGTTTAAGAGTTTTGTCTAAGTATTACTACAATACATTTACCTTCCTGCCTTGATAATCTACTTAAACAGAAATGTTCATCTCTCTTTTTATTTATTTATTTAATAGGTACCTATCACTAAGTCTTTCCACATCGTAGTTTTCCAGAAAACAAACTCAGACAAAACAAATACTCTGACCCTAGAACAATTATCTGCCGCAACAAATCCCCGCACTAAGAATTAAACCTAAGACAACTGCTCTTTACACCACTAAAACAACTCCTCCGCAATACTATAAAAATTGATTTTAAATATTAAAAATTACCTAATTTGCTCTACACATTCTGACTGCTTGTTAGATCTTTTAAAAGGTGCTATTATTTATTCTGTGATAAAAGTTGGTATTTTCTTCTAATAAATAAATATCTCTTATCATTTATTTTAGTTCACCGTTTTGCTATTCTAAAAACCCGTACAAAAATAACTTAACTTAAAGTAAAATAATTCTGCTGAAATTTTATTATAAAATTAAATTAAATTGTGAACTATGTACAAAATTTTACACAGGTGATCGAAGATCCAACCGAAGTAAACTTTCTATTCTCACTCTTGCGCAAACATATGTCACGAATTAAAATTTAATGAATAACTATTTTTTTTTTTTTAATTTATAATCATTTTCTTCAGACATGTTATTAATGTAGTGTGTTTTTAAACCATGAAACAACAACTCAAACGACGGTTCAAACTTTAAGCTTACTTCTATCTTCCATTGATATGTACCGAATAGAAGAAGAATACTTCAACAAATGAAATACAATTCATTTACACAAGGACATCAAGCTCCAGGAAGAAAGAGTGGTTGTGAGGCACTCTCAGTCCTAATGACAATGTGCACTAATCTATCTGAACCCAATCACGACCAACGCGTGTTGATGATCAGATTCATTAGTATATCCTTTCTATAACTTGATGACTTTAATAGCGTAAAAGCTTAATATTCCATAAATTTAGCAACAACTTAAATTTTACACCGAGCACAAAAGCTGATTGTCACACGGAGCATGTGGAGTACATTTATCTTTCATTATTAAAACTTCAAAATTACTGACAAAAATTCCCTTACACTCTGTGCAATATAAAGCAGAACCAAACAAGTACGGATAGTACATGTAAAACATTTACTTTAACTTATAGGTATTTTGAAGTTGTGTCAAAGTTCACCAGCATAAAACTTTTTTTTTTTTAACCTTTTTTAGTTTTTCCAGTAATAAATAACTAATTTGAAGTAAATTATAAAATTTCGATATTACTTATTTCTATTTCCTAACACTAGACATTTCTAGCTTCTGATACTCAGAAATAGGTTTAACTGAAATCCGCTAGATAACCATTATAATGATATTTTGTTTACTTTTGAGACAACTAGCGTCGTCTATGCGCGATTTGTATACTAACTCAGCATAAACCCGTTATTCATAGCTGAGCGCTAATCGATACTTCCGCATTCCATCTTGTCATTTGAAAAAGTTCAATCAAAATCCGCTAGATGACGTATATTTATATTTTCTGATAAATTATATAATAATCCCAATGTATAGAAATCAACCTCTTTACCATACAATGAACCAAAAAAATGAATAAATAATATGCCAATAAAACAAAATCTTAACTTTGTCGATCTATCTACATTTGCCTAATCGAGAAAATCAGTGGTTTACCTACCTACTTGATTATGTGAATATAAACGGAATAAAGGACAAACAAACCTTAGAATTAAATGTAATGCAAAAACTACATTTACCTTTTATGTAATTATAAACCGATCTATATCAATTCAATTTTTTCTTTCCCAACAAAATCTTAATTTAAGTATACCTATCTCCTAATCCTACCTCATAGTATGTACAATTTAAACCTAAGGTCACGGGTTCAAAACCCAAACATTCCGGACACTTTTCTTTTCCTAACAATTCTTTATTAATTTAAAATATAAACTACAATTGAACCCAAATTGCTTTACTAAACCGTACAACCCCCCGACTAGAAAACTCTAACTCAGGTTCTAAGAATTTTTACTATCACCAATGAATTCACCTATAACTTTAAATTAAAAGTATTCTAATAAAATGGACTTACTTAATATCTACTTTACCGCGTTATCCTATACAATACAATACAATATTCTTTATGGCACACATAGGATAATACATATTAAGTTTATACAGCGAATTTGAAATTATGCATACAAATAGGCGGCCTTATTGCTTAACAGTAATTTCCTCCAGGCAACCTTATGGTATAGGAGTTACATGAATTGAAATGCGGGAAAGGCGCAAATATTATTTAAATAATAATTATAAATGAGTTTACTATTTATTCACTAAAAGTTTATCACAATTATAATATTTATATTTGCTTTAAGTATAAAAGGTCACACTGAACAACCTACTAACCTCATACTATTATTATCATATACCTAACTACTTAAATTTAATTGCAATATTTTTCAAGAAAAAGGGATAATTCAAATCATGAGAATTAAGTTTAAATGATATCCCACTTTTGTAGTTTTAAAATGAACTATTTTCCCGCCCTCGGCTCCAGCAAAGAATGAATAGAACCCTTTTCACTTATTGTGTACAATTTATCAAGGAACCGACAGTTTTATGATTTATCAATTATTTCCTTTTTTTATGTTTACCAAGTAATTATAATAACCGATTTAAACCTCAACATTTATTGAACCTAATGGAAATGTGTTTACAAAAATTAATAGATTTTTGACAGTGACAATTATTTCTTGGCTGTATGGTTGGTTCGCTAAACCTTTGCCTATCTGATGAGTGAATAAATTAAAATTAAAAATCCCTTGCCACTGCCACAGAACACTTTTAGTAAACAATTCTTTATTTTATTTTTTACTCATTATAAATAAATTACTGAAGAAGAAATATCAACCTACGTGTACTCCTACCTAACTGGAGATAATTAAATGTGAAAAACCGCCACAAGAAAGACTCACTGACCGAAAACAAGGAACAGTTTAATGAAGAAATTTATAGAAACAAGCAATGGCCCAGTAAACAGCGTCTACTCCTACTTAACTGGATATATAATGTATGAGACTGACCGAAACATTGCAAGATGTAACAAATCCTAGGAAATCTAAACAAGGACCGGTCGGCCGGCGTTTCGGAAAATGGGCATAATAGTGATAGTGAACACCAGTGCGTAGTGCAACTTACTTAGTGCAGTAATGTTCATATTTAATACAGTAAATCGTCTCAAAATATTTACCTATTTTATTCCCTTCCCTATCCCTAATCTTACAACCTTATAAATTAAATACCATTCTCATAACCCTTCCTTTTTCACGGCAACAAATTGTGGCGTATCGCCACTTTGTAGAAGTCTAGATCAAATGAAACCTACATAACCTACAAAAACCAAACTCACTAACAATCCTGGTCACGGCACCAAATTGTAACGACCCCCCCCTGTTTAATAAATAAATCCCTTACAATCCTACCTATCTTTAAAACTAACTGAACCTTAACCTAACCTTTAAGAAGTGACTAAAAATTTCATTTGATCTAGATTTGGCCAAGTGATCATTCTAGTTTAGAGGACCTACGTTGTGATTTATGTGTAACCCAGGGTTCTTTAAGAGTTAGTGAGAATGGTATTCATATTAAACTTAAGTACTAAGATGAGGAACATTCAACCAGATGTCGCCAGATTAAAAAGTAAGTATTTTTAAACATGAAAAATAGGTAAATTAAATCTCAATAATTATGTATTGCGGCTTAGGTCAGCGCTCCACCTCCGCGCCAGGGCTATGCCCTCTAACTTCTGTTAGAACTGTGTGCCTCGACCAAAGACTGGACAGCACCCCACCGCTGTACTCCTTTTATGGGGGGGAAGAGTATTTAACTATTTTCAATAACACTCAAATAGTCTAGTATTCTACAGCAAAAGATGAGAGGAAGTCAAGTTGCATTGACTCAGTAATTTACACTGTCTTTGTCAGTAAGTTGAGCCAAGTCAGACTGGTGACTACAGGAATCCTAAGCATATATACTTATATACATACCCATAAAAGGAGATGCTAATCTTATAATTTACTTTATTTTGAGTCAATGACTTTCTTTTCAAAGCAAGCAATTTTACAAAAACAAAAGAATAAAATATATTTATTGCAATATCTTAGAAGAATGTTCCTAAGGATAATAAGAATAATAAAATTAGTAGAAATTAGATCTTTCTTCACAGTGATCTGTATTATGTATGTTTATTATAACTTGGTGAATAGTTCTCATTATTAATATTAGTAGGCAAGATAGAATTTTCTTCAAAAGTATTCTATCTTTAATTACACACATGGTTCGAAGAGATGGAATTTTCTCCAAAAATTTCCCATCTTTAATTTATATTCATAAATAGTAAAGCCAGATCTTTCTTCAAAAGTAATCTTAGCTATTTCTCAAAATACTTTAGTAAATCTTCGGTTATACTTTTCACCAAGAAGTTTAGTCACATACATTATTCAGATTCAAGGATTTATATACCTTCCTATGCAAATAGAATGCAATTTAGTCTTCCTTACATGGTCATATCATAAAATTAATATTGCTAGTATTATATAGTCTCAATTTGGCAATGATGGTTCACACATTATATACCAACTCGACGAAATGGAGTCTCCTCATTTCCACAGAGAACATCCATTATCTAAAGAGTGGAGCCTCCATGATCCCTCGAAGGACATCCACCCAAGAAGATCTTGACTTATTCAAGTCAAGGCCCTACGTGAGCACGTAGCTCTGGTATACAATAAATGAAACAAGCATATGCCGTAGACTCAGATCTAAGTTAAGTAAATAATAGATAAGGAAGTTAATATTGCAATCTATCTCATAACGCTGATATCTCTTATTAAGACATTTTCATAGAAAATAAATCCAAATTGATTATATTTTATTTCAGAAAAGTTCTTAGACTGATTTCTCTTAAATTTAGTAAATACCTAAGAATATCCTATTTACCTTTATGTACTTGATTTTACCTGCCTAGTCTTTGCCTAAATAAGATTCCTAGACTATCTTCTTGTGAAATAAACAAGCTAGAAGTATTTTACTTCACATTTAACTTTAAACGTGTGCGTGTGGTGAGTTATGTAGTTTTCCACGGTGCAATGGGAAACTCCTGACTAAACTGTAGAAGTTTGAGGCAGCTTTCCTCGTGTACCTAATCCCTAAAGCTGAGTGTATGTGCATTCACACGGCCGTAAAGAACTTTGGTTTGTGTGAAATGCGGGCATGTATAAAAATGCGGTTAAATAAGTAAGATATATAGGAGACCAGAAACAGTAGTGATTTACACGCAATACTCAGTGCCTAAGGCCTGGATCTTCTTCGACAGTTCCCCGAGATCACTGTGCAAACCAAAACTGTACTGGGAGACTATAGATCGAATTACAATATAGAATTATAAATCAATCCCTTGCTCGTCTCATAACAAGGTCCCGCCATAAGGCGTTGTATTGAATTTATAGACATTTGACACCGTTAGGCGCCTATAAATCCAACCACGACAAACGTCGCGTTAACTAATCTTTCCTCCTCATCAGAAACATTGAGTTTTACTAACACAACCAAACTCAATATATTTGGGATAAGGATAGTATTACTTCCTTTGTTATCCCATACAATAAATAGTTAGATTTTACTTTGGTTAACATAAGCAACTTTTATAATTAAAGAAAACAAGATATTTCACAAAATTAAACAATAAAATTAATAAATTAAGAAAATTCAACCCATTCCCCAAAATCCGAGGAGAAAAGATCGCGTCAATTTTTTTTCTTTTCCCTCCCCAAGCCGTCCATACAGCCAAAAAGCGCGCCATTCGTCTATTTGCTATACAACCTACATGGTATTTCACCTTTCAATATCATTCCATTACTCTACTGTAAATCGTGACTTCAATAGAATCTTTTTAGTTTTGCATCTCTTTTCTCAGCTGTTCTCCGTACATTCCACCTTCCTCTCCAACACAGCAATATGAACTATAAACCAACGTAATACGGTCCTATTTAGCATCCTTACTCTGTTACATGGCAGCACCAATGAGATTTTATTCAGTATTTTATTTTTTTATAATGAAAGTTATTATTGTTTTAGATTTACTTACGAATAATTTAATCTTAACTGATTGTAATGAAATACTTATTTAATTAATTTCCATTTCATTAAGGTTTAAGTTTCATATGTTTGAGAACTAACGAACAGATGATGTTCTGTTCCGTTACAGATGCTCTTTAATATAAAACACTTTTCATCCAATAAACTGACGGGTGAAGATCGCTTCTAATTTAGATCCTCTACTATAACCAAAAGAAGTAATTTTAGTTTACGTTAATTTCCACTTGTTTTAAATTCGTAGGCTGGTATCACTGAAACGGAATATGCTCGGGAATTCCCCCGCTATTAGACAAAATTGACAAAGTGGTTCATTCACTCTTTTCTTTCTCATTCGTTGATATTAAAAAATGAGAGAGACCGAGGTTTTTAACTATAAACAATTTCTGAGAAGTGGTAAAGAAGCATTATTTTCAGAAATATATGATAGGAATCACTGATACGAACTGTATTCGTTAGTACAGTCAAGAGCAGGTCACGCTTTACACTACCAGTTTAAGCTGAGCTCTGATTTATACTGCGCGCCATACAATGCATGGCGGCCGGTCCAAAGTTTAAAGTGTCAAGCTTTACGTGCTCTTGAGTGTACTTAAAATACAGTGTCACAATTTATTTGTTATAATATTTCACTGTTTCTCACTATTTTTCACTATTCTTTGACATAGCCAAAACCATCAGATTTGTCTGTGAGGCTGCTAACCATACACACAAGTCGCAGGCCGTAGAAAAAGCGAGATTTTCGTTATACACTAACTTAAAGAGATGGCGCTCGTTTTTTACTCAAATTAACCGGTTAATTCTGCTCAACAAAATCGAAATTTTTATAAAACCGGATTTACAGATTAACCAGTAAAAAAACCGGTAACCCAAACTTAAACCGTAATCAATTCTGGTTTGGGGTCAATGACCTAAACCGGTTTGAAAAATTAACCGGTTTCCGATCCCTGATTTTATCAGGTCTGGCTAATACATTTATTATACCACCATCATTAATACCTCTTGTAATTTAATCTTGCAATAACTATTTAAACGCTTCTTACCAATGTGCCCTAAAATAAGGGGTTTCCCTTTCCAGAAGGATTCTTTAGTCCAGTAGACAAACCTTCCTTATGAGCTTCTCTGGAGGACTGGATGGTTGCGTCTTGCCAAACTTTTCCTCTGGTGTGACCTGAAAATCGTTTTACCTTGTGTTAGTATATGACAAAAAAGCGTAGAATAGTAGTAGTAAGTTAGAAAATTTTATTTACTTAGTTCAATACCTGGTAATGATAATATAAAATAAGTAATGTTTATTGCACTTTTTCATAGTTACAAAATATGAAGCCCGTTCATATTAACTTATCACATATACTTATATGTTAAAATGTTAGATTAGAACCGACTATAACAATGTATTATTTCCCAAGGATACCATCGTCAGATTCTAACCTTGTGTCAACAGGGACTACACTTTGTTCTAATAAAAATCATTTTGGAAATCCGCTGAAAAATGCCAGATATATCTCTGAACATACATAAATAAAATACACACATAAACACGGTGTAGGGATATTGGACTATGTATAGGTAGTGTGCTGTCTCTCACTACTGGGACAGTAAATATGTAGGTCAAATATATATTTAAATAAAACACCAAGTACTTGCAATGCGCCTGCGACACGCCCGCTCGCCGCGAGCAATTGACGGTAAGTGCGGGGCGAGCGGGCGGTTCACAGCCACTATATTTATTATATATCTGTATACCACATCTCTCCTTTTCAATTATTTTAAATAAACTATTCGAACTAAGTCTATTAGAAATAAATACATTATCTGGCTAGACGAATTTTACAAATTATTACAGATCAAAAACAATCAAGAAACTGAAAATAACTTACATTCTAAGGACTATACAATACAACGAATCAGTCAATCAGTATAGGTACATTCCAACAGTTTCAACACAATTAAATTTCGTCTGTTTCCAATATTGACCTACTGTCATTTCCAATCTCTTTCTCGTTTTGAATCTTCCACTGTCCTTCAACCTTTTTTTTAAATGTATTATTTTTATTCTTAACTCTTGTCGAATTTCGTTATTCCTTATATTTACGTCTCCTCCATTTTTTCTTTAATCATATTTTTTATGTAAACCTTCTCGCCTACTTCAATGTCGCTATCCTTCGCTCTTCTTTTCCTATCTTCCTTATTCTTCCCCTTTTCTTTCATCATTTTGTCTCTATCGTGTACTTCTAAATTGATTTGTTGGTTTTCAAAGGGAATTTTGTCTCTAAACTGTCTGTTAAGAAACAATTCAGAAGGGGTCTTTCCCGTCGTGCTATGCGGCGGCGTGCTATTGTACATCATGAGGTAGCTTAAGAGATGCTCCATCCAATCAGACTTCTGGCATTGGCTGATTTTTAACGGTTTTATGATGTCTCGGGTTTGCCGCTCGACGTCACCGTCCTGCTGCGGCCAGTATGGAATTGTAAGGTTGAATGCTAAACTCTGAGCAGAAGGACTTAAACTCTTCGTTAATTAATTGCTGTCTATTGTCTGAAGTCAAACTTATTGGAATGCCTAGCCTTGAGGATCAAATCAAATCATTATTTTATTATAAAAAGATAAAAAGAAATGTCAGTACAAACATGTTTTGCTAATGAAAAATCAGCATGCAAATGTCATTTTGGTTACTTATTCATTATAACAGTGACATAAATTATTTATCTATCTAAACCTTTACAATTGCACTTACACACATTGCACAATGTCATGAAATTAAGATTATTGAATTATACATTTTCCAAGATAATTTCACAATACTAAAATGTCATAAGAAAATGTAAATACTAGGACTAAGCATAAACTGGATGTACTAGACAGTCGTCACCATAAGGTCACGAATTCTTTTATTGGTCGATGTATATGTTTCCATAATAAGATTTCTATGTGTATTTAAAATTTACTTTCGGACAAATTCAAGACAGTAATTAAACAAAAATTTTCAAAAAAAGGCTATTACAGAATTTCTGATTATTTAACAAACAAACAAATAAAATAAGAAAACTTGTAATGCTATTAAAAAGAGCAACCCTCAAGAGTTTCCTGCCTTTTCTTCTCTGGGGAAGAATGCACCTTTGCAAATAGCGTAGAGGCATTAGGGTCAAAAAAAAAACGAATATGAATGTATGTATTTCAATCCTTCAATGTATGTTTATATGTATTTAATGTAATTTTGACTTATTTTAAGTAACATCTTGAATGTTCCATAAAATAAAGATTATTGAGTTTGAGTTTGCTAAGGTGCAGCTCTTGCAACTTTCTACCGTGTTCTTTATCTATTTTACGCTACCAAACCTTAGTCCGCAATCTACCCTTCATGGCAACGATGCCCGGGTGACCTTCATGAGCCGATGGTAGCAACTGTTTACGTAGCTCGACCGGTATAACGATTTTAGTTCCACGATAGAAATCATCATGATGTTTTCCTTCACGCTTAAGCAAGCGACAACTAATGAGAAACCCGTAAATAAATATGAAGAGATGAATTTTGTGGTACAGAACCGAACATAGATTCGAACCTGCAACCTTCCAGTTACGAGACTGGTTCTTTAATCAACTTGGCTATTCGCTAGTATGTTTAACTAAATAAGTATGGTGAAAAATGGTAGGACATAGTCCAAACTCGCATTTTTTAGCGAGAACTCGGACACAGGGTATTTGTCAATTCAGTGATATTTTTAACACGAAAGAACGGCAGTAATATCGGTGAAGAAAACTCAACCTGGGTCCTTGCGTCAACCAGCAAGAATGAATTAATGCTTTATATGTAGTTACAAAAATTGTTATGATTGATTTACTAGATAAAAAATATATAAATTTAGCTTATGTTACCAGTTGAATAACCGCCAAAATGCTTAACACGAGCAGCATACGCCGCAATTTATGTTTTATTTTATGGCGAATGTTTACTTCAGCGGAATTTTTTTTTACACAAACAAAGTACTACGTATCAAATCGATATCAAATGAGTATTTAGAAGAACACACAAAATGTTCATGATTTTTCTTATTTTTCTCTGTTTATGTGCAAAGAGAATATAACCACTAGCGGTATTGATATATGACATATTTTATACACCTATTTTATTTACATCGACGAGCAGCTCTAGCATGATAACAACGAACTCGCGCTCGGCTCACGCTGAAACTTCACTTTGATTGCGCGAGGGTCCCCGCGCAAAGAATTGCTCGTCTTATGCGTTGTCAATGTTGACATTTTGACTTAGGACCGCGGAGTTATCGCGGTGCTGTCACTATCGTAATCGGCCTGCTATTAGTCATAGGAGAAGATTAGTTATAGATAGCATAGAAAGTGTACGATCACAGCTCGTTAAAGCCCCCCAGAACACCAGGATCGCAGCCTCAATAATACAATTATTTGCTGTCGGCGTACGGAATACTTATGATGTGGATATAAAATTATGAAGATTAACTTTATGCTAATATTAGGTGTCAAACGTGGCGTCTAGTGGTGCTAGAACCAGTGAAGCTCTGCCTACCCTGTTAGAGATTCTAGACGTGAGCATGTATGTATGTGTGTGTCTATAGAATTTATACTCACCCCTAATTTGAGCATATTGAGCTTCATAGCCGTTTCTTTGCCCACCGAGTGCCATTTTTATGACGTAAAATTTAGTGGAACGGGGTCCAAACCCTTTTGTTGATTTGACGCAACAACACCGATTGACTTTAAATATTCCCAAGTTTTATCGTCGATTATGTTGGTTTTGGTACCAGAGAATCAATGAGCATGTCCACCTTGACAACCCCAATTTGACATGATATTTTTGCGTCATCGACTATCTATATGAAACACATAGTTTACTTTATGTGTGGATGGTGTATTTGGTTCTTCTTTTTTTTTATTACTTGGTTGTTTAGTTTCTTTAGGTTGATCATTTGGTTTCATTATTTTTACATCCTTGGATTTATTAGAGTTAAGATTTGCCTTTATTTTTTATTTTTTGTTAAGTATCCCTTTTTTTTTGTTTTTATTTTGCTTAGTCTGCCATTGATTTCAGCAATGGCCTTTAAACCCGCATTTTGTACAAATTTTATATTTTGCAGGGCATCTTTCATAGTCACTGTCGTGATAAGAACTTTCGATCTAGTACACCGTATAACGTCTTTTTTCGGTCTAGTTCCAATTTTGTTCCCATCAAGGCTTTTCCTTCCTTGAAATCCTTTTAATTGTCTTTCGACAGTCTCAACCGAGTTTGCTTCCACAGTTATTTTGTCTATTGTAACTCAAAATTATCTATCTGAGATTCGACGAACTACACTTCTCAACTATTTGATCCATGAGATCATCTTCTTTTCGCGCGAAATTACATTTAGAGCTCTGATTACGCAACCTAACCAGGATTTTTTTTGAAACTTCTCCTCGGGTTCTTGCTTCATAAGCCTGAACCAATGTCTATCTTAGAGGAAACTTTGTGGCCAGAAATACGCGTCAAGCTTTTCTATACAATTAAAAAAATTAAGAACTTACTGGGTAATACTATTTTTAAAATGGAAGCAAACGCTCGGTATGAATTTAATTGGAACTACCTATCACTTGCACAAACTAGCAATCAAAACATGTTGTTTAACATGTGAAGATGCCAGTCAGTGTAAACTTGATGGGCTTTTCCCATACGATAAATTGTACGGTGCACTTTCTTTGTCGGCTAATTTGTGTTTACAACACTCCGACTTGCTAATATATACAGGCACATCTTGTTGTATGTATAGTTAGGAATTTGCCAGTTCTAGTAAGTAAATAGATCTTTCGCTGCAATCGTATGTAAGTATAATAGTAATATATTGTTTTAATAGACTTAACTAGAATAAAAACATATTAAATTTATGTATAAACTGTAATCCAAGGTAAAAAATTATTAATTATTGATGGTAATTTCTTTTTTTTTCCACTTTACGATTAGAACCTATCATAAATTAAGGAATTACTTAATACTTGATCATTAGTAATCATTGTTAATATTGTGTTCTACCAGCAACAACAAAGTGCAAAATATTTAGTTATACTCGGTACATAAAATTGTGATTTCAGACCAATGCCTGCTTATAAACTGGCTGATACTAACTATACAACAATGGAACATTTTTTAGGTATATATTAGTTGAATTGCGACTACTTCTTTATGCTTTATTGACCTTTTGTTATCAGTACGAATATTTCAATTTAATCGAGTCTTACGGTATCTATGTACCTAATTACCGTTAGTAAATAGTAAAATTCCAGTTGGGTTTGAAAATATTTCAGTTGATTGTGCATATTTTTTGTGTAATATTACCGTTATTATATAAACAAACACTGTAACCAATTGAGTATAATAAGCACGTACCTTTCCTCCTTTTGTAATAAATAATTGGTTTGAGTAAAACTGAACAAGGCATCCCCTTGCATCAGCTTTTATAGGTATTATTTATTGTTATGCTAGTTTCGTCTGATAATTTCAGGTTACTTTATATTGTAAGTAGTCGTGACACATATAAAAAAAATGATCATTTTTTATTATTTAACTCACGATCCCATCCTCGTCGCCAGTTTGTGCTGTCTCTCACTACTGGGACAGTAAATATGTAGGTCAAATATATATTTAAATAAAACACCAAGTACTTGCAATGCGCCTGCGACACGCCCGCTCGCCGCGAGCAATTGACGGTAAGTGCGGGGCGAGCGGGCGGTTCACAGCCACTATATTTATTATATATCTGTATACCACAGGTAGCTACATTTTAGTCCAGAATAACAATAAATACAGCTCACCTTCATTCACCCAAGTCTCATCGAGGTAATAAATTTTTTTCTCTGCTATTCTGGCGTCTCTAATTTCTTCTAAATAACGGATGTGCCATTCAATTATATCTGTACGATCAATTAGTAAACTCTTACGGTTGTCCCTCTTTGAAAATTTAAATCCCAACTTCTTAAGAACCGTGCGAAAAATAACCACATTTTAAATGAAGGGAGTGTCTCATCATCATTTACAACCTCTAATATTTTCGCAACTGTTGGAATTTCATTTTTAAAATAAAATTGATGGACAATTCTTTTGATTGCCCCCAATTCCAAGTCATCCAAATCTGCCCACAAAACAGGTGTTGTTGCTGGTGGTGGTGGTGGTGGTGACTGCACACGGCCGTGGGTCTTGTATTCTTTAACCACATTATACGCCGATGGAGTCGAAACCCCCATAATTTCAGCAGTTTTTGCCATTATATCAGTCTTGTACGGATATTTGTCCTTAGGCCAACTTTCTTCAACATATTTGAACACGTTGATGAGAGTCGGTTTTTCAGAAGAAGACAGGACCTGTCTTAACTCTTTTCCTCTTTGGAGAAGGAAAAGTAAGCGGGGAACTCGCTCGGCTGGTGCCTGGTTCGGGTCCACTCATTTTCACAATACGGGTATAAGTCCTGGTGTAACCCCCAAAACAAAACCTATAACTAATTAACAACACAACAAACAACTAAAATATATCGAAACACTTCACAATATAACATAATTAAAAGGATAAAAATATATTTTAAAACGAGATCTCGAAAAACGTATCGAACATCCACAGCGTGCGTTATCCGACAAAATTAAAAATCACCAATCCATAATTAGATGTAAGTAAAACGTGTACTCTTAAAATTGTTCGTGTTTATTTTTCTGTCAAACCCAGCTCAGTTCGGAAACCTCTGACTAATAATGGGTGTTTTTTAGTGAAAGATAAAAATATAAACACAATATTAAATACTCACAAGTTGTGAACGTATAAAAACCTTTTTTCCAGTGTTTACATTGTTTTAATTACCTACTTGATTCTAGTATAGGGATTCGCGTACCCCACTTTGAGAAACACTGCACTACCGATATGATGATGTGATGAATCAACGTAGATATCGCAGTCAGTAGTACGTACCATGTTGTCCTCATTGGCGGGCGCGGGCAGCCTGTTGTTACCCACCACAGTGTTCAACTGCTCGAGGAGAATCTGTCGAACAAATACAACGACAGATTAAATAACCACGCGGATTCCAGTTTCCTTATACAACAATAAACATCGCATCGACACGAAACAACCCCATTTTCATAATACTAAAATAGTGACAGTATGTTTGTTTGTTAGACCAACCTTAGCGTCGAAGCGGAGCGATGGATCGACTTGACTTTTTTACGTAGAAATAGCTAGAGAACTAGAGAAAAGTTACTCATATGTGAACGAAGTCACAGGCTGAAAACTAGTACTATCACCAGCGTTATCTGAATCACACTTGATCGAAAAACGTCCGTAAGAGATAAAATCATGATAATAACTCAAAAAACGTTAACTTATTTTCTACTAGCACTCCCCCGGGGATTTCGTTCCCGTCGGAATTCGGGAAAATGATGTAGCCTATGTTCATCAGGGATAATGTAAGTTTCTAACGGTGAAATAATTTTTCAAATCGGTCCAGTAGTTTCGGAGCCTATTCAAACAAACAATCACTTATATGGTGTAATTTCATCTTCTCCATACCCAAAGGTTGCCGATAAGATATTGCTTCTTAGCAATGGGGCCGCCTTTTGTACCCTAACTTTATTACTGTTCATAATGTAACTTTTACTCTGTCTCATGTTCTGTAATGTTGGTGTGCAATAAAGTATATTTGTATTGTATTGTATTGTATCAAATCTTTCCTCTTTATAATAGTAATATAAGTCCCTCGCGTCTCACTTGGGCGAGAGCTGAAAATCAGTGTTGCCATCCTGATAATCAGTCTGGCATTAATCGCTGAGCCCAGGCCTTTTTTCCTCACTGCGGCAGACATATGCAAGCATACATCCAGTGGCGTGCATTCCATACAAGCAGAAAAGCAGTGCCTACCCTAGGGTATTCAACGAAAATAAAACAAAAATTAAATTTATAAGGTCCTAATTTATTAGTCACTTACCTTCTAAGGCGTTATTGTATAGGTTGATAGTATTCCAAAAAACAACATAAAAATTAATTATCTGAAAATTAAATTTTGTAAAAAAAATAAAAAATGAATTTTCCATTTAAAGATAAAGGAATGGTTCTCTTTCGATTATAGCCGTCCACTCCCAGCTCGCCCGCTCTACTACTGCCATTATTATTTACGTTTGAATGGATGGGTTTATTCAACATAGTAATGAAAAAATATCATAACAAAATTTTTCAAGACCTTTTAAATTTAATATTATGCTTTTGTTTTTTGACTCAAATGATATATTTTGACCTACACAATAACGTGTTAAAAGGAAAGTGACTAATAAATTAGGACCTTATATAATGTACACTAACGATCACAGAATCAAAATTTGTGAAACGATTTACCGAATTTAAACTTTTTCAAAACAGCGCCATCTAAACTAGTTACTAGTGCCGCTCGCCGCCGCCGCTAGATGGCGAAGCTTATAAGCACTCGTTTGAAATGCCTTTTTTATTGAAAAATGCTGGCTTTTGATTGGCTGTTTCGCCTCCCCCGCGAAAAATTAACGAACTGATTGTATGGCGAAAAAAAAGCTCTGCCTATAAAGCGATGCTACCAAATTGAGAAGTGTCAATATTTGGTAAGTTTGGAAGGGCTGTTATAGATTTTTAATTTTGCGGCATTTTTTTCTTATTGGATTGTTTTTCTTTTGCAACTACGAACGAAAACTTTCGCAAATTATTGTTTTATTAGTTTAAAGTGATTATTCGACATTTGTTTAGAACAAAATGAGTACAATAAGTTGTGAAAAGTGTGGTGATGATGTTTGTTTGCCGAAACTGCGTAATTTTTCAAGTTTACCTTTTCAAGAAAAAGTAAACATTATCGCTGAAGGCCGATGCGTGCGTTGACCCAAAAAAAGGTACCGCAGTAAGACATTTTAATACTAAAATATACGACATTCATAATTGGCTCATTGGTCGGTGTGCATACAAACCGCTTATTTTGTGTTCCGTGCATTTTGTTTTCAAACTGTTATATAAAAGTTTGGAAGCACAGGTTATGTTGATTTGAATAACCTTATGTTGTTTTAACTAACATTCTAAAATCTTAATAATTTTCATCACTAAAAGTTCACTGCCTACCCTGCCTAAAATGTCTATGCACGCCACTGCATACATCTATGTGATAGTATAAGAATATATAGTTGAACTTTTTTTAAATGTATGTGTGTGCTGTTTTGAAGAAATAAACGTATTATTATTATTACAATTGTTCCTCTCGAAGTCTCGAGAATTCATATTTCTATTCTAGCCTAACTTTAAATGTGTACGAACATATCAGATCTTTATGTCTAAGCAAAACCTTTTATCATGACTTGGTAAATAACTAAGATATTTGAAAAAAAAACTTGATTTTAGTTTACCTGTTCTACAATTTAGTTGGCTTATTTCCTATCCATATTCAGTTTCATTCATTCGTTCATACACCCCAACCCCAACGGGCTCATATTCATTGTGTCGGTTAGTAAATAAACTAACCTTCTACCCGGGACTTCGTTCCCGTGGGAATTCGGGAAAATTATGTAGCCTATGTTCATCAGGGATAATGTAGGATTCTAACGGTGAAAGAATTATTCAAATCAGTCCAGTAGTTTCGGGCCTATTCAATGCAAACAAACAAACAATCAAATTTTTCCTCTTTATTATATTAGTGTAGATAAATATTCGCATGAGTGATGTACCTTGATTCTTTCCTGGGTGACGATTCCGTTGGTGACGGCGCTCAAAGGGTTCTTATTTCCGATGGTGGTCTGAAAAAAATGATCCTTTTTTAAAACAAATCACACCGAAGGCATACAAAAAAACATAGGTACATTGCTACTAGTATGACCCTATTTTTTTCTCTTTTATCTTATTTATTAGGTACAAAGACAGCAGTACATATAAAATCGAGTAACGATAAGCTAACGCAAAGTTCTATAACACTACGATCCAAAAATAGTGTATTAACAATACCAAATATGTGTAAAAGTTGTCCACGCATGTTTCAAGTAAGTTAATATACCTATTATATGTATTCTGTTAATATAAAAGAAAGAAAAAACTCAAAAATTATAAACTTTTCAACCGACTTCAAAAAGGAGGTTCTCAATAATTGTTAGTAACTTATTATAAGACCATGTGGTTTTTTTGTATGTTACACGATACTTGTTTTTTTGTTCGAAAGAGTTTACTCCTGAAGAGATCCCATATGTTTTTTTCGAAAATGATTATTTTTAAAACAATCAACAAAAACAAAAAATACTACGTCATCTAACTATTTTTTTTTATCCCTTTCGGGAAACTATGTCCATGCAGCCATGTCTTCAGTGAAAAATCTTCTTTCTTCAACTTAAGGCGACTACAGCACCTAAATTACGATTTTATGATGTGTAGATAAGCATGACGCACTGCATTAAATCGAAGAAAAAAATACTACGGTAATATTCAGGACAAAAAACTAGATAAGTAGTTTGCTGAAAACATGATTCAGCACTTTTGGTTCGATAGAAAAAGCTCACAAAGTCACCTCTAAATATTAATATTGTGTATCTTTTAAGCTGTAAAAACGATAGTAAAATTCACACAGGAACTTGAATTTGCTATCAAAATGTTCGTGATTGAACACTCTCGATAAATAGTTAACGCATTTTTCGATTTAAGCTGTCACCTTTTCATAAATCTAATTTTTCTAACTTACGAACATGTTTTTACGCACGCACGCTTTCATAGTCCGTAAAATTCGTGTATCGACACTGTTCGCACTGCTGGCCCAGGCCTGTTGAGAGACGGAGATGGCACTATTCCTATGTGTGCTGCCTTTATCGGGTGCTGTAGTCGCCTTAACTTAAGCCCTCATGTTCTGCGTAAAACCGGATAGCGTCTGTTTTACGAAAACTGGCGGCGAGAAGCACAACCGCGAGGCTGTTTGTCGGTACCAAACGGAGCAGAAACACTGTTATCACTTGAATTTTTCATCACTATTCTAATACACTATCACTATTACACATTAAACAACTTTTTCACGCAGAAAACGAAAATTCAATTGACAAAGCAACTGCTCACGCCGAGTTTCCGCCAAAGACCTTCTCATCTAACTAATTAAATATGACGTTTTGGTATGTGGTTGTACAGGGTGTAAGGGACAATAAATCAAATACTTAGAAGGCGGAATCGACTATGATCGACTACAACTAATTATTTTTCCCGGAAACGTCAAGTTAAGGAGTTTTCGTTATTTACCTTCATTACGCAATGTCAGAATGCGATATACATTTCTGATTTTCGTCTTATAAGCAGTTCTTTTTATTATATATATTCAAAAATGGAGTGGAGTGTCCCCAGAATGTCGCTTCGTGAAGTCCTCTCGATTATAGTTGCCGCAGGGGGTGGCAGGGAGGAATAAAGGTCTCTTTTTCAGTTTTTTGCTCATAACTTGAAAATGGCCTACCTTAGCGACAACTGATAAATGTGAATTAAAGCACATTACAGTTTTCACAACAGTTTTCCCTTGATTTCTGAAAAATGCACGCTTTTCAAGTTACACCATGTCCAATGTTTGTGAAATTTAGGTTATATGTATGTTACATATAAACGAGCCTTTATCAAGAAATATCGAAATCTACTTGACTAAGAAAGATTAAAGGCAAGTAGGTAGTCTGTAGTTAGTAATTAGTAAGTGGCCGCCAAGAAAGAATTTTCCGAAATTCCTAAGAGAACACCAAAAACATTTACAAAAATATGAAAGCGAAAATCACGTGTATCAGCCCAGCAGACCCACCTCGTACACGGAAATGGCTAAAGTTACATACATGGTTCTAGTTCTAAGGTTTAATGCTTCAATTAATGCCATCGAAATCTAAAGTTTCAAAACTAGTGCTTCAAGCGTTTCGGAGCTATAAAACGATCTTGGTGTGCCTGCTGGGCGGAGGGTTCAACGCAGCAGACCCAACACGAT